>WHYT01016290.1:95417-246042 GCA_009806455.1 Tetrax tetrax
GTTTAAATTAAAAAAAAAAAAAAAAACAACAACAACAAAAAAAAACCAACAAAAAAACCCCACAAGCCCCACCATCCCTTAAAAAAAAACAACCCCCAAAACCAACAACCCCCTCCCACAACAAAAAAACCCATCAAAACAAAATATCCCCCAAACAAAAATAAATCCCTTAACCCCTGCCAAAACAACAACAAAAAAAAACCCGCACACACACACCCCAGAAGAACCATGAAGTCAACTTGATTTTTGTACCATGTTACAGCATTGCAAGTGGTTGACTCCCATCGACTCGCATGATACCAATGTGACTTCAGTGCAGTAGCAGAGACTCAGGGTCTATATGGCATAAAACATTTTTGTTATCAGGCAACTGACGCGGTGGCAGAAAAAAACCACATGATCATAGCTGAAACATGCAAAAGGCTAATTATTTGGGTCTTCAAGGCTGATGTATGTGTGCAAGCCAGTGTGAAGGCTGATGTATGTGTGCAAGCCAGTGTGAATTTTTTACTATGTTATGCTTTCTGGTTTATCTACTCCTGCTTAAAGTATTTTAGATGCTCATTTCAGTTGAAATGATCTAATTTCAATTTCCACTTCTCTTCAGAACATTACAGCATAACCGCATAAATTTTGATGGCTAATTTTTACTTTTGTTAAATTAAAAATTAAAAATACTGCAATGACTTGGGAGTCTAAATCTCATTTTCACCCTGTTTTTGAAAAAAAAAAAATATTGTTTTCTCTGTCAGTGAACACAGTTGAACGAGCTAAGAAATGTATTTCCATTGTTGATGGCAATCTCTTTACCATTGCTACTGTTCATAGTTCTTAATTCCCTTTAAGGCTATCCATCCTCTTGGATTTCAAGAGCTTCAGCTTCTAAGGGATCACTTTTAAAACCTGGTTATGTGGTCATTGTAGAGTGGCTTTGGGAGGTAACACTGCTTTGACCATTATTGACTTGATCGGCTGTTATTTATTCAGTCTCACCTGAAGGGATGGACATGGACCAGTTGGAGAGGGTCCAGAGGAGGGCCACAAAGATGATAAGAGGGCTGAGAGAGTTGGGGCTGTTCAGCCTGGAGAAGAGGAGGCTCCGGGGAGACCTGATAGCGGTCTTCCAGTACCTCAAGGGGGCCTACAGGAAAGATGGGGAGAGGCTGTTCAGTAGGGCCTGTTGTGATAGGACAAGGGGTAATGGGTTTAAATTAGAAGGAGGTAGATTTAGATTAGATATTAGGAAAAAATTTTTTACAATGAGAGTTGTAGAGCACTGGAACAGGTTGCCCAGAGAGGTGGTGGATGCCCCATCCCTGGAAACGTTCAAGGCCAGGCTGGATGAGGCTCTGAGCAACCTGATCTAGTCAGGGATGTCCCTGCTTCTTGCAGGGGGGTTGGACTAGATGACTTTTGAAGGTCCCTTCCAACCCTAACCATTCTATGATTCTAAGTGCATGCTTTTGTCCTGCTGCAATGCAAAATAAATTTCATTTGCTCATACCACTGCCTGACTTTATAATAGACAAGCCATGTAACACATAACCAGCTGCTGTGGGAGCTAAATGCAAAATGCAGTGGGTAAGATTGAGATCTGAGGGGCAGTGACAAATGGCTGGCACAGTGACTTTGTGACTTTTTGGGAAATTATCAGTAGTGGTCACTGATGAGTTGCTGATTTTTCAGAGTATCAAGACTGCATTCAACCCTCTATTCTAATGGAGGCATAAATCTTCTATTCAAAATTAGCAATCCAGATCTTAGCAGGCTGAAGAAGTTGCTAGTTCAACAAAGTAAATGCAAAGCCCTGCAACTGATACCAGATCAGCACCTTTCAACAGTGCGGACTGGGCAATGACTGGATGGAAAGCAGGTTTGAAGAAGAGGACTTAAGGGTCCTAGGGGAGGAGTTGAACATGAGTCATTAGTGTCTTCAGCTACTAATGGGTGACTGTGCAGATGGCAGTGTTTTTTTCAGAGATGTGCAGTTATAGAATGAGAAGGAATGATCACACGTGACAGTGAAGGAAATTCCATCAAAATAGAAGAAAACTTGCATAATGAGGTTGGTGAAACTGAAGCCAAAAAGGCTAAAATAAAAGAAACTTCATAGTCCACGTAACTATTAAGCAGGTATTCTTTATTACAGCGCCGGGCACATGGGGGATCGCTCCTCCAAAATGTGCAATGTGTTAAGGAACAGGTACAGTATTTATGCACCATAGACATGTATATTCATAGAATTCCCGTGGACTTGGTTATACATTAATTAGGTTTCTGAAAAATCATTACCATAAGTTTCCTCCCATGACAGGTTATTCCCCAGTCTCTGTATCCATCTCGTGTCTGTTCTCAGGAGTCATAGTCTCTCTGTATCACTGTGTCCAGCTGCGTGGGTTCAGACCTTTGTCCTGCTTTGTTCTTGCTGCCAGGGTGGTTTCTTGCTGTTCCCAATTTCCTTGGTTATTCCACCCTATCAGTTGGTTCTAATCTTCTTAAGTCCCCTTATCTTGGTCTCAGCCAGTGTGTCTGTACCCCCTCAGGGTGTTCCCATCTAACTTATCTTAGCTCCTGCTAGAGCATCCTGAAAGTATTTCGTTATGTTAAGTTTATGACTCTACTGTTCTTTCTCTTAAGGTTAGTAAATCATGATCACTATTTATCAGCTTGATTCCTTCTTTCAAAACACTGGGAGAGATGGTGAAATATCCCTGTTGTAGACACTCAAAAATCCACTAGTCAAGAACCTGAGATACTTTATCTAACCTCAAAGTTGGATCTAACTTTGCAGTAATTCTTCCTCTGAGCAGAGGCATCGACCAGATGCCCTTCCAAGGTTTCTTCCAACCTAAATTATTCTGTGATTCTATCCTTCATAAAACTGACAGGAACACCACTTCTTCTGTCAATTAATATCTTCCTTCTACATTACCTGTTGCCATTGCTTTTAAATCTGGTAATTTTGTTAATTTTTCAAATGATGAAGGATCCTCAAAACAAAGCCACTTTGAATAAATTGTGTGCGTCATTTTTTATGCATAACAAAGGTACAGATCTTGGAAAAGTATCACTGTTAAAACTTGGCTCTTCCATGCCATAGTGAACATTCATGCAAGGTACTTAACATTCATTCAGTGCCTGCTCTGCCTAAGTAGTTGGCAAGCAGAGGGGCTTAAGTTATATGGTCTCATCCTTTCAGTTCAGCTTTAACAGTATAGTTAGCCCCGTGTACACAATGGCATTGCAACCTTCCTCTGAAGAAAAATCTTTAGACTCTGTGCTTTGAATGGATTTATGGGACAAGACTGTTAACATCCTTGAAATGCTAAGCATGATCAGAGCCTAAATCTATTATGATTTTTTTTAAAAGTAGATTGATTTAATGTAATTTGTTTTCAAACTGTATGATTCTCATAGTTCATCACTTATTATGTATGTATCTGATTAGAAAAGGAGAAAAGTTGATTACTACACCAGTATTATATCTGCTTCCTGCTTATTGGACTCAACTTATTAAAAGTATATAAATAACAAATATGTAATATGTAAATATCTGAATGTATATGTGGGCATAACTGTGCAGAGTGAGGGGAAACAATCCTTCAGTAATATGAACATCCATTACACTGCTCTTTCTGTAGTTTATTTCAATTGAAACTCTGATACTCCATTCTCTTTATATTAGATAGTGAAATCCTGGCTGTACAATATATAACTGTTTAAATCTTTCTCATACGTCAGAGAGCATCTTTGGAGCTGATATATAGCTTGCCTGCTCCACAGTGCTTCAAATACTACACTAAAGTATGTTATTTTTTGTGTTGCAGAACCTGGGAAGAAGGGAAAGTTCTTATTTTTGATGACTCTTTTGAACATGAAGTGTGGCAGGATGCTGAAAATTATCGCCTGATATTCATTGTGGATGTGTGGCACCCTGAGTTAACAGCGCAACAGAGACGCACCCTTCCTGCTATTTAAGGGGTTACTTCTGATGTGAAGAGCGGAGGAGCTTTAACCCCTTTGGAGTATGCCAACAGGATTAATTTATCCAGCATATGAAGGCTATCAGCATTGTAAGGGTTAGAAGAGATAAGGATGGCATTGTACAATCACAGAGGACTTGATTTAAAAAAAAAAGGAAAAAAAAGAAGAAGAAAAAAAAAGCCATGTAATGTTTCATACTGATACAGCACTGATATGTATTGTTTTACTGGCTGCAAGTTCGAAAATACAAATCTTGTCAGCCAAAGAGCAATTGGTCTGGATTTTCAAACTGAGGAATGTGCAGATGATTTTGCCATGCCTGTATTATACGTACAAACCCAGTCAGTCACCTGCCTGACCGTATTCAGGCACAAGATTTAAAATTCTACATCTGGGAAATACTTTCCAGGCTTTTATTTGGGAAGCAACATGTGAAATATTTACAGACATATGCACACAAGCAGCTATGAAAGTCAGTATGCAGTTGTAATGTTAGCTGCTTTAGGCATAGAACATGTCCCTCTGTTATCAACTGTAGATAATGTGAATGGGTTATGTGTGTTTTGTATTTTTTTTCTACCTGAGTAACTGTATTTTTCTAGCGTAATTATGAACAAATCTTCTTTAATCAACCACTATTTTAAAAAAACTATACATATATATATAAAAGTGTATCTCTAGCTATCAGCAGAAGGAGAACAACTATGTATGATCAGATTTCATTTCTGCCAAGCGTGGCCTTCTCTTGCCTTCCTGGAAATGCAAACAGGAACTTGCATAATCAGCTGCTTAGTGAAGCTTTGTTCTTCTAAAACAAAATAGTTCCCTTAGTTAGCAGGCAACTTGCAGTTTGATAATGTGATTTTGGAAGATATTGAGCCAATGTGACATCTGTAGGCTCAGAGCTTAAAGAGCTTGACAGTTCTTAGGATTATGTGATGAACTGCTGTTTCTCCTATCGTTACAAAGGCTTCTATTGTGACCTTCGTTTTCTACCCAGCAGGAGTCTAAGGCACCTCCTTCCAGGGACTCGTTCTAGGCTGCCTTTGGGTGGTTGTTCAGAAGAAAAAAATATATTAAGAATTTCTTATGCTTTGGGCAGAAGGACAAGGTCTGACTTGGTCTCTGCCAGAATGTAGAGCAGACAAAGAGCTTCAGGTTATTAACTTCTATTGACTTCTGCTGCCAGCATCCTAGAGTCATAGAAGGAGATCAGGTTGGTCAAGCAGGACCTCCCTGAAGGAATCAAGCAGAAATGATCCTTTAATTGACCTAATGGTGTTTTCCTTGTCTTGAAATGTATGACATAATGCTGAAGTAGTTTTATCCCAGTACTGTTTACAGTATACTCTGAATTTGCCATGCAGAATTTTACTGTATGGTAAAAAGGCCTTATTTTCAACAAAGAAAACTTGATAGTTATTTAAGCAGTTGCCTGGTCTTTTGGGTCTGTACTATTTGATGTGAAATGGAGGGTGCAGGACCTTCCACTGTTAACTTCTAAGGACACTAACAGGAAAGAGAGACCTGAGGTTGCACTGATAGTGTTGATGGCCGGCTGCTATCTACTTGCCTGCAAAACCAGCTGGGTGTGGCTGGGTGCACTAGGATGCTCAGTGCTCATCAAGAGCAATGGGACCATTACTGAGGGTTGTGAGAGACAAACTCTAAGCAAGGAGACATTGAGGTTGCTTGTCTCCACAGCTTTGGCTTTGTTGTCCAAAAGACACTGAACAGTCATCTTATTTGTTTACTGTTCAGTGGTTTTGTACTGCAGAGTACATTGTGGTACCGAAGTATCATGACCAGGTATCCTGACCAGAATGCCATGTTTGCTGAAGCAAAATACAGATAAGAGCTTTGCATTGCTGTAAACTGAGTGCTTTTCAGATTTTCTGTTTTACTAGGTAATTAAATCTTGTAATGCCATGTAACACCTGGTGATTGCACCATAAATTAGTGTAACCAGTTTCTGGAGGTGTGCACTTTAATTTCCTCTTTGACTATTAAACTCATAAACCCTCTCTGATCGAGAGTCAGTTTTAGACAGCTGTGATAATTAGGCCTTAATGCATTGTCCATATCAAAAGTCACACTGAGACTATATACACGATGTACAAGAAAGTAACAGTTCTCAGTTAATCATCATGAAAACTGAAGAGATTTATAAGTTTCACGCTTAAGATAATATAAAAATACTTTTGGAGAGCTTTAGGAGAATCTGGAAGTAAGGTACTTGTTATTGGGGTGAGGTCATAGAAAAAAGGTTTTTTAAATCTCCTGGTAGTTGTTTAGTCAGAGGTTGTATTTTGTATCTCTGTAAAGTGATCAAACCGTACAAATTATAAACTGTTTTGTAATTCTGTAAAATAAAGACATAGTTTGTAAAGAAGAAATCAAGAAGTGTTGAAACCAGAATTTGTGGCTTAGGAATGTTTTTATTACTGTTGCATTTTAGTTCTATAGCTCAGAGTAAATGCTAAAGTAGTGGTAAAAACGTTATCTGTAAAGATCCGTGCCGTCCTTCAGATTGTTTCATTGTTCCTTTGAAGACTCATACTTTATCTTTTCCAATTGCTATTGGCAAATAGATAAAAGTCATCTACCCAAGATGTGTGCGTGCCGGAGTAGCACTGTTTATTAAATTGTATAGTGACATATTGGCCATTTAAAGTCTTAAGTGCCTTGAATATGACAAGGTGTATTACGAATAGTTCCTGCAACACTGAAATGAATCTACTCTGTGCCTACCTGTCAAGGAGCTGAGCGCGTATCTTTTTGTTAGGTACAGTTATTGGATTAGCTATATATGTGAAGGAGGATATATAGAAAGCAAACTACAGGAATTATGCAGTGAATAAATGGTGTATTATTATAGGTATTCCTGTTTGCCAGCTAGTATTTCATCTTGAAAAAGTTTTTCAACATTGAAAATGCCAATGGAAGAAGTGAATGGAAATGTTTTTTAAATGGAGAGCCATTGCAATTTAAATATTTTTTTTTTTCTTTAGATTTATTAGAGAGGGACATGACAGAGAAGGGCGATATAGCCTCCTGTTTGTAAGGCAGTATGTACTCATCACACTGTTAGGAGGTTGATTCCTTCCCACCTCTAGTCACCTTTGTGCTTGCAAGCACAGAGTCTGTATAAGACCCTACAGTTAAATACAGGCATCATACAGTTATAGATGGAGCATTATATGTGTTTATTCATGTCGTAGCTAGAGAAAATAAATAATTCTAATCTTCGAGGTTTAATCCTCAAGGACTAGATTTCAGTGATATTTGCACCTCCAGTGCAGAACAAGTCCTCCTTGAATGAACGGTGATTGTAACAGATCATCACAAAGATTCAGCTGCAGCAGAGGTAAGTGTATCAACAGGGAAAAATTGTAAACCAAAGTATTTCTTCATTAATGCTGCAGTATGATAGCCACTGTCTGTCTTTTGTTGTCTGTTTGGTTCTTTATTTTCTGCTTTAAGCAAGTCCTCTGTGCCAAATCCAAATGCCTGTGTCCTCTTACCAGGAGTTGAGATCCTGGTTTTCTGTCATAGGTGGTAATGCCAGGGGAAGGGGGATGGAAGAAATGCCAATGATAAATGGGCTCAGTTGTCTTATTTGTTTAATGTTCCTGCAAGCTTCTGCTACTTTTTCTGACTCCTGTGTTCCCTTGCTGGGACCATCCACTGCCTTACAGGCTTGCTCTCTATCATGGAGGCCAGGCTTGGTATCAATGACATGCTGCTGCAGAAGGAGGTTAGTCTGAATGAGGCTGTTCTGTACAAATACAAGTGGATAAATCCCAGGTGTGTTGATAGGATCTGGCAGGATTTCCTTTCTACCCCATGCAGGCATAATATACTGTTGTAGATAAAGGCAGTATTTTGTTAATCCATCTGTTAAGGCTGACCATGTCAAGTTAAACTATATGATCACTTCAGCGAATCGTTTAGGAATTCAGTCGATGTTCCAGAGGCACATTGAAAACCTCTTGTGCCCACTTTCATCTCATTTTATATCTATGGTTTACACCGCTACCTTTGATATGTTGTTGCCAGACACTTGTTCTAGTAAATTGTCAATGTATGGCAGTTTACTTAGACTAAAGGTGTGTACAGTAGTTGTAACCATTTTAGGAAATAAAGTCACTGCACATGTAATTTGATAACGATTTTTCTTTTATTTCTTTAATTCGATTTCCATTTCAATGAAGAGATGGGACTAGCTTTGCAGCTAGAGCAAATAGAGAAATAACAAACTGATCTTTGGCATTTCAGTTCTTCTGTTCTTCCACATTTCCTTCTAGCAGAAGCTTGTACTGAATAATTAATTCTGAGTTTTCCTTTTTCATTTTAAACGTGGCCCACATCTGCAATCAGCATACCCTTTCTGGCTACACCTTCCACTGACTGCGGGAGGGAAGGAGGGGGTAAATGGCTCTGCAGAGCTTTCGTTTGCTGTTGTGGCCTAAATGAAACAATCTGGATTGAACCATTAATCACTGGTGAATGTGTCCAGTGGGTCTCCCTAGCACTCCCCTTCGTGCTCACACACACACAGGCACGTACACGTATGTAGTAGGCTCCTGAGTTGCCTGTGGAAAAACATGTTGTTAAATTAAATAATTGCATTTCAAATTGTGTGTATCTGCTGCCCACACAGCACATTCCCCTTAGCTAACAGTTCTATAAGGGCTTCAAAAGTTAAGAATAATTTTTACTACATACTGAAATAAGTGACCCCCCTATGAGCAGCACGGATGAGGCAGTCAAAGTGTCATGTTGAATGGCATGCTGGCACTGTTTTGGGTTTTTTTTTTCTTTTTTTTTAATGCAAAAATCCTTCTGTAAAACTTGAGCACTCTGTAGATGCTGCTGTTTCTGCCCGCTGAGCCAGGTTAAACTGCTGATTACACTGCAAAGTTTACATTTGAGATGCTTTTCTTTAAAACATATTTAACCTTCGCTTCTATAAAACTGAGCATCCCTGCTGGAGACTTCAGGAAAACTTCTACTGACACACTCTGGTTTCTTTAAATAGAGAATGCAGTCCCATCATTTCCAATATTTTAATGTCATGAGTCAAAAAAAAAGAAGTATATGTACAGAATCCTGTGTCAATAGAAATTTCTCAGTTTTTTGTTCAGCGTTGGCTGCACAGACAAATGGCTGGTGGCAGTTGTTACTTGCTCAGGAAACATGAAGGATTTGTTCTCAAGCAAAACGCGTGCGTGTGTTTGTGTGTCATGTGCTCTGTGGGTTTCTGGTATGGACAAGTCTGTTGATGTATCTGAGTGTGCTGGGAGCGTGGGAGCTCAATCCAGAGCCAGCAGCGGCTGGGTGTTCTCACTTTCCCCCTGATCTTCATGTTTCAACGTGCCAGCTTCCACCACAGACTGTGACCTGAAAGCAAGAAGACACACATACTAGTGAAGGCTGCTGCAGAAGCACGCACCTTTCTGGAGTCTCTTTGCTTCACTTTATGATTTTTGCTTCTGTCCATTTTCACCTTTATGCCTTTATGGAATGCTTAAGGAATTTCAGAAGCATTAGTTTGAATATGAATGAGGATGTGACTCATTGCAGATCTCAAATGCTTTAAAAATGGTGCTCAGCTACCATACATAATGCTGAACACACTTGGCAACTTAAAGGCTTCATCCCAAGATACATGAGATCTGTTGGTCCTTAATGTTTTCCTAGGCAACTACTTACTGGAAAGCAAAGTTGTTGGTACACATGCTTGCAGGAGTGAGTCTCAGCTCACGCTTGTTAGAAATCTCAAGAAAGACAAGCAGATAAAAAGACATTTTACTGATGCAGGAGTTTAAGGGGCGGAAGTTCCACGAATCACCCAAGATCAATGAAGAAGCCAGAATTAATATGACAACAAGGAAGCTTCTGGTGTGTCCAGTCCACAATTTATCTTTATATCCTTGTCTACACCCTTGAAGGAGAATTTCATTCAAGGCTAGTCCATTTTAAATTCATTTCTGTTTTCAAGGTAGGAAGCATAGTTTATCCTTTGCTGCTAATGGGCAAAATAAAACCTAGGTGAAAAATTGAGTAATCACTCTGTGAATCAGGAACTTTAAAAAAGGGAACTTGTTCAAAGGTAGGGATACAGTCATCCAACCCAGACCCTTGCATACCACAAAGTATTGTTTTAAAGAGCCAGTTTTCTCATGGAAGCTTTCAGAATTAGAGAGAGCTCTCATTCCCTACAGGATATGTTTGTAGTTCCCCCTTGTTCGTTATGGTAACCAGTTTAACCCTTAGCTACTTAATGAGATTGGATATCACTCCTCTTTCAATAAGAATCATTAATAAATTACATCCATTGGTATTACAGCACTTGATCAGGACTGAATACCATGACTGTGAATAACTTGTATGATTATTTCTCATATTCTTATGCCTGGAGCTTTCACTAAAGCATAATAGAAAATTTTCATTAAAAAAAAAAAAATCTCCAAAGAGAGATAACAAAAACTGGATGCTTAATGGGAAGATTTTATGCCAAAAATTTTCAAATAAAATGTATCTGCACAAATGTTTTCACTGTATATTTTTTACAGTAATGTGACATGCATAATGTTTATGACTGCATTTTAATATAGAAAAGCAGCTGATTCAGGAGATTATGCAAAATGGCAATTTACGTATTTCTAGTCTGTGGCAACAAAACTTAATCATATGGCTTTGAAACTGATACAGAATGGATTCAAATCACAACATCAACGTTTTTTTTTTTTTTTGTCTTTTCTAGAATACTGGATTGAGTTATTATTAAATAATACCTAGTTAATACTTGTCACCAATGCTTTATTTTCTGTCTGACCAACTGCCCTAAAATGAATATTAAAAGTTACAGATCCATTGCAGCATTTGCCAGCATACAGCTGAAAGTTTCTGTTTTAAGTCAAATGTGAAAAATGTTACAATTTTACCTTTTGTGATTGTCGCTCATTATCTCTGCTCTCATCTTATTACAGGAAAAAAATAATTTTTGCATCTATAACAGCAAGATACCAGTTTGTCCCCCACACTGGTACTCAGATGCACACCAGGTTGGGAGCAACACAATCCCATGCTCTGTACGCAGGTCCCACGCTGCTGCTCTTCACACAGAGACAAAATAGCTGGAGCGTCAAGTAAATGCATTGCAGCCCACCTGACCTCCACGTTGAAGATGCCAAATTATTCACATGCGATGCCCAGCCCCTCTAAATAACACTGAGGGATCCAACTGAGGTTTTAGTATCTGCCAAGCTCTGCAGCAACAGTAACATCTCTCTCTCTTTTCCTTCTCTGCTACAAGCTGTTTAACCCCATATCCCAAAACCAGCAGTTCAGACATCTATCTAAAGGGCACAGTGATTTGAACAATCATCATCACTGTTTTCTAAGCCAATAAAGTACTTGCTGTCGTATTGAGATTTCCGTTTTCCAAATGCATCAGTTTTTCATTTGCTGAAAAATGCTTCCAGTTTTGTTTTTAATTTAAATTTTATGTAGGAAAAAAAGAAAATTACTCAATTCTCAACAAGATTCTAAAATACTTATTTAATGTTCTTCATTTCGGGTAAATACTAAAAATGTAGGTGCTCAGAAAAGCATTTTGGCAGTATATATCAATGCAGCTCACAATCCAGTGTAATAACTCTGAGAGAGCTGTTTTACAGCCTAGAACATCCTGGAATATATATATTCTATAGCTATGGTTTACTTAATGACAGAGAAAAGATGATTTGCAATAGACCACTATTGCAAAAAGCATTTTCAGCTGACCAGTAACTGTATTTTGCAGCTATAGAATTTAATATAAGACAAATGCTATTTGAAAAAAAAAAATGCACCTTATGTGTTGGTTTCATCTTACTTTTGTGTGTCTAACACACTTTTTGTGTGTCTAACACATTCAGGAAAGCAGTTGTATTCTAGGTACGTGCAAGTTTGCGCAATATTTAGGGGGTTTTGTATGTTGATTCTAGTATTGAACCTAGGGCTAAAATTAAATTCTGTTTTAAAAGTAATGCTACTTGTTTTAACTGCATTAACATTTTCTTCAGAGGACTTAATCACATTTCAAGTTTTTTAGTAGAATCTGATCATAGTTCTTGAAAGGTGTTTGGATAACGAACTCCACCTTAATCTCTTACTGAGAAATAAATTGCAGTGAGACACCAAAGCACCTTTGCCCTGACTAGTCCTTGTAACCATATTTGCATTAAAATCACTGAAACACCCTCTTGCACAACTTTTTAAGATATTTTGATGTAAAATGGTAAATGGGCAGTACAGGATTCTCCTCATTTGGCAATCTCAGTTTAGGTCCTGTAAATGATGTGAATGCTGTTCTGTCGATACCCTACGAGAAGCAAAAGTTCATGGCACCAGATAAAAGCGTTTTTATTTTGCTGCCTTTCCATATCAATGTATATAAATACCTGATGAGGTGGAGTAGAGAACATAAAGCCAAACTCTTCTGGGTGACACCCAGTAACAAGAGAAGAGGCAAAGGGCACAAACTGAAATACAGAAACTTCTACTTTAACATGAGAACAAATGTTTTTATTGTCGGAGTGACCAAACATTGGGAAAAGTTGCCCAAAGAGGTTGCTGAGTCTTCATCCTTAGAGATATTCAAAATCCACCTAGACAGTCATGAGCAACCTGCTCTAGCTGAGCCTGCTCCAAGCAGGGAGTTGGACAGAAGACCTCTGGAGCTCCCTTCCTCAACCTTTTTGTGATTCTGTGCTCGCAGAAATACCAGCTTCTCTGAACCATCCCAATTCATGTTTCTCCATCCTGACAGGGCAATTATTTTCTTTCCAAGGTGATTGTGCCTTTAGATTGTCAATTTTGACAGCCTGGGTGATATTCAACTGCTAAATGCAGATACCTATTGCTATTTAAGGCACCTTAGGGTATCCAAAACAACCTTCCGTTGCTGATTGTTATGACTCGGATTTATAGAAGACTTACAGAAGAGCAGCAGATAGAGGCCGAGAGGACATCACAGTGTCTAAAATTATACCAGGTGCCTATAGTTAAGCAGCAGAGCCTCATCTGTGCTATTATTTCTGCAGGATGAATGCAACTAGTCTGTAATGTTCAAGACAAGTCCGTGTCATTTTGACCTGGGTGAGATATGAACAAAATATCTAAGCAGGAAAAATTATTGCATTGGCCTTCTCCTCATATCACTGCATTGTAGTCACTTGTGTTGTAATTCATCTCACTATCAGATATCTGTGGTCACTCTGTGCTATAAACAGCAGAGAGAAATGGGCATTCTCAGAGGGCAATTCATCTAACCAGCTCTAAGCATATGGTCGTATCATACTATTCGTGGGTCCTTTTTCTGATGAGTTCTCATCTGTTAACACCACAGGCTCCGTGATGTACGAGGCAATATTTTCCACATATCATAGCCACGGCTGCCTCACACTATATTACCTTCAGTACTCATCTGAAACGTGGCACGTGTCCTGTATGTGCTGCAACTTCGGAATTATAAATTGAGTATATTTCAATTGAAAGTCCTCTGGCTTTCCTCCTGTCTCAGCTAAAAATTCTCAGTAACCAGTTTGGAAGATGCTTGGTTGTGGAAGATCTGGCTGAGTTAAATTTTAGCACAAGTAGACAATTGTTTGTATCACATAGATACAAACAAGCTGGCAGACCCCATGCTTGTCTGTTTTTAACATGATATACAGGGAAGACAACTCCTGTAAAAGTACAGTGTGATCACCATGGGCTGAGAGCTAAATCTGAAGTAATTAACAAAGAAATCAATGCCCACAGACTTTCCTTGGGTAGGTAACCTTGTCTAGGACAGCAAAATGAAAATAGAAAGAGAAATGAATTCTCAGTCTCCCTTCTGAAGTGAAAGTAACATTTGAGTGTGCTCCATTTAAGGTGTCAATCAAACCCCCCATGGTTGTTTTACTGTTCAGCAAAAATATTTGAAAGTCTGGAAAATCAACACTATCCAGCTGTTTCTCCAGCAGGTCAGCCATATATTTCAAATGACAGCACTGCATAGGTATGTAAATCAACATCTAAGAGAGCAGATGGCTTTATGTGTGTGTGGTCATTTTAATGTAACTATCTCAAATTCAGTCAAAAACCATGTAAGAAGACTGGATGAAGGTCTTCTACCTGCACTGATTTCAGAAGGTTCTTGTCACAGTACAGCTGGAGTGAATCAGTTCACAAGAACCGACATCTGTTGGATATCACTTTGTTTTTTCATAAAAAAATAAAATACCAATAAAATACTGTTAGCGCTGAGCTAACAGTAGTTGCCAGTTTATCATGGCATGCTTGCCTTAAAAGACATCTTCCAGTTCTCTGATCCCTCATTTTATGCTTTTCATCACAGCAATGCTGATGCGCTGCGGCCCGCAGGAGTGAGGACATACTACTTTTGTGCCGAGCTTCCTTTGGAGAGTTTTGTGGAGCGAGAAGGAGGGTGGTATGTTTTTTTCACCAAGAGGCTTCAAGCTCTCAGAGCAACACGCTGCAGTCAACCAACCAGATCATGTTGTGTGACTCTTTTCCTCCACCTCTCACCTCCCATCTGCTCATTTCCCTCTAATTCCCTTCGCGTTTCACCAGGACATCAGGGCTGTTCATATTCCAATTATTCATTCCCTTTACAGAATATAATAAGCATTTTTTTTTAAATCACACCCATTAATTTTTGTATTGACAAGGTCTGAGTCAAGATCTGGGGTCCCTCCCCATCAGACTGCAGAGGAGGGCACAGCACCCCAGAGCATGCTTTGCAACACACCTCAAAAGCAAGTCTTCATCAGGTAGGAAAAATAAGGACTTTTTTTTTCCTCCGGTATTACAGAAACAATGCAGGTGTGCAGGTGTGAAGTACTTGAGGTAAAGGGTAGTCTTTTTGTATTTAAAGCACGTGAAAACGAAATGCACAGGCAAGGCATCTTGCAAGACGTGTATGCACCCGCAGGTGGTGCAGGCAGATGCAGGCAAGCTCTGCTCAGCAGTGGGCAACTCCAGCGCAGAAGCCATGAAGCGTGGCTCTCTGCCCGGGCTAATAAGCTCTGCTGAAACCTCTTGCTCAAGCAACCCCGCAGCTTCTGCACTTGTGCTGGCTTACAGCTCTGCGTTAAGACAGCACAGCGTTGTGCCGCAGAGACCTGCCCAGAGGGGCAGCTGTGATGCTCCAACTGCAGCATTTCAAAGAGAGGGAGGAGCATCCGTATTTAGGGGCCCACAGGACACCAGTGACAAGTTGCTGCCAGGTCCCAAATGGGAGCTGGCTTTGTGGCCACTGTGGCAGCAGTGACCACCTTTCTCCCTGATGGTTAGCATATCCTAGGGAGAGGTCTCTGAGCGATACCTTGGCACATCAAAGCCAGGAGTGACCATGGCCCAGCTCTGTGCTTAACTGGGCATGTGAAGAAGTCTCTGTGAGTGAATCTACACTGCTGAAGAGTGAACCCCAGCACAAGACCTCTTGTCCTCCCCGTGCCTGCCAGCTCTCTCCATGCCTACCCTTTCCTGACAGCTGGACCCAGCTGATTCTCACCACCGCAAACCCCAAGCACAGCTCACTGCAGGGCCTCCACCAAAGCGCAGTACGGAGCGCAATGTGCTGCATTTGGCTCTGACCATGGCTCAGCTGGCTGTGCACCCTGTCCTAACCCATCCCTTCACCCACACTCCAGGGGATGTGGTGCATACCCTTTGGCATTTGCTGTGAAAACATTCTCTGGTGGGCTATGACAGAGCTCTCAGCTTACTGCAGACACTCGGAACTGTGAAAACATACAGAAATGCTTAAATATTTGGCATAGCACATACACTCATGGCATTAAGGCCGTGAAGACAAAGAGGAGAGCAAGAGCCAGGTGCTATGCAGGGCAAATGCAGCCAGACTCCTGTATCAGGGGCTATCCCTGAGCAATACAGACAGGAATCGATCTGTGCCACCAGCCTTGGAATAAGAAGGACATGGACATGTTGGAGCAAGTCCAGAGGAGGGCCATGACTATGATCAGAAGGCTGGAGCACCTCTCCTATGAGGACAGGCTGAGAGAGCCGGGGCTGTTCAACCTGGAGAAGAGAAGGCTCCAGTGAGACCTTATAGCAGCCTTCCAGTACCTATAAGCACAATAGGAAAGATGGAGAGAAACTCTTCAGTAGGGCTTGTTGTGACAGGACTAGGGGTAATGGTTTCAAAATAGAGGGAGAGAGATTTAGATTAGGAATAATTCTTTTTTACACTGAGGGTGGTGCAACACTGGCACAGGTTGCCCAGAAAAGTGGTGGATGCCCCATCCCTGGAAACATTCAAGGCCAGGTTGGTCGGGGCTCTGAGCAACCTGATCTAGTTGGAGATGTCCCTGCTCCTTGCAGGGAGATTGGACTAGATGACCTTTAAAGGTCCCTTCCAACCCAAACCATTCTATGATTCTATGATTAGCATGCTCACCTTGGTCTTTTTTCATTTATCAGTGTGCATGTGCCTGATACCTCCTGCTTCTAAGTGCTCTGGCCTTCTGTGTCTTGCCTTGGTCACATCGCAAGTCCACAGCAGGGGAAAGGCATGGCTGGAAGCTTGTCCTCTCTATTTCCTTTCTCTGCTGTAGACTGACTTCTCCACAAGCTTTTTTTCACAAGGAATAAGAGCACCTACTTCAGACGGGAGTTCCTGAAATACCCTTAATCCCCTGGGGTGCAATATGTTACGTGTCAAAAGGTAAGCCTTGTCAGGGGGCCAACTAGAGACAGTGCTGCAGCAGCATTCAGCACCAATTTACATTTGTTGAGAGCTGCTAAAAAGCGCACAGAATGCGATACCCAAACAAAAGAAATTCAGACCACATAATGAAGAAAATTTTCTTCTTCCACTTTATGAATATTACATGGACACACACTCACATGCATGCACTTGTCATCACCAATCAAGCTTTTCCTGCTCCTCCCCATTTCCTTGCCCACCAAGTGCTCTTTCTAGCCCAGCGGCTTCCAGTCCCTTTGCTCAAACACTCCAGTCATTTACATCTGCTTCAATTCTTTTGGTGTGCCTTTTTTGCTCCCATCCCAGTGACTCTAGTTCCCCATATCTCAACCAGATTTGCCACTGAACCGTAGTCTCTTCACATCTGTGTGCCAATAACAGGGAAGATACAGCCCTGAGCATCAGTCCTCCTACTCCCACATCTTACAGCAGAAGTTTCCTGTCCTTAGCAGGAACAGCACTGTGGTATGAAAGCATCCCTGCAGGTGCACTATTTAGGCTGGAAAGTCAAGCACCGCCACAGCGGGAAAAGCCAAAATGTAGGTTGTGGGAGCAGCAGCCACTCAGCCGAGTGGGTGGGGCTGTTGCGGTCTCTGCATTGTGCCCAGCCCCAAAAGCACGCACTGTTGTCACTCGGAGGGCCCTTTCCTCCCTCAGTGCTCAAGGTAGACAGTGCCGAGCTAGTAAGTGGCTATTTATTTTGCTTGCTTCTCATAGTTCAGTGTGTGGCTCTGTGAGACATTTGCTGCATATTATTCCAAGCCTGCTCTGAAGATAGCTTTTGTTAATTCCCTCCTGAGCTTTTCTGTGGAGTTCATCAACACAGTACTTGTGTGCCTCTTAAATGCTAATTCATCTACCACCATAGTATGACTGTAAGGGATTTTTTTAAATTTCCATTTTGCATGCAGAGAGCTGAAACGCAGTAAGATTAGGGTCCAAGCATTCCTCTAATGCGTGGTGCCCATTTCCCAGTGCCGAGGGTCTGATTTTGCAAAGCGCCCAGCATTACACAGCAGCTTATGTGTTCAAAGCACATCTCCCATTGTATGTTGATTTCTGTTGCAGGTGAGCACTGAGTATTTCTGGAAATTAGACCCTGGAGTCTGTAGTTTGGAAGACTGAAAATAAACAATGTGCAATCTCACCATCTGTGTGAAGTTTGGTTTAAGTGACTTGCCAGGCTGAAGCAGGGCCTTGGGGAGAGAGGAAGAGCAGGATCCACTTCTCCAGGGCTCCATCCAAAAAGCTTAACCGAAAGATAATTCCTGGTCTCCATCAGCCCTCATACTAGGCATCCCCATTTGCTTGCCCACCAAGTGTGCTTCCTAGCCCAGCTGCTTCCAGTCCTTTATGCCTGTCTCATCTTTCAGTCCACCTTGGGGCTCCCATCCCAGTGACCTCAGTTCCCACTATCCCAGCTGGATCACTGCTGAATCCTCATCTCTCCAATTCTCCAGCCATGTAGAGGAGGAGGCAGCCCCAAGAGCATGGGATGTCAATCTACCAAACCCTGGCTCCATGTCTTGCTACAGCCTGGCCTAGTGCAGGGAAAGTTGTTGTGATCACAAGTAAAAGTTGTGATTATAAAAGCCCCCTGCACACCATGGCCTAGGCAGGAGATGCACATTGTGGGCATTGAACCATCAACCCAAGCGAAGCAAGTTTATTCTGGTAGGCCAAGCTAAAGCATGAAGCAATCCTTTGGGTCATTAAATGCTAAAATTAAATATGCTTCTGGAGAGCATGTATGAATTGCCTTTTCAAAGGCTTGTAACTCAGCCAGATGGAGGTCGATTTTCCACAGGGCAGCAAAAGACATAAGCAGTGTAAAACCTTGTGTTTTATTAAGTGTCATGTCTCTAATCTAAACTACTACACTTTTGGCAAATTTATAGCCAGCTGAAGACATAATTTACAATGCAATATTTTAACAAATCAGCCTAGACAGCACTGGTTCTGCCATTCCCACCTCCAACCAGTGTTTGTGCTGGTCACTGGTCATTAAGTGCTGTGAAGAGATGAAATCTGCCCTGCCAATGCAGAGAGCAACAGATTTCCTGCCCAGTTCCAGGGGACCCCCTGCCCTAAGCTACCTGTCCCTCCTGTCCTCAGTCCAGTGGTGACTTTGTGACTCTGATGAGCTCAGCTTCTCTCACTCCTGGCTCCTGAGGGGATACTGCACCTCCTCCCCTACAGCCTCCCTGGGACCTGCTAATGTGCCAGATCCACCGGCTCCTTCCCATTTCTCTCTAATATATGAGCAGAATTCCAGTCAAAAGATATAAAAGTGTCCAACAGCTGATAATCTACATTGCTAGACAACGCATGCATTACATGATATGCATGACCCTGGGACACCTACTTTACTATCAAGATATGTCTCATTCATAATCTGCATATGGGGGAAGAATTTCCACAGAGGCATTCAGAAAGTCTCTGTTGTTTGAAATGATTCATAATATAATAAAATAACGAATATAAGTCTTGCACCATAGGTCTCGCATATCGTAGAGCTGCCTTAACTGAAAGCTTGCATGGAGTCTTTCCCTTTTCTCCCAGCACATGTGGAAACACACCCCAGCTACGAGCAGAGCAACCCATGTGCCATCCATGGGCAGTGAGAAGTTTTCACACATTTTCATACTGATTTTTATTTGCTGGTATTTTACTACCTCTGCAGTAAATTGGTGCTGACTGTGAACCGGCATAAAATATGACCCATAAAAGCAGAAACATATGGTGAGAGAGCATTAAGGTCACAACAAGGAAAACAACTCGAAAGGTCTGCCTTGCACAGCCCAGCTGGGCATATGGAGGAACCAGTCTGAATAAATAAAAACCTTACATATGTCACCCCCACAAATGGTCCCTTTTGGGTCTAAAGCTGTTCCAGCTGGCATTAGTGTATACCAATTGTGGTACACTTCTTTCTGCGATCAGGATCCCATTTCTGAGAACCAACAATTGCTTTCAGCAGCAAGTTCATTTGAAGATCAGTCCTTTTGAAAACGCACACTATCAGGAGGTAATAATGGCAAACTCTAATCTGTACCTTAAAATCCTTTCACTTTAATCTAGGACATAAAAATCCATGTGCTCTGACACAACAACATTTCAACAGGTTTTTAAGCCGCAATTTCAAAATGCCTGATATGGGGAGGCTTTTGATGAACCCCTGGGAAGCTCAGTGCATCTTTAGGTGCTCAAATTTCTCCTTCATGGCAGGAAAAATTAATGGTGTCTTGATGTGTAAATTAGACATTTTCACAATTAGCACTATTGGCTCTACTTTAAAAGTTTTACGCTAACTCTGAATCCCCTGAGTTTCTAACAAGCTTGACTTGGTGACAGCTATGCTCTTGCGATCCATGTTATCCTAAGAATAACTTCTAATCCCAAATTTGATTAAAATGATCTTTAATTACATTTTGATTAAATAAGTTTGATTTAAAAGCACAGGTTATTTGGTCAGAATATATATCTAGCTGTTAGGTAAAATTTCCTTTCTCTGCAGGGCAATTTTAAATTGCGCTAGATTTTCAGACCTGTTTGAACTGGCAGCAGGTTAAAAGCCAGCTCTCTTTTGATGCCTGCGAGAGAGAAGGAACAGTCATCTCCCAGGCTGTGCTTGATGGCTGTGTGAGGAACAAGCAAAAGCAGAGAGCAGCCTTTGTCACTTGGACTGAAGGTCAAGTTCAAACATCAAGAAGTGGCCCAGATGCAGCTGCAGAAAGGCAGATTTTGTAAAGAAAAGCAAGTCACAGGGAGGCAACATGCTACTGCAGGTTACTTGCTGCTGCTGGACCCAAGCGTAAGAGTAGGGTGTGACACTGGGGAAAAAAGAAACTCTTCAAAGAACTGAGCTCCTTCACAAGTTCCCCAGTTGCTGAATGTGTCTCTGTGATTGGGGGTGCTTGCTCACTGGAGTTAGGTACCGAAATAGGTAGAAGAATGCTTCTCCCACTGTGGCTGGCCAAAAGACTATGCCCTGTTGGCACAGTGACATGTTGAGAGCAGTCACTGACTCTTTAATCGCTGGACTTAACCATCTACCATAACTCTTTGCTACACTGCACACCCAGATAAAACCTCCAGCTGTTCCCCAAAACAACAGCTCATCAACAAAAGCCAGCACGAATGCCTGAGGCAAATGCTTTGCTTTTGTGTTAGCTCCCTGTTGAGGAAAGCAACCCAAGGCCCCTTTCTGACCATCAGGGCTCACAGAAGGTTTGTCCATAGCTGAAAAGGAGCTAATTTTCTTCCCTGTGCTCCGAATTTTTGCACCGTTCACATTGCTCTCAAACCCCACAGCTTGCAAGCAACAGGCTCCCTGAGTGGATTCAGACCATTCAGAAGAGATGGCCCAAGACAGGGGAAGTCTCTATTGCCACTGCTGCTCCCAGGATTATGAAAAGGGATGTGGCCAAGCTCTCAGATTGAACTGACTTTGCTATTACTGCATTCATGCTGGTTTGCATGTTTATTACCTTGCCCATTTCAGACTCCACTGAGCTGAATTTTAATAAACAGATATATTCTGAATGGATTTTTGTTATTGTTGCTCTTTTTTTTTTCTTCCCCTGGCTATTAAAGCTCATTATGTGGAGTCATCAGCTGTTTTCCTTTGTTTCCCATCTGCTCATTCAGTGCTTGAGTTCTGGGATTTTTCCCAGGGTGCGAGATAATACCGCAGATGGGAGAGCAATTTCTACTGTTTTGATTTTGCCCCAGTGGGGCTTCGTGTGGCCACTGGTGGAAAAATGACAATTGCACTGGTTTTGATAAAAGATTTACATACTACAGAAACTTGTCAAATCTCAAGATTTTCAAGATCATGTTGCTAACTAAAGTCAGTGTTATTTTTTTTCTGAGAGGATTTTGAATCCTTCCCCCATCTACACTACCTCCATTCTCTGAAGTAAATAAAGACTCTTTTTTTTTAGAACAAATCTTGTGCAATTTCAAGTCACAGGGAAAAACCACCTGTGACTGGGGAGAAGATAAAATTGTGGTCCCATTGCTGTTAAGGGGAGCAGAACCTGGAACCTAATGAGACTTCGAGAGGCAAGTCTAGTCTCCTGTGATGGCTGACAGCCACCTTATACCAGACCTTTCACTCATGTCTCAGTTATATTGTCATATTGACAAGCCGTGTCAGTAACTCACTTCGATGCCTTGCAAACCTCCTCCTCTAATCTGCAGCCCATGTATACTTTGGTCAGTTTATACCCATTTGATCTCATGCCTAAGTTGTTCTTTTTCTTAAATAGCTGTTCTCTGTCCCCAGTATTTATTCCCTCCTCTATTTGTAGAGAACAATCACAACCATTTTAACCTTTGCTCTCCGAGGCTGAACAAACCACTCTCTTCTATGGCTTCCTGCTGGAAAAATACGCTTTCCACTCTCCTCACCTTCCTTGCAACTCTCAGGTGAACTTGTTTCAATTTATATTAATCTTCTCTGGTGATGGGAGCCAGAGCATTGCTGTCAGTCCTGAAGCCAACGTATGGGAACATAGCTGCTCCAGTTTCACTCCCTTGCACTGCTGCTTGGTGCCACATTTTCTGCTGGTCTGCATTTTGAGACTTATTTTAATTTTCAGGTGATGACTTCAGTCTGGTTTCAGTTACATCTTGAAAATGCCCTCTTTCTTCCCCTCTGCGTTCATTTCCTAACATAGATTAAGTGGCTAAAAATAATTTGGATCAGTTATTCTCTGATTCCATTTCCTAGCATTTTTCTTCCAGATCTGTAATTCCTATCTTCATTTCTCAGCATCTCTACTACTAAAATTGTTAGACACTGTATTTGGAGCAGGTTGTGCTCAGGGTGAGCTTCTCTAAGTGTAGGATGGCAGTCTCTGAGAGAGGCCTCTCTTCCCATCTTTGCTAGGTGAGCAATTTTCTGATTCACAATTGCTGTTATTTCTACTACGTTTCACAGGGACTCTTCTCTGTGGTCACAGTGCAAGACTCCAAGCTATTCTAGCAGCATTGAGCTCCAAGATTAAGAAAGCTTTAACACAGCACTGGCCCAGGGCTGGCTTTAGTGAGAACGTGTTTGTGTGGCTTTACAGCAAGTGGCTGCAAAGCCAAGGGGGAAAACCTGCAACCCTGCACCTTGTCAAGCAGCAGGACAGCGCTCAGGAGGGGGAACAATCACTGTCCTGCCCCTGCAGCTGATGACTGGGCAGGTAAACCTGCAGTGATGTCTCAGAAGACAAAGAGGAGAAGACCCATAATTGTTCAGCAAGGTTTTTCATCCTTAAATTGCAGAAACCCAAAAAGGCTCAGTCTTCATATGCTTACCCCTTTCAGAGGAATATATGTGCCAAAGAAAGGATCAGACACAATTTTTTTTTTGTCAAACCCAAAATTTTGGCAGAAAAACACTTACAAAATTGTCACGTTTACTCAGAAGTTTAAAGACATTTCCACTGTGAATGGAGGAGGAGAGGTTTTTAATGGAAATGCAAAATTACTTTAATAATGGGAAAAACTGATATGTCAATTGTGAATGATATTTGGGAATTATAATTGGGAATTACATTTAAGATGAAGACTACTGCTAGGAGATCATCTATGCCTAGTGTAAACCTCCTTGCAGTATCCAGGAATCCCAGCCATGACCCGAGACTCTCGTTGTGTGAGAGATGTACAAACCTAAAGAAGCGAGGAAGGGGAATATATAGAGACAGGTAATGCTGGTAGAAGTCTGTAGATCCTTTAATAGGCTTTAGGTATAAATCTGATCTAATAAATCTAATAAAGCGCATGATTATGCTTCCTAAGCATAGGCTTTTACTTCAAGTTAGGCCAAAATGTAATTTCAGGGGAAGAAGAATCAAAGCAAATACTTATAGGAGAAAATTTGTCGGAGCAGTGAACTTTTCACCTCTAACAGCTAGTAATGACCACGGGGTACAAGATCAGATGGTTCACTTAACCGCCAAATAACGAAATTAGGCTAAAAGTTAGATCTAGTCTGCCTGGAGGCAACATGACAAATTAGATTCATCCACTCGCCATATTTGTATTAATGGACTTTTGTATTAGTGAACAGATTATAAAAGAAGGCTTTGCCTCCAGGCAGGGTTTTCTGGCACTGAGCTCCTTTTCAAGCCGAGGTTCTCCCCTGAGAGCACGATAAGACCCTCCTTTCTTTGCAGCCAAGGACCTGATCCTCAGCAAAGATTTACCTGTGGACAGCTTTTAACACTTCAGAGCTTTAAACCCTGCGAATTTCTTTCTATAAACCTACATAAACTGTACACTTTTAACACACATCTATATTTGTAATAATGGAATATTTAGTTAGCATCTTTCTAAAATAATTCGGTGTGTTTCACTGCTAATATTAAAAAAAAAAAAAAAAGTTTTAAAATCTGTTCTCTGGGACAGGCTTTGTAAACTTGCCCTGGCTCCCAGCTTTGGCTGGCAGTCAGTAGTGAGAACTGCTGACTATGCAGATGGCCACTGCTCTTCACACCATGGCTGCAACGCTGCAAAGGGTCGTAGCCCTGTGGTCTTGTGGCCCAGTGAGTCGTGGGACACCAGGCATTTACCATCAGTTGTGAGTGTTTTCAGCGCGATCCCTTTGCAGCTGCAGCAAGATGGCATCCCTCTGACCTGGGAGGGAGCTGTGAATCAAGAACGCATTTCTTTTTCCTCCGAAGATGAAAGACTTTTAAAATTAATTGCATGACATTGTGGCTTGCCTCTGTTGTCAGCTTTGATTTTGCTGTGACAAAATGATGGCCGCTCCCTGTCACATGGAGTGACGCCGTGTCTGTGAGCACCACGCTCATCAAGTGGCAGCAGTGAGTGAAAGCATCACTGCAATCTGCATGGAAAGCAGTTTCACGGAGTGCGGTGTGGAGGGCAAGGCAAGTGCAGATGTTACACTCCTCCAAGGGAGCCAACTCCACCATCACTTGCTGCAGCTGATGCTGGCTCTGCCGAACCAGACACGAACCTCTGCCAACTATCTAACCCTCCTCACCCATCCCGGCAAATGGTGCCAATTACTGAGGGTGATGCTCTCAAGAGTTGTAATTTAAAGCATTCAGAGTCGAATGCACAACCACCAGATCTAAAATCAGAGATCTTAATAGAGCAGCTCTGCTGCCCTGCTAAGGGCTGGACGGAGAAAGCAGGAGCAGAAGCAGCGGGAGGAGACCAACCCGTTTTCCCTTTAGAGGGCAGTGGTGTTCATCGTACAAAAGCTGCATTTCCGAGGAAGTAAAACCCTTGTGTTGACAACTGGGGTCAGCAGCAGCGAAGCAGCAAGTAAGAGGGACCAGTGCTGAAGTGATACTGCTGGCTGTACTGTGCCATACAATCTCACTTTGACATACTTTCTGCAATGCTCTGTGCAGGGGTTCATTAATTTCCCCTTATTTTCCTTCACAGGAATCATACGAGTAACTAGGATTCCACAGAAGCCTCCCTTTTTCCCGCTACAGCACAAGCAGTGTCCAGGACGAAGTACTTCTTACCATCAAAGTTTGCCAAATTATAGCCTTTCTCTGAGCCAGATGAGCCCTTCCTGCTAGATTTATGCCAAACCTGTTTGGAAAGCCTAATAGATGATTTCAAAGGCAGTACTAACCTTTTCATGGGTTTGGGTGAGGCCTCCCGCTCCAGATTGGAGGACGCGTGCTTGACGTGCATGGCATTGTAGGAGGTGTGGGTGTACTCGTTTTCGTCGCTGTAGTCGGGACCGAGTAACGTTCGAGCCCAAGTCCCCATGTCGTATGGAGGAAGAGTCCCCCCAAATTCAGAGGGCAGGCATTCAGGGTGTATTAGCTGGTGAAGGCTGTTCAGGTTGTTACCATGAAGAAAGATCTTTAACAAATAAAAAGAAATTTCAAAGTTATCGTTGATTCCTTACTTCATTAAGTACAATAATAACAACACTAATGAGATGTGGAGCATCAGTTGACGTTGCAGTTTCAGGTGGGAATTTCTGAAACGCTCAGGGCTGTTGTGTGAAGGCAGGAGGAGGGGGATCAGCTTTGGGGTGTGCAGCTGAAGAATTAGGCTGGCACCATAAGCACCTCTGAAAATCTTGATTTGCTTACTTCTGGCACATGACATTTTCATTTGCTTAAGTATCAGATCAGAGAATGTGCAAGTCAGGAATAATGACTGATTATTGCTACTGTAAGAGGATAGAGGCTTGTATGGGGAGTGGTGAGAAGAAAACAGAACCAGTGGAGCTTACTGAAAGAAGATGCCTTCAGCATTCGAGGGGGTAACCCAGCCCTGCACCCTGGGACTGACGTTTCCCAGGGGTGTAGGTCTGTGTCACCACTTTGCATTGCCTCAGTACCAGTTATCTCTCTGATACCTCTTTACTTTCTGGTACTACGCTTGTCCTGCCTGGTCAGACACACCCCAGGGTGGGCTCTGTGGCCTTCTGAGAGATGATCCAGTGGTTGTTTGATAGGCCACAGAGAACAAATGTCCAAGATGACTACAGGACCACAGTTCACCTGGGTTTCAGTGGGGAAGACCTGCCTCTTCTGTAGCATGAGCAAAAAGCTTTCAGGCATGGGCATTTTTTTTGTGGAAACAGGTGAGCTACCACCACGTGAAAACAGCCTACTTGCTGAAGGAATGAGACAGGAAATTTTACTCCCACAAAAAGAGTTGAGCTCCCTCACTGCCTGTGACTTCAGCCAGGTCTGATAATCCCCCACACTGCCAGTTCTCTCTATCCCTGAGCATGTCCCTTTAAAATGTATCTACACTTTGTTAGTGATAACAGCTTTCTGGTCCCTGGCTGAGTTATTGATTCAATCCAGACTATTGCAAACTCTAAGTTTTAATAACAGCAGCAAGTCTCTGAGGCCATATGAAAAATGTAGAGAGAAAAAGAAGGAAGAAAAGGAGGCAGCTGCTCAGTTATTTGGGCTTTGTAGCTTCCTATGCCCCACCCCAGCCCAGCCCCATTTAATTACCCTTTTCCTTGTCTTGTCTTTGAGGAATGGTTTGATTAGCGTGTACAGGGCATGAATGTACCAGGGCTGGTTGACAAAATGGACTCCTCCAAAACGGGCAGGAAAGCTGTCCTACAGAAAGAAAGAAAAGGAAGGCAGTTAATAGAGGCAGTGCTTTAGCATGGCAGTTGACAGGATGAAAGTCAGAGGAAGAAGCCTGCCTCTTTGCATCTGCAGACGAGCACTGGGCTTGCTGGGAGAGGGGCAGGAGGGAGATGGAAAAAGAAAGATGCCTGGAAATGTTTGCATCAGTTTCTCCCATTCGCAGAGGCAGTCCCTTCTCTCCTCCAATCTCTAACACATCAGTTGCCGATGCTTTAAAGTAGGCCCTCCAGACACTTCGCCTGAACATTTTTTAAGCCCATCAGGACATGTGACTTGGCTGGGATGGGAAGTGAGAGGGGCTGATGAGCACCGCTCCCTCGAGGGGAAGCTTTCTAATTTCTCATTGTGCTGCACAAGGCAAGCCCCCGGTTCCCACGCACATCACATCACTGCACACAGCTCACCTTTTCACCCTTCAGCCTCCCTGCCTCCCCTCCTTGCTAAAATCATCATTACAATGGCTGACCTTTCGGGGTGAGCGAGCAGCAGTGTATGACGGGGAGGAGGATGGGTGGGAAACGCTGATAAGTGAAGGTGTAGGGAGAGCGCACCATGACGGCACCATGGAAACTGCCGGAGCCCAGCGCTGGCTGCCAGGCTGTGCACAAACCCCCTCGGCATTAGCATGCAGGTAGCATCCTGCCAGGGAGG
This sequence comes from Tetrax tetrax, assembly GCA_009806455.1. Classification (NCBI taxonomy): domain Eukaryota; kingdom Metazoa; phylum Chordata; class Aves; order Otidiformes; family Otididae; genus Tetrax; species Tetrax tetrax. Next base: position 122,949 of record WHYT01016290.1, read on the forward strand.
TGTTTGCAACCACGTCCTACTCCGCTCAGCCGGCGTGGCACGCTTAATAAAAGAGGAGGTTGCTGGCATGCCTTTAAAGGTTATTGTATATTGTGATGGGCGTTTTGTACCTACGCTCTCATCTAACAAATGTCAGTCAGTCAGGGAAGAGCCTAGGATGTTTTCGCCTGTATAAACAGTGGGACGACCGCTGCTCCTGCCTGCAAATAGGCTTCCAGTGAGAGGAGAGGTGCCCATCTCTCCTCCGTGAAGGGAGATCCTGATGAAACCATCCTCATCCCACCTGTGCTCCTAGCCCCTGCAGCTCAGCAGATAAAGACAGAGTATAATCAGGTTTCTTCCTTCAGGGCTTTGGCTTCGAGACTCAGGCAGGTTCATTCCCTCTACAATTACTGCAGGGTATCCTGGGGCTTTCTGTCACCTTCCTCCAGAGCATCAGAGATTGAGCAGAGCTGGTGAGGGTATGAGGTGGATTTGTGAGATGATACAGAAAATTCCCTTATACATCTGCTCGGTATAGCTGCTGCATCGCTTCAAGGTGAAATTATTTCCCAGATTTAGCACTATGCAGGTATTCTAGCACCTCCTACTACCTGAGGCAAATTGGCAGGACTCTGTGCTCTTTAGCACCGGCCATGGATTGCCTTGGCAGTCATCTTAAACCATACACAGATAATGCTTACGAGCAGCCACAGGCATTAAGTGATATCTTTTTCTTTTGCTATATAGTATAAGCTGCTTACACCTCAGACACATCAGTTGACCTGAAATCATTACAAATCTCAATACTGGATGCTCTGTGCAAGTCTAGGAGGTAGTAAGGCCAGCACACAGGAGGCCAACCTGTGTAACAGGTGACCCCATTTTAAATCCCAGAAAACTATGAGCTGAGTTTTGTAAGGATGGCACATGCTCTTCTTCATTCACTGTAAAGATGTCTGTATTTCCATTGCTGCTGGAATATTCATTAGAGTTCCAGGATGGAGCTCTGCAGTGCCACAGGTTGCAATGACTTCAGCTGAGCTGTGCTGAGAAACAGCTGCAGAGAGTCTAAGCCCACCTAGAGTAAAACATTGACCAACAGAAGTGTGAAGAAGTTCTTCACACTTTATTTATGAAGTTTATGAAGAAATTCTCCATAAGGAAGAAATTTTTTACAATGAGGGTAGTGGAACACTGGAGCAAGCTGCCCTTGCAGACGTCCCTGCTCCTTGCAGGGGGGTTGGACTAGATGACCTTTGAAGGTTCCTTCCAACCCTAACGATTCTATGATTCTAAGTGAAGCCAAAGTGATTTTCCACTCTGTGATAACCTAAAATTGAATTTTAGAGCAGACCAGAGACAAAAATGCCCATCTTATGCAAAATTAACCTATTCAGTTGCTTTCCTCCCTTGTGGGAATGGAAATTTGAAGATGTGAAACTTTTCAGAGAATATTCTAAAAAAAAATATATTAAGAAATATTGGAATGTTCCATATGTGCTTTTTTAAAAAAAAAAAAAAAAAAAAGAAATTCTCTATTTGTTAAGTCAGCTGCTATCCCACAAGCTGTGTCTCTAAGGGAGAAGTTCTGAACTCCTTTGCTTTTTGAGGCTGAGCTGCCACAGCTGTCCCAGGTTGTACAATAGCAGCAGAGGTCAATGTAGAAGATACAGTGAGTCTGAAGCAAAGGACAGTAAAAAAAAAGAGAGATGGGAAGCAGGGGAATAACTTTAAGACACAGAGATTTATACTGACCCAAAAAAGAAAAATTGGTTTTCCTTCTCACTGGAATGCACAGATGATATTAATCACAATCTTCAGTGAGAGCTGTCAGTCAGACTTCATTTACAAAGGGGAATGTGGTTTTTTTAGACCATGTTGACCAGCCTTAATGATACCACATTACCCAGAAAGGTCTGAATATTGAGAATTATAGGAACCTGAGGTTTAAACTGGCAGATTGCCCCTGGAAAAGGTCAACTAAGGAGAAGGATATACTTTCCTGTATAGAAATGAATTTTATGTCCACCCAACACAGACTGTTGAGTCCATGAACTATATTCAGTCTGGTTCATCAGTAAATTAGGCGTTACAGGAAAGCCTCTCGTATAACAGTTTTATTTAAAGGCAATTGCTTTCTTTTCATTCTGAAGGTACACTTGAAAATGCACAATGACCCTTCAAAAGGCAACATGATGGCCACAAAAAAAAAACAACCACCAAAGAACATATTTTTGTCTGTAACTTTCTGCTAATTTTTGTTCCTTGCCTTATTAAGCACAGTAAGCTCAATTTGACCTTCATCACTCAGTCCACCTGCATTTGTAAGGCTGTCAATTAAAACAGGGACAAAGACATAATTTTTTTTTTACCCAAAGAAATTTGATATGGGAATCATCCAGACACTGTTTGGAACCACAACATACCAATTTTGCAGAAGTCCCTAATTAGAGCAGAGCTGTCTTGGAAAGAAAAGCTCCCATCTGGAGGTCTGCCTTACACAGTTCCAGGAAGATGTATGAGACCTTTCCCACACCCCACTTAGTGTCTCTGCTGCTTTCCCTGGGGCAAGGTGAAAGTAGCTGAAATTGATTTTCTGCTGGAGAGCTTTTGCTCTTAGGAATTCTCTTTAGATTTCTCATGTCTTGCGATTCCTTGGGAAGGTGTATTTTATAATGAGGTATATTTTTTGGAGCCTACTGTGAAAAAGACCCTGGGATCATGGAGCCTTTTCTTAACCTGATTCCTTGTTAAAAATACCCAATCCTGAGGATATATTTGCATTTCATTCCAATAGCATAAAAAAAAAAAAAACAACCAAACCAAACATAATACATAGGAATTAGTCTTATTATTTGTGGATGCTACTGTCATTTTATCTGAAAACCAGGCTGGACATACTAGTGTGTTGCTCAGAGATGGAATTGCAGCGTGAATAAATACATCCAGCCCAGTGCTAATCGAGCTAACTTGCTACTCAGCAAAAGCAGGGAAGAAACAGTGAAAAGGCTCCAGATACCTGCTTCGGCAGATCACTCCAGAGTCAGACCAGGTCTTCTTCATTGAGACCTGAGGTGAACTAAAGCTGCTGGTTAGATCACTAAAGGTGATCTAACCATGCTGCACTGGCACCTCTCCCAGACTGTAAAGGCAAACCTAGACAGACAAAATTGTCCAAACACAGTTTTAGTTGTTCTTGTTGATTGAAAGAAACTGGTGCCAAAGACAGGACTTTAGTCTGATTTGTCTTTTTTTAACTTTCTAGATTTTTTTCTTTGCCGTTTTCAGTTATTCCCCCTTGCATTGTCCCCAAAGAAGAGAAAGAAATGAACACTTGAGTGCCACAGTGAAGCTGCCACAGACACTCCAGAATCCTTACAGGCCTCGATACATCTTTCATTTCAGATTGGAGAAGTGTCTCCAGGCTTGCAGATCAGAGGAAAATGTCACAAAGATCGTTGTTTCCGTTCCCCGCTCGGACCTCCTGTGCAGGGAAATTTCTGAACTGAAATGAGTCTGGGACCAAAAACCCTCGGTACACAATGTTCCACTAAATGGCTTGGGAGCCATAGCTATGAGGTGAATGAGAGACAATTTTTCACTATTTCTGCCTGTTCTTACCTCCATGACATCTATTTCTTTTGGCATGAGTAAGCATCAGAAACCTTTTACTGTTTTGTTATTTTGAACTGCCTGAAAGCTAAAAATCAAGATGATCTTCCAGCATCTCCTCACACCAGAGTGTGGCAGAAAAGCAAAATAATCTCTGGAATAGTAAAATTAGGAATAAATCCAAACTGATGCTCAGGGGCAATCTTTCCAAACTGCATGAATTGACTTCATAGACCAATGACCTGAGCTGAGAAACCAAATTACAGCATATTTCTAGGTTACAGGACATCTGGATTTTGTGACACAAATGTTTTCAAAATGCTTTCATAACTTCTGCCCTTTGCAATCAGAAAAGCAAATGCACGTCTTACCATCCAAATGCACTTTAATCTCGATCATACTTGTCAGTTTACCGCAAATCAAAATATAATCCTCTTTGAAAGAAAATAATTTCCCTTAGATTCAGGAATATTTCAATGATAAACAACACTGTCTAAATTAAAAGGTCATTTAAACTGAGGATAAAAACAGCATCTTCATGCCTATGCACTTACATAAACAGTCCCTGCAGTGGATTACAGCTCCCACAGACCATATTAATAGCTCAGGAAGATCTTATTAATAGTTTGGTGCTAGTTTCTCCACAGAGAATTTCCATGAGTGTGTGATTTTAATGGTCTGGCACGATAAGGGAAGCAGGCTTTCTGCTCTCCAGCTCCGCATCCAAATTCAGCCTCTGAAAGAGTGGCAGTGGTTGAAAGCTGTTGTCCCCCTATTTTACAACTTTGTCAGACATTGGATAGGTTGTGTCTATCAAAAACACTTTCCTGAGTGCTTTTGAATGAATGCCAAGTAATGTCCTTGGTGAGGACAGGGCAAGCTGTCATATAGTGCACGCTAGGAGAGAAGGTAAAGTGTCGGCGCTCCCCCCCCCGCCATCGCTACAGCTTCAGCTTCTAATTTTAATGTGTCTCCTAAGAGATGGATGCTTAGTTTGGGAAATCCCATGGGCAGGAGGTGGTGGGAGGCAGTGACAGGGCCAGGGGCTGCGGGGACCGCAGGAGCGGGCTGCTTCCACATCTCTCTCTTCAAGTGGTCCCTGTGGTTACTCTCACCTGCTGCAGTGCCTGCTCTGAGCCCGGGCATATTTCAAATCTCTGCCTGGACAAGACATCTTTCCGTTATCTCTTTTTGCTCCCCTGTGTTTTTGAAGAGACAGGAATGTAAAATTAATGTTGCCACTGGCAATAATTGCAAACTCGTTCTCTTCTACCTTGGCATGCCCTCAGAGTACACAGGGCTTGGAAATAGCTGCAGAGTAGGGGAAAACCATTAAAAAAAAATTAGTGACATAGCAATATGTCAGTGTTGACCTGCTCAAATACGATCTTAAAAAGAATTCTTGCAATTGGGAAGAACTCATTGATTTTGGGTAAGCTGTGACTGTAACTGTTCATACCAAACACCCTCTTTTCTTTAAAGCATCCAGTAGCAAAGGACTGGAGGAAAATCACAGGAAAATATGAGTGCTTGGTTTATTTTTACACCACATACCCGCATATGTAGATGAGTGCACTCTGAAGTACTGCTGTCAGGAAAAGCGAACAGAGAAATGAATACTGGGATGCATTCTCCTAGACATTTTTCATTATGTTTGTTATCTCTCCTGCTACACTCGGCAACTTTTAAAATTCAGTCATTTGCAGTAGGTTTCTCCCAGTCATTACTGCACATTAGTGAGGTCCTACAGAGCATCTGTTCATAGGTGTTGGCAGATGGCACCAATAAATCAGGTTATAGAACACAGATTTGCTCAGTAAACTTTGATTTGTCCTGATAGAATCATGCTGTCATATCATCTGGTCTAACAAAATAACTTGTAACCTTGGGGCAAAAGGGGGATTTCTTCACTACCTTTTTACAAGAAACCCTTTGCTGAACCAGTTCAGAATAATTTAGGAACAGAAAATTTTCCAGAAACAGTGGCTCTGCTGGGCTGACACCATACCCCGGTGCTGCTTTTTTGCTTGGCATGTGCTCTGTTGATTTTTTAAAGGGTTTCACACACTTAAGGTACAGATTGAGGCTCCCTACAGAAAAAAAAAATAAAAAATAAAGCATGAATGAATGATATGACAGAGAAACAGCAGGTTCATTCACAGGCTTGGTTGAGGAGGTACACAGAGAAGAGAGGAATTCAAAAGATAATTTAAAAATAATAATTATACAAGGAGCACTGGCACACTGATTGAAAGTAGCTCGTGCATTTGTGCAACTGGAGTTACACAGTTTCCTCTAGATTAGGTCAGATCAGGCAAGGCCAGTTGAGGGAGCTTCTGGTGAAGCATGAAGAGTGAAAGTCACAGATTAATCTAAGGAGGGGTAGATTGGGTCACAGGAACAGGCAGCAGCACGGGAACGGACACGAATTAGCTGGAGGCTATTTTTCAGAGTTAGTTTAAGTGATCTTTGCAGCCAGCTCTAGCAAACTGGGCTAAATTGCCTCCAGTGTTCTGATTTTTGGTGTAAACTGTAGCTGAGAAACATGTTTATATCCAGCTTTCTTAAGTGAGAGTGACTGCAAGCTGAGTCGCTTCTATTCCTGTATCTCACTTAACATGAACATCTGAAATTAGTTGTGGGTGAAGGGAAAAGCAACAGAAAGATCATCAAAACTGAAAGTAATTTAGGTCTCAATTAGAAACTGGAAAGTGTGCTGGAGTCAATGCAAGCCTGGTCCGGAGGCTTGCTGGATGAACACAGATGCTGCTGGCCAAAGCGTGTGACCGCAGGTCGGCTGCGATGCTTCACTCTCCCTGGGATACCAAGCCTTTGGCTGGCTGTGACCTAGGAGCTTTGGTCCCTTGCTTGAAACCATCATCCTCAGAAAGTCTCTGTGCAAATGTCAGGTTTCTGAGAGAAGTGACATCCCTCCAATCTTTTCCCTGACACCAGGATTTAAAGCAACGCTGTTCATCTCCACTTGAGCCATTGGTGGTTTGTGTGGGTGTGAGTTCTCTCAGTTTTGCGTTACCCATAAAGGAGTGGTTTTTTTCCTGTAGCTGGATTTTAATGCAGAACCTTCCAAAGCAAAATGGCCACACACAGAATGAGCATGTCCAGCAATGAAAGCAAAAGCCAGCATCACGACATCTTTAAGGAAAGGCCTCCCTAATTTTCTTGCACCTGGAAAAGAATCCACCCAGGAGCACTGGGGTTAAAAAGTATGACATGGAAAACTTGATCCAAAAAATCTCCTATTTAAAAAATACACTTTTTGAAAAAGAATAACTTAAAGATTTTTCTTTTAAAGTAATTTTTAAAAGTTAATCTCTAAACAAAATTAATTAGCGCTATTAGCTAATTAGCACTGCAGCCAAAATCTGCTATTTTCCTTACATGTCCTGATTTAAACTTCTCTCTGCCCAGCTATTTCTATTTTCATAGACAGGCCTTGCACCCATCCTGAAGGGCAATAGATCTGTAGGACACTGTGATTGAAAACACAGGGAGTGAAGGAGTTAGGGCAGAAAAGAAGATGACACCGAAGCAGGTGCACTAGGATTTAAAAGGCTCTTGAAAGGAGAAAGTCAAGCACATGCAAAAAGCCAGTCCTGAAAATGACAAAGTACAGCACCTTATTTCTTATCCAACACTGGGATTTTAAACAAAAAGCCATGTACAAAGACTGCCTCTTTAGTTTTGCACAGTTATGCTGAGATCTACATCGTATATGTAAAACATTTATTCTACATTTTCCTCACATCGCCACTTGCTGTGTCTATATATCTGCTCTCTGCCAAAATAGCCCTGGGTCTGAGTGAAGGGGCAACGAAGGCCAAATTGTCATGGTGAGGACAAATGCCCACAGCATTACTTAAAGTCAGTCAAAGAAAGAAAAGTAATTTTAAAAGGTCTTGTGGCACTTGCCTTTCTTCTCAGGAGACCTACTGACTTTGCAGAAAAGCTTTCCCTCTTGCCTATGGAAGAACCAAGGTGTTACACTGAGCTCATGCAGTCATATTACACTCAGTGTTGTGATTGAAAGCTGATGATGGAGAAAAGCAGATTTTGTTATTTATAGTGCTAGGCAACCTCTTTGACACTGCATAGGTCTGCTGTAGCTTGGCTTGAACAAAGCATGGAATCATCTTAAAGCTTTTGTATGTGCATTCACATACAGAGTGGCATGTAAAGGAGATTATAAACTATTATTATAAACTAGCACGGGTCAGAAAAAAAAGATCAAGCAATTTCTTAATTGCATTTGTTGACTGACTGAAACAAACAGAAATTATTCCTTTTCCAGTAAATTTCTCTGCATCTAGCAAGAAGTTAAGAAAATCCTTTGTGTTAACTTCTCCACACAGCAACTTGAAGGTATGATAGCCTTCTAGCACCTGTTTTCTCAAGGCTGTCTGCTAAACAGAAGCTAGATTCCCATTTTATTTCACTAAGAATATCAGATTTTACCCTAATTTGTTTGAGACTGGAATCTCATTTTAAAATAGAGTATTTCCCTTCATCTAGCTCTCATACAAACCCTTCCTAAAACAATTTCTATAGTTTTTGTCATCCTCCACGAATGTACCCTGATGAGTGTCCCTGTGGCGAAGATCCTTTGCAATTCTTTTTCAACAGGAGGGGGGGGCAGGGACGTGGCAGGGGGAGGAGGACCATGCAGAGAAAAACCCTGTGACCTACTTTGTTTTTAAAAGGAGCCAAAATGCTAAATGCTTGTTCAATGGTGGAAACCCAGCTCTGGGGGAATTCAAGAAGAGGCAACTCATGCCGCATTAGATAAGCACCTGACAGCAGCAGCACCTTTGCTTCATGTACAACCTTTTATTCTTCAAAACAATAGAAGCCTGGGGAAAAAATGTATCTTTCATTATTTGCATGATTGAGTCTCTGTCCTTGTTCTAATACGTTAGTGAGATTGCCTAGCTTTTTTATCCCTCCATGCTGAAGGGAAGCTTGTTTCATGTATTTGTGTTTAACATAGTCCCAAATAGTCACAGGGATCAATTGACAGTAGCAGACCAATATGTTGACTCTGCACTAAAATATAATCTCTTTGTGTTTCCTTTTTGTGATATTTTTATCTTTTTTTATTTTATTTTTTTTTAATAATGAAGCAGGGCCTTTGTAATGAGAAACCTGAACATAACTGAATGTCCTTGAAGTACGTTTTGAGAACAGAAAAAAAAAATATGATTAATACTAAAGCTACATGGATTTCCATTGTGGAAAACATATTTTTTAGGAAAGTTGTTTTTATAGTGGCAGACAGCATTTTAAGTTTCATGACATTTTCTACACCCTGCACTTACGAAATAAGTTATGAAGACCATTTTGAAGTGAGGAGTCTCTTACTGTGCAGTATAGAGACACACAGTTATTTTCCCTCTGTGGTCATAAAAGTAGGCATTGCTGATAGCACCTCCAATAACAAAGATTATCTGATGCTCCTTTTGCAATTTGTTATAACTTTGACAGACTTTTACGTTTTGGGCCCAAAAATTTTAGCAGGGACCTAGATATATTTTTATGAGGACAGCTTTGGGGGCTGCTGGGTGGGGGTGAGGAAATTATTTGAGTGTTTCTCAATGGACTTGAGGGGGGAAAATACTGTTTTCCACACTTCAAAAATGTTTATATGACTACTGGAAGGTGGAGGTATGAAGCTCAAAGTTTTTGGGACACAAACCAAATCTCTCATATAAGGTTTTCCTAGTGCATGTGGCTTTACTGCCACAGTGAGAATTTGCAGGTCTGTGTGCGGATATGCCAGAACTGATTCAGGAAAGTTTGGAGGTTGAGAGGTTTCATAGTGATACTCTCCTGTGTTAAAAACCATGATCAGTCCAGAGTTCATCAGTTACATTCTCCCAACAGAGTGGCTGCAGCCCTGGCTGGCAGGTAGGATACAGAGCTCTCCCTGCAGTGGTTGCTCCTGGAGGTATCATAAATCACAGGTGGAGTCAGGGCTCCACGAAGCTGTACTTTGATATCGGGATTTGTCCTTTCCTAAGTGATTTTGCCATTTTAATATTCTGTTTGTGCCATGCTCACCACCTAAAGCAATGCTAGCTGACAGCCAGTGCTGCTCATCACATAATCACTCAGAATCGGGGCTTTTATCAGCCTGGCAGCATTAAATGCCGCATAAACTTTGTACTCTTTGTTACACAAAATACACGCTTCAACTCTCTGCAACAGCTCTCCACAACACAACTTCCCTTCAGTTCACACGTCTTATTCCTTATTGTCATCAGCCAAGCATTGATATCAGACTGCGAAGATAATTCCAGGATACTGTTTCAGTCCTTTGACCTCCTCTATACCATCACCTGCTACCACTACAGTCCTTGGACAAGAGGAGCCTGAGGGTCACCAGTTACGTTTATTGCTCGAGTAGTGCTCGCACTGCTTACACCAAAAGGTTATCTCTAATTGTCTTTTCGGGCAGCACAGGACTAGTCTGCAAGCTAATGATTCCTCCATTCTTCTGTTCTACTCTTCAAAATTTGTTCTGATTATTTTCCCTGAGGCCAAAAGCAGAAAAAAAAAGACTTCTCTGAATTTGCTAAAACTACAGGTAGCAGGAAGGTGTGACCCCATTTCTCGCCCACCTCAGATTAAAAAGCCATACAAATTTTCCTCTTCCTCTTTCTTCTCATATTGGATTAAAGTCACACATTAAGTACTGTTACATGAAGTCTTAAATAAATTAGGCTTTTTTTTTCCACCCAGAGGCTTGGAGTATGCTGTGCCATGTCCCTGGGGGTCATTACATTTGCTAGGTAGATACAGGGCAGTCAGCCTGCACCTTCTCCTTTGAAGGCTTCCCATGAAGAACTCTTTCCACCTGAAGGCATGCAGCTGCCTATCCTCCTTGTTAAACTCCAAGCATTTTATTACTGTTCCCTACTTGAATATCAGCATTTTCAATTCAGTGGGTGTCATTTACCTTGAGTTTGGCAAGGCTTTAGGCATGGTGGCCCATATCGTCACTCTAGCAAACTGGAGATAATTTGTTTGGAGGGGTGGAATACAGTGTGGGTGAAAAACTGATCAGGTTGCTGCGATTCAAGTGTTGAGATCAAAAAGTAAAACATTTACTAATTTTTTTTTCCTCTGGGGTTGATGCTAGAGCCAGTACAGATTAATGTCTTTATGAATGACCTTGGGGATGGTAGGGAGTAACTAATCCTCAGAAGTTTTGCTGATGTTACCAGGCTGTGGAGTACAGCTGATACGCTAGAGATTAAAGTAGAGAATCTCTATTCAGCGGCATCCTCACAAGCTGGAGAAATGAGTTGCTGGGAACCACATCAACAAATACAAAGTGTTTTATCTTAGAATAACCCCATATAGCAGGACAGGTCAGGCACTGAGCAATTAGAAAGCATCTTTGCAGAAGAGGACTTGGGCATCCCAGCAGGCAAGCTGAATGCAAGTCAGCAGTGTTGTGTGTTCTTGTGGCAAAGGTGGCCAACTGTGTCCAGTGGGTCAGACTTCAAGAACTGTGAGACCACATCTCAAGAGCTGTGTCCATTTCTGGGCTCCCCACTGCAGGAGAGGCTGGCATACTGGATTGAGTCTATCGGAGGCTGGCGAGACGGCCAGGGGCTGGAGCAAGCAGTGTATGAGAAGAGGCTCAGAGAACAGGGTCTGTTCAGCCCGTAGAAGAGGAGGTTAAGGGGGAATCTCACTGTTCCTTGCAACTAATTAACAGGTGCCTATGGAGATGACAGCCAGACTTTTCTCAGGGAGAAAAGACAAGGTAATTGACGTAACTTGCAGTTGTGGTGGAAAGCCAAGTGACATACCAGGAAAAAGTTTCATGTTGGGCACTCAAACACAGGAATGCATTTCCTGGAGAGGCTGGGGAAACCCCGTCCATGGAGATGTTCATATCTCAGCTGAAAAAGACCATGAGTGACCTGATATAAACTCAAAACTGGATCTAACTTCAAAGTTTGCCCTCCTTTTAAGCCATGAATGAGATCAGACGGCTTTCAGAGATCTGTTCCAACCTTAATTGTTCCTCAACCTTATGGTATTTTATACTTGTAAGTATGCTTGCATCCAAAGTTTTCAGACTGTTCCCACTCTGTAATTTACTTGGTCATGTTCCATGTTCACCACTGACTGATCTCTGGTTACTCAGGGCTTCAGGTTGCAGTTTCCATTTAAAGCTGAAGCTTTTATCATCTGTAAAATATGCCACAGAATTTATTATAGACTAATGGGCAGGAAGGTAAGGCTTATTTAAGATATGCTTTGCCGCAAGACCCATATTATGAGCACAAATGGCAGCAATAAACAAAAGAAAATAATCTGTTTGGATCAGAGGAAAATCTATATCACTAACTCCCAGTATTAAACTGTTGTTCCAAGAATGAAGGATTACTGTGTTATCAGGAATGTGCTGGGTGAACAGAAGTCATCAGAAAAGCTGCGTTTGCTATTAACTGCTACAGTATTTCACACATGCCCCAATGCATATTAATCCCACTTATGTAAATCAATTTAATTAAAACTTCTCCATTAGTGAAATCTCTAACTGGCACAGAAAAGTACCAGAGCTCAAGAAAGAATGTTCATTTATGCTGTACACTGGACAGCTTTCCAGTTGTGCTAGGTTATTTCTGGTAGGAAAGAAACAATTTCAGCTGGAAATCAAGCAATTTGGAAAACATTAGGAGTTTGCAAACAAAACGAACATTTGTCTGCAAGCTTTAGTGAGATGTTAATAGTGATGCTGAACACATTGCAGATACTTGACCTGGGATCTTGGTTTTTTTTCCTTTTCTTTTTTCAATGTAATATATATGCAGTAGTGTGCATGTACAGTACATCTTTGCACAAAAATTCAAGATAAGGACCACTGAGACACACTTACAATGCCGAGGTTACCGTAATATCTTGCTTGCCCACTTCTATTAGGGATAAGTCTGGCTGGGAAAGTCAGTTCACTGCTTATGGGTATCATCCTCTCCAAAATTTTAAGACTAAACTATTAGCAAATTTCCTTCTTTTTTCCCCTCTAAACTCTCTGCTCCAGGCACTATATTGTTTCAATTTTGAGTTTAAAACACATCTTGGGCACACTGTGTGTACAATGTGGGCGAGATTATTAAATAGGCTCTGCTATTTGAACTGATTGAGTTGTGAAGGGACTCAAGTTGTGGAAGCCTGCTCAGTGTGAAATCCATCCCTGAAAACAACAAATTCTTCACTCAAAGTGATTATTGGACAACTAATTTTCCTGAGAACAAACAGCAAGGAAATATCCTAAACAGAAAAACAGAGCAGTTAAAAGCCTCCCCAGAACTGAAATTCTTTCAGACTACAGCAGATAATTGGAGTCATTTGCCTAATACTTCAGTCTGTATCCACAAGCCAGAAGTGCCCCTGGAAAAGTAGCTTAATTTCTGACAGAGAAGTTCTGAAGCACCTTGATTGTTAAAAATATTTTCCCATTAACTTAAGTAGAGGAGGCTAATTATAAAAGATTATTTCAGCAATTTGAGCACTACTCTCAAGGTAAAGTGAAACATGCTAGATGTATGTTTTTAAACAGACATTAGAAAGAAGATGCTAAAAATAAAATTATGTTTGTGATTGTTAGAAAGTCAGAAAAAGTTTTTCAGTTTTGGGAATCAAACTCAGTTTGTGACACAATCACAGTTAGATTCTGGGAAAAATAATTCAAGGAAGTGTCTACTGAAATACCCAGAGCCAACTTAGAGCAAAGCAATCAGCATTTCTAAAGCAATGAAGGACTTGCCTGAAGTTTGAGGAGGTTAGATATTGCTTTGATGCTGTGAACAGGAAAAGAAACCCACAATGTTTCTGCCAAAGTGATTGAGGTGGGAAAGCATAATGCTGTCGATGTGGGAGCCCACAGAGCCCACGAGTCTGAGAAACTCAGAGAGGACAAGCAACTCATGCAAGATAATATCTGCCATTTGTAAAATGATGGCAGCACTACACAGGCGTTTACAAGCATCAGCAGAGATCTGTTGGGGAAGGAAGCAGACTTTTTCATGACAGTCATGGAAAACAGCATAGTGGAAGGTGAATGGATTGTCCAACTGACAGTCCATGGGACATGAACTGATTTTCCATGATGTTTAGTTGCACTAGGGACACGAATATCAGCAAGGAGAAGTCACTGATGGTGGGAGTCAATGAAACTCTGGTCTTACAGAGGTAAACTTTGTTCCATTACAGAATTACATCAGTAAGTGTTTGGATAAAGAAAAATATTGAAAAATATGGAAAAGTTAAAATTTATAACAGTACCAAAAGGAAAAAAAAATGCTTACTATTGAGCTGAAAAGATGCCAACTTCTGGATCTCAGAGAGTGAATTCAATCAATGGATGGAAAATTGTTGACAGTAACTGAAGAAGAAAGAAGGATGCTTTCAGGAAATACAAGAACTCTCAAGAGAGTATGGAATAGAGATGAATGAGTCAAGATGGTCCGTGGCTCATCTAACCAGGAAAGTTTCTCTTGCCGTATGTTGTGGTTCAGCTCTAGTCACCACACAGTTTCTCACTCACCCTCCCCAACGGGATGGGGAAAAGGATTAGGAAGAAAGGAAAACTCGTGGGTTGAGATGAAGTCAGTTTACTAGAACAGCAAAAGAAAATTACATCAATAACAGAATATAAGGATACTAAAATATACAAAATGAACAATGCACAATTTCTCACCACCTGAGGTCCCAGTGATTGATATAGCCCGACGCAAGCAGTGATCATGGAAACTAAACCAAGCAGCAAGAAAAGGAGCGAGAGGGAGCCATGCCCCCACCAAGTCAAGTCCCATTTATATACTGAGCATGACGTTTATGGCCAGTTTGGGTCAGTTCTTCTGTCTGTATCCCTCCCAGCTTCCTGCACCTACATGTCAGCGAGACCTGGAAAGCTGCATAGTGTCCTTGGTCTCATTAGCAACAACTCACATCATCAGTGTGTTTATCAACATTCTTCACATACGAAATCCAAAACATGTTGGCTACTGAGAGGAAAATTAACTTCATCCCTACTGAAACCAGGACACCATAATTCAGGCTACGATAAGAGAAGTCTATTGCTCTAGGGAGTAAAATTTAACTAAGAAGAATAGTGCTCTTACAGCTCACATAAAAAGTAAACAAAAGCATTGAAATATTTCATTTGCATACACATGACCTAAAAATGGCAGCTATTGCAATGTCTCTAATGAAAACCTGAAAGGGCAGTAACACTCTGGGAGGTGACCTTATGAAACTGAGGCATCCATTTGTGCATGATCATTATCTCTTTAGTATACAATTTTCTCAGAATGCCATTGGGTTGCGCTCAGAGTCAGAAGCTTTTCCTTGGAAATATAACACATTTAACACAGTACTAAGTTATGCATAAATGATGTTAGATATGGGGGAAAAGTGTAAAAAATCCTGTCTGGAGGCTTCAAGCAACTAAGAAAGCACACAAATTCTGTCATAAACCAAACAAATTAAGATGTAAAGTGTACAGATATATTCCAGAGAACTGCCTGGCAATGCCTCCTCCAGTAGACTCCTCAGATGGGGGAGGCCTGAGGAAGTCTGCACCTAATCAAGCTACTTGCGCTAGCAGCTTGAGAGGGCTACTGAGAAGATACATGCAGGAGAGATACGTCTGTAGCTAACATTGCCCTGTAGCCCTGTAATTGTGAAATTACAGTGGCGCCAGAGATCCATGGGAGGTCACATGAACTCTGCAGACAAGACGCCTGTGCTTGTCAGCCTGCTGTCAGAGTCACTTTGGCCACACGGGTGTCTTGAGACAGACAGAGCAGAGCAGCAGGCCCAGTATGATTTGTGAATAAATCTTAGCAGCCATAAAGGTGGGAAGCAGTCATGCCAATGTGCAGTGGCCTGATCCCAGATGCAAGAGACACTGCTGCACCAGATGGATACAAGCAGAAGAGAAGTAGGTGCAGCAGGTTTTCTCTTCTGAGGCAGCTGATAGCCCCAGGACATGTGGCAGCTGAAGGACCCAGCTGTGGTAGAAATGGCAGCATGGATGTTACAGCTGAGAGCCACGGGTCCTTGTGACAGCACGGGGCACCTCAGGAGTTAATAGAGCACTGGTAAATGATGGTCTTTGAGATTGTGAGTTACATTAAAATCAGTGATGGTGGAAGTTGTGGGAAAATAAAGAACTTGTAGGAGGAACTTAAACTAGCCACTTGGTAATAAATTATTACTGACCCTCTCTTCCATCAGTCTAACCATGATCTGTTTATTACCCCCACCAATGCAGCGCTCGCAACTTGGAGTGGAAATGTGAAAGAGCACTTTCTTTGTCTCTCCTTTAAAAGTGGCAGGAAAAGCCTCTTTTCCTTTGCAGAGGATAGGATAAGTTCTCCCACATTGCTTACAGAGACCATACTGGTAAGAAGCAGCCTTAAGGGAGTGAAGATAATAAGGAGGAAGAAGAAGGTAGGAAATGTGTTCTCCCCAATGGCATTCTCACAACAGGATCATTTCTCTGGCTTCAGATCCTCTGATCATAATAGCAAACCATCTACCTATAGAAAGAGTGCACTTGAAGAAAAGGTAGCTGGCTTAGTCTACAGGGTTTCTCTTATTTTAGTAAACAGGGTTTAAAAAAAAAAAAGAAAGAGAAATAATCAGGCATCCTACAAAATTATAAGGCTGATAGTACCAGCAATTGCAGTAAAAATAGAGCACATATATAGTTAAAATGTTCTGGAATCAGACAGTCTGCAAGAGAGTTTAAAGCACTTGTGGAGTCACCTCTTCTGTACTGTAAGAGTATCAGCCATGTTTGTTACCAGTGATGGCCAGGGATACACACAACCCTGGTCCTTACAGCAGGGGTACAGGACTCAGCTCCTCACAGCAGGTCTGACCCCTCTCCAGGACCCACCCCAAGTTATGTACCCATGTAGGGTAAGTCCATAGGGGCAGCTCCACCCTGTGTGGCTGGACCTGTGCTACACTCATGGATACACACACGTGCATGCTGCACAGCCCTGCCGTTTCTCTCTGACCTTCCCTCTGGCCTCCTCTGGCTTCTTTCTGAGCTGCCATTGGGATGTGGATGAGCTGAAGGCAGAGATGCAGGTGAGTTTCATGAAACTAATGTTTCATTGTTCTGCCTTCTGCTGCCTTTTCCTGCTCCTCCAAGAAAACCCATGTATAGCAGCTAAGGAGTATTTGGTTTTGTTGCGCTGCAAGGCTTGTCACAATTTTCAGATTCAGACTGGAAATTATGACCTGATGTTAATGTTCTTGAAGTGCCTTTTTTGTGCCGTTTTTCCCCACATTGTTGCAATTCCTTCACCCTTCCCATCATCCATACTCCTCCCCTGGCTCAACTAAGTTTATTGCAGCAAAATCCTGGATGAAACATCTCAATGCACATTTTGTCTTTCATTTTGATTGACTTCCTAAGTGTTTTTAGAGCCACAGGTCAAAAGCTTCACTGCTTCCTGCTGCTTTATAAAGTATTCTTCTAAATAAATAGTACATACCACAGAAATATCTGATGATCCTAGCAAAACATGAAGCTAGTAGCACCAGTTGGAAGCTGAAGAAAACAGCACCTGCCTGCATGCAGCAATTTTGTGCAATTCTAAAGACATAGCAACAAAATGAAAATTCTTGCTTCTGCTGAGATACAGGAAAATTTACCGTGAAGTGAAGCTCAACACATGAAAACAGAGGTGCAATTCTGAAAAAAACCAAGAGACATTATTGTTCCATCTCTGCCAATAACCTCCTTGAAGCTGCTTGTTTCCATCCCTTGCGGTACCTGGCCTTGTGAAGGTCCCTGTAGCACTATGAATAAAACTTTCCAGGATGGCTTGGGTGAACCTGACATATTTGCCCTGAGACATTAAAAAGTATTTCTGATCCACAGCTGTGGGACACTACAAGATGAGGGGTGGATACTACTATGTGCCCATCTCTGGTACTCTTATGAATTTATATCCATTCAAACATATGTTCATTCTCTAAGTTATTTAGAAAATATATTTTCATGGATTTAAGTTTTCTAGAAGCCAGATAGCCAAAGAAAAGATTAAAATATAGCAATTGTGCATTTTACATACAGAAGGTAGGGATAATGCTTTCTCTCTTTAGAAGAGCACCTGAATATAACACTTGCCTGAAGCAGTGAAATTTGCTGTGTATTGTTTTTTTCTGCCTGACGAGTGTCTTGGTTTTATGGCAGATTTTAATGTCAGTAGAAACTGTAGCTTCACAGTACAGTCCCAGCTCCAATGGCTTCAGGTTACAGAACTGCTTATCAAAATGACGAAACTTCTCAATGGCTCCAGCCTCAAGGGTCTGACTCCACTGAGAGTTCCATCTACTTCAAATTTCCATCTGATTTTCCACACTAAGCTTTGGATCAGCCTCATATCACATATGTATATTTCATAATACATAATACAATGCGGATGTGTTTTTGCTGGAAATGGCAGCATCACAAGAGGGAAGATTTCAGCCATGCATTTTTGCTGTGCCGTGCAGCATCACATGCCTTGACTCCACTCATGTTGATGTACGCAGCAAGCAAGTAGATCAGGTTGCAATGGTGAGCCAGGGATGTGGAGGGACAGCAGATATTACTTTATACTTTAAACATATTGCAGTGGCTGTGTTTGTAAGAGCTTCGCACCCACCCCTAAGGAACCTGATGTTTCTTTTCACACTTTGTGGTATCACACTTTGAGAAAACAACTGCAATATCTTGGCAGTGTATTTTAAAAGCTGCTTTCACCGTCATGGGTTTGGGATGATGAAGTAATCTGACATTTAAATGGAAGTAACACTGAATGCTGATTATGTGTTATCTTGAAGGACTGAGTTTATTGGTAGAAGCCCACAAAGGAAAGCTAGAACTTCTTGATGTGGGACCATCAGGGGAATTATTCATCAGACAACATGAAAGGGCATCAAACATGCCTGACAGGTGAGTCGCATGGTGGCTTGACAGCTTGGACATTTACATAATAATCTTCTCACCCTTTGCTTTACTTTTCCTTGAATAACACTGTACATGGAAAACTCTATCTTGCCATTTTTGCAATCTCAACCCCTCCCCAATGCACTCAGTGGTCTCACGTGAAACCATTGTTTTGGATGATTCTTGCGGTATCTTCCTCTCTGAGGTTGCCTCATACTCCCTTTTTTGTTCAAAGGACATACTGCTTTGGAAAAACGTCAAGGTAGGCTTCCACCTCTGATCAATGACCCGGTGCACATAGGTTTGGTACACAAATGTTCCCTGGTACTTCCGTTATCAGGGAAAGCAGGAAACGCGAGAGCAGGAAATTCCCCAAGTCCTGCCACTGGATCTGAATGTTGCTTCCTTCTCTTCCATCCTTTGATCTTACTTGCTTCTGTTAATGGCTGGCTGTTCATACCACTGTGATCTCTGATTGCCTTTTCTTTGCCTTTGAGTTATTAGCAACAGGACAAATATTCAGGAATTCATCACTTCCTTACTCAAATTCCATTTTTGAAAAATCCTTTCATAAAATCATAGGAATGTTCTTACTGAGCTAGATGCAGCCAGCCCAATATTCGGTCTCTGGCAGAGGTCAAAGATGAACAGCCAGGAAGGAGTACAAAGACAGGATAAAATTTGACATATTCCCAGAGTACTCACTCAGACTCCAATTACTGGTTTCCTGCATTTACTCTTTTCCTGAAATATTTTTCTGTCTTCAAAGACTTCTTTTCTCTAAAGACAATTCATTCATGAATCTCCATCCTAGCAATTCGTAGGTGAAGAAAGAATGAGCTGAAATGACAGGATGCTTGAAGACTCTTGATATCTCAGCTGTCCATCTTGCTTGCCTGGGAATAGATGGCAAGCTTTGGCTTTCTCCTATCAAAACATTCCTTTCTAAAACAGGAGGGAGCCTGCTAGCTGCATCACTGTCCCTAGAATTCAGGGTTTGTTACAAGAAGGGGAAGGGGATACCATAATGGTTTCTGTTCCACTAGTTCTGCCTATTCAGCATATTTTCTATTGCAACAGTCAGTAGCTCATTAAATGCTTCACTGAAAGACTCTTTGGGATGCTCTGGGTCTTGTAGGAGAATTTTCCACTGGAAAAAATAACAGAAAGCATTTATGTGGGAGGGGTCAAGTCTATTATTATCGTCCTGAGAGCATGAATCAGGATCCTGAATGTCACAGTACAGTGTCCTTCCAGCTGCTCCCCATCCACGTCGCAGATCAGGTGCTGTCCTGTGTGCTCCAGGAACATTTCAGTGCCAGCCAGGAATGTTTTACATGCAGTCCTCAGATACCAGTGAATCCTGCGAGAGCCCTGCTCTCCCATGCAGTGCTTAAGCAACAAGGCTTAAAAACATGTTAGAAAAAAAAAGCAGAATCTTTACGATCACGTTGGTCACATTGCTTTATATAATAGATAACTTTGCAAGTCATCCCTGGAGCTGAGAGCAGCTGAACATGTTTTGCAGTATGATGATGATCTTAGGACTCCTAAGGTAGCAGATCTCCTTGTACTACCTGAAGGCCTGACCTGGCTCAGCACATTGGTGTTGAACACTTACAAGTACAAACTTGGGACTTTCCAAAACACATGCTTGTTTTTCATTAGGTTGACATTTCTTTTTCAACTGCACCTCCAAGCCTCAGACATGTGGGCTTTCTGACATGAAAAAAAAGGTAGGATAAAAGGTGATGATTGATTGTAAGAAAACAATTTGCAAGTAAAGCAAAACCAACAACACTCCATCCGGAAGCACTTGCCATTCGAGAGCTCGGCACTTGCCATTCTGGGAAGTTCTGCAGCAGTGCTTCTGGATCTCCTGATATTGCCAAGTATTTAATAGGACTCAGTATAGAGTAAAAGGGATAAAAAGAGTATAAAAGCTACCTCAGTTCACCAAAATAGGATATATTTAAGAATCTCTTACAATTTGTTATATTTAACTGGCTGCTAGGGGTGAAATGCTGACTCTGAAGAGGTCACGAGGACTACAATATCTCTAGAAGATATAGAAGATGTAGCATCCCATGTGCTCTTTATTTTTATATCTGTCTGTACTCCTGGGAATGCAAAAAAAAAAGTGTATTTTCTAAAAACTCCACAGTGTCAGACTGTAATAAACCCTGTGGGTTTATAGCTACTCACAATATTTTCTGTGCAGTACCAAACCAGGTGAAGATAGAAAGACATCGTAATTTTTAAAAAATCTGTTATTGTAAAACAGAATGTCTCATCCATAAAACCCTTTGGTTTTAGGAAAAAAAACAATAACTCACGAAATCCATAAAGTCTAATCCACTCTCAGTGGAAGTAATTCACTGCAGCCATCCAGAATGCTGGAGGACAGCAGTGCTTGTAAAAGCCCGCGGCAAACAAAAATGGTTAAAAGCAGTGAACAGGTACAGTCTCCTCTGCTTGCATGGGTTATATGGATCTGTGCACAGCCTTCCCTTAGAATCAAGATGTGAATATCTTCACTGTAGGCCACTTCTCGGCCCCGGGACTTCTCTCTTTCTGTGGCCTGGCCCACACGGAGCACTTAGATACTGCTCTCCCCTGGCCCTGGGAACACCATCTGTTCTGCAAACTAAAGAAGCTCCAGACTGGGAAACCCCAGGAAGCCCTTTATAAACACTTAACCATTCTTACATGACCATTTAATTGTTTAGATAGGTAAACAAGAAACACTCTTGCTGACAAAATGACCGAATTGAAACCCTATGTCCCTCAGTGAAGGAGGTCCCCTCTTCCATCCAGTGCTGTTTAGTTTTTAGCGCTGGCACAATTAAGTATCAGTTTGTTTCAGGTAATAACAGCCAGATCACAACAACAACAACAACAGCAGCAAAAAGTGTTTCTGTTGGAGAACAATTTGTGGCAACATCCAGCATTTTCTGTCTGAGTCCAAAGTTGTTCAGGAAAGCTGCAGAGCTACACTGATATGACGACATGCCCAAAGTAATGTACATACTGGCATCTCAAGAGGGCTTCTTAGCTCCGGTGTTTGTCACCACTGTGGCCACCCGATTTTCAGGCTAGGACAAGCAAGTAGAGGTGACACAGCATCTGTCTGCCTCAAATGTAGAGACAAGGCCTGTGTGGCGAAAATTTGTTAGGAAAGAAATTTATTCACTGAAGAAACAAAAGATTGACTGGAATTACTTGTATTTATCTGACGAAGCATCTTGCCTAAAATGACTGAAGAAAAAGATAAAGCAAACGCACAAACCAAAGTATTTCCAACTTTTATTTTGAACTCTGATTTCTTTTTGATATGTAGCCCCAACGTGATATGAAAAGGGAAAAGGAAACCTTCCAAAAACTACACAAAGCCTTTTTGCAAGTCAAAGAATGAACAGGATGTTTTCTGTTTTGGTTTGACCAACAACAATTGCTTTTCCAACTTTAAAACTGGGACAACGACTTAGAAAATCAATTTGTTCGCCTCTGGTCATTAAGTGGGTAATGAGGCATTCAGTGTGGTTCATGGCCACGTTGAATAAACAACTTATTCAATGTCATTAACATTTTCAGCCTATGAACTCGTGAACATCCAATAATGCTCCCCATTTTGCAGTTCGGGTGAGATGTCTTCAGTGTTTCACACATCAGTGTCAGAATTCAATATTTTTATTGAGCATTTAAAATGTCTCTTTATGGCAAAATCTTATCAAAACAAAGTCTGGACAAAGTGATCTGATGATCTACATGTCTTTTTGGTCAGTGCAGCTTTTGGTGCACCGTGTTGCATTGTCCATCAAAGTAATGGGGAAAAGGCAGGTACAGCAGGAGGGTGTGTGCATCATTCTGTCAGATTTTGCTGCATTATGGGAATGTCTCCCACATTAAAATGTTGCAGACATCTTATTGTCATCTTGCATATGAATTTTAATTAGACACAGTATAGAATAGTATGTTAATAACTAAACTAATGAGTATATATTTTACATGAAAGATTACCATCTGATTTCCACAACATCTTCTCTAACAATAGGATAGAGGGACTTAGACCGGGCCTGCAATCCACCTCGTCTGGTATTTTGTGATAAGCTCTCTCAATTATCGATTTTAGAAGTGATATAAAAAATACAGCTATTATTCACACCTGCATAGCTGATATATACTCACAGTCTGGCCAGAAACCCTTAGCACGGTTCAGGCGTACGACTTGAACGCGTGTCAAAGCAGAAGTGCTGTTCCTGCCGCTTGACACAGCAGAGCTGCCGACTGTGAATTCCTGGTGCTAAGCAGACACGCTTAACTGAACACCTCTGAAATTGGAAAGCAATCCTATTCCTGCTTTTGTTTACAGTGTTGTCAAATAGAGCATTAAACAAGAGCTGGCCCATACAAAGTGAGTGTGAATAGAAATGGAATAGAAAACACCTCTCCAGTTTGAAAACCAATCTGGAAATGGGTGCAAATTCAGCCTGGGTGTGACTGAGAGGGCAGAGACAGGATCAGGTGTCAGTGGTTGACCCAAATGTTTTGGCAGAGGGTTGAAATAAACAGTCTTCCCAAGTTATTTCCCAATTCCTCACATGACAAGGCTGAAGTACTTCAAGCCCATTTGTGAATCACTACTGGAAACCATTTTCTTGGCCGAGAAGTAGAATGAGACCCTCCTACCTAAATATAAAGCTTCCTTTATGCTATATCCAGGTAGAGAGAGACCACAATGAAATATGGGAAGACTGTAAGGCTGGGGAAGACTTAATATTCAAGTGCTCATTCATCTTAAGAATCACCTCCTAACCATGAGGTCTACTGGAGAATCCACTGTCATAAGGGCTCCAAATTATTGGAAGAAAAAAGTGTATTTTACTTCTTTCCCAAAGTGGCAAGCTAAGTAATTTTCCAGAAGATGTATATCTGAAGGATAGAAAGATATAATTGTTATTTGTATCTGATTATCTCTTCTTTGCTATCAAATAAGAATCAATTGTGTTTCCTCACCACAAAAGCTTTTAACCTCTATAGATATATCAGAAGACTGTAAGACCCATTCTTGTAGTTATTCTACAACTTTATGTGGCCAAATGCCACATCCCCTTCTCATTCAGAAATGTAATAAAGACTGCTTCATTTTGCTTCTGTGATGGGGACATACTGAGTCACACAAGGGGAGAGGCAGACATCAGGGTGAAGGGAATTAAGATAGAGAAGAAATTGTTGGAAGACTTTTATCCCTGTTTCCCTCATTTCTCTGAGAGACCTATAGCATGGATTCTTCTGAGATTGGAGTCATTCCTAGTTAGATGGTCCCACTTTTGATTTAAGATGCAGTAGTCCTGTGTGTAGAAGCAGAAAATCTTTGCTGTCTTACCTGAACAAACCAACTATGAAATGAATTGACCTTCTTAAATTGGTCTAAATGTCTAAATTTTTATTTTAGAGTTGCTTGGTTGAATTGACTTTAACAATCTCATAATCCCATTGGCAAATAATATTGATTGGACATAAATGCTAATTTATTCTGAAGAATCTATCATTCTCTCTTGGTACCAGAATCACCTGCCCAGACATGTGCAGATACAGGATAAATTTTGCTTTTGTAACAAGATTATTGTAAGACTTTGAATTAATTGAGCTAGTTATTATTACTTGAAAATTGTACCATCCCCCGTTGAGTTCAATTTCCGGTATAAAGAACACTTATCTAAACATCTTCATTTTCCTTCTAGTGATGGCTGATTTGCTTTAAAAATTATTTTGCCTGTGAAACTTAATACATTCATAATAATTTTCCAGTCTATATTCTGCTTAAGACACAAAGATCTAAAAGCCCTGAGAAAAATCTAACAGAGGTACTGGTTAAATGATTTGAGCGTGCGTATTTTATAACTCAGCATTCTCAAAGATAGTTCAACAAGGAAGTTCTTCCTCAAACTTCACTAAGAAAATGATGACACATACCCCAGGATGGTACCATATACTTGATATTTAGAAAAATAATCTGACTTGTAAAAGGAAAGGAAATGAGTCAGTAAAACATGTCTAGGGGAACCAAAGTCAAGTCTACAGCTCATGATGGAGTACATTCCTTAATTAAGCATGACCTAAATTAGTAAGTCCACTAGATGCAACTTGGATGTGCCATATCACATCTGAAGGAGTATTATTTCCTTCACATCACCATGTAGCTCTCTACTACTTCTTAAGTTGATTTTTTACACTGAGGGTTGTAGAGCACTGGAACAGGTTGCCCAGAGAGGTGGTGGATGCCCCATCCCTGGAAACGTTCAAGGCCAGGCTGGATGAGGCTCTGAGCAACCTGTTCTAGTCAGGGATGTCCCTGCTTCTTGCAGGGGGGTTGGACTAGATGACCTTTGAAGGTCCCTTCCAACTCTAACCATTCTATGATTCTATGATTATCTCAGATATCTTCTGCCCCTGCTCTTGCAGTACAGATAAGCTATACCGTGCACTTCTCTGACTCACTCTCTGATTTTAAATGGCTTGTTTGTACCCCCCAGTATCTGAAGTTCCTTTAGCTGTGTCCCATGCAGGCATGGGAAGACCTCTTGCTGGGAGAAGTGCTGAGCACTTTCACTCTGCATCATTACTTTCTGAATTAGTAGGCATAATTTGCTCTGTGTCAGTTCAGTCACCTTCATGCTAGAATAATAGGGATTTTAATTACACGGTGTTAAATCTCTCACTCTGATGTAGCCATGTATTGGAAGACTCATCATCAATTCAGCAGTCGATTGAGGAAACCTTGGGTAATGAGAGTTTATTAACCCAGCCTAATGAGCCTCAGGCAAAAATGAGGGATTCTATCCAACTGAAGAGGAGCACTGAACAGAAACGTGGCTACATGAGCAGAACTCAGCCCTCTTGAGATCTACCCAGGAAATGACAGAGCATTTGGTAGAAATACCAGTGACTGGATGCGAAACGCAGAACATCTGTGTTCTCAGGAGTTACATTTTTTAATGCTGTCCTCCAGATTTCTAGAGAAGAGGTAGATATTCCAGCAAGTACACTGGTGAATGGGAAAAATGGCTGCTGTGTTGCTCAGAGAGGTGATGAGTATGGCGGATGTCTCTCAAGAAGTCCCCTAGACCCTTCCCTGAGGTTCTGCCTGAGGAGATCCTTCTGTTGCTCCCCCCTAGAACTGGTAGCATCTCTGCTTCCAGCAACATGCTGCCAGTCCTTCCTGGAATTCATACCTTGTCCTAGGTGTAGAGAGCCACCAAAAATTTGTAGTGTTGAACATAAGCAACAAACTATCTGCCTCCTCTGGAAAACAGCCCTCCAATAAGACACTGATTCCATCATATAAATTCACACAGGTTCACATAGGATGATGAGATAGGGATAGGGAAAAATCCCATGACATCTGAAACAACTGTTTACAGCCATACAACCTCCTTCATTCTGGTCTCTCATGCACATCTCCACCCCTCCTGTTCTGCCCTGCTGTAGCAAGACATCAATGGATAAGGAGGTGAGAAGCAACAGATCATTGAGGCAGAAAAGTCATTTATTTAATTAGAGCTACGCATTCTTAATTAATGAAAAGTTTTACTATGGAATTGCTTTGGTTTGGGAAGTTTTTCTGCATCTTTTTGAATAGCTGTAAGTGTAGCGAAAATGGCGATAATATTATTTTGGAAGTATTTGCTCGTTTGCAAGTAACTGTCATTCACAGCTAGAAAGACAGGCAGGTATTAGCAAACAGAGGAAAAATGCATGAATGTAATGAACTTCAGTGATGTGCAATACTCCTCTTTCCTGTACTAAATGCGTTACCCAATGAAATTATGAATCAGTATCTGCAGTTCAAAAAACAGTAGCAGTTTTCTTTTTTTATCTCCAGTCCTCTGTGATTATGGACTCTGAGAAGAGCAAATAGTTAAAAATGACTCACTAGGCTGAAATGCTTGATCCTGAAGTCAGCAAAAGATTTGCCCTTGTTGTCAGTTCTGGGAATTTCTGTAAGTGGTACATTTACTCGGCAGATCTTGCTATTGGCAAAGTTTAAATGCATACAAAATATTTAAGCTAGTGGATGGAAAAGAAAATGACCCAAGAGAAATTGACCCTTAATTTTCTGAGCTAAAAAAAAAAAAAAGGAAGTTTCTATTTCATATTTCTACTTCTATTGCAAAATATATTTAATGAATTAAAGTATCTTACTTCCTTCCTTATAGGACATCCTATCTCTATTCAAAGAAGGGAAAAGGACTACTTAAAATATGAAGTGCTATCAAATATGTTACTTTTGAAATTAAAACAAGTGGGAAAGGGCCTGAAGAAAGTTAGGGGCATATTATTCATAGTTTCAATATATGTAAAATTTTAAAGCTGTGATTCAGTGAAAATAATGGTAGCTATGCCAAAAAAGTATCTGAGACAGGTTCGGGTAAGTTTACTCTAAACTCTATTGTAAAATGTCCCCTGTACTTCTACTTCAGAAGGCAAAATCTTGCAGTTCTTATTAAAGACAGACCTCTACTAAACAAAACATATGTACATACATACATAGAAATGGTGATAGGTTTTGTGACCAAATTAGAAACTTATTCAGCTGGGAGAAAAAAAAAACAAAAAAAACCCAGCCTTATACGGTTGATGACAAACAGCAGCTCTGCAGGGCCATGGGGAAAACCTTCCCTGCACAGGAAAGTTCTCATTGCATAATTTTTGCCATAATGTCTATGCAAATACTACTACGATAAAAATGCATTAGTGTATTTGTGAGGATGTGCCACTTTCAAATGACAGCAGACCCCACAGGGCCTTGGGCTCCTGGTGATCGTGAGCTGAGAGGGCCAAGACACACCTCCTGGCCATCACACAGCAATCCCAGTCACACAGAGGTCTGTGAAGAGCTCACTGGAGCTGCAGCAGGACATCAGTGCTGGAAGAGACCTCCATTGAGGAGGTATATACATATATATGTATACATGCCTGTATTTATAAAAATATCTAAACGGACTGGTGCTTGTAGCTCAGTTTCTGCTGTCAGGAAAGTGGCTACTGCTAGCGTGTCGCTTCAAGAGCCATGTGGGAAGGTTTAGAAATGCACAGGAGATTAATACTAGATTTGCAGTGTAGGGCTTCTGCAGTAGGACCATGACTGCAGATGGGGTCTTGCTTGTTACCCCTTACACTATTAATCCATAAGGTCTAAAATGCAATTGTTCTCCAGTGTTGTAAGACGTGAAAAGCTTCACGAGTCTATGTGGTGACCATCTTTTCTGCAGTCTAGGGTATGTGTGCAGGCTGCAAAGTCATTTTCTAGCTCCCTGTGAAAGACCTTGCGGTGATTACCACTGGGAGGGAGGATAGGAGGGAGGGAGAGGGACTTCAGAGGTCTGAGTTGAAGGATATGAGGAGCAAAATAAATAAAGCACTTGTTTGTAATAGAAGGAGTATTATCTAGATCTAGATTAAAATAGCCGCTGATGGCTTCAAATCTTCTGAAGAACTTTAAGAAATGTACTTGCGCCAAAATATTGACAATTCAATTTATAAAGTCTAAAGGTAGATAAAGTGCTAAGGGTATTGATTAAACTATGAACCTGAATACCATTTCTATTTCTTATAGCTGCAGCTACAATAAATGTGTGTCAGCTTAAAGTTTTAACCTGTTTGTTACCACCACCTGGAGAAGGCTTCAGACCCAGAGGTGAAGAAAACTAATAATTTAGGAATAGAGAAGCATATACGGCCAATTGTTGTGGAGTTTGAGATTTCAAAGGGGGAATTCTTTCAATCTCAGTAAGCAAAAGGGAAAATATAAAGAAATACCAGTTCCTTAGTGTCTATGTTACGTTAAGTGGCTTACAGAGCTGTAGGGCTTTTAACTGTAAGAGGCTGACTGGTGGAGAGCAGGGTGCTGCAGCTGAGAGGCTGTATCACAGTTATCCTCAGAACTTGCTCTGGAGCTGACACTGCTTTCAAATCCAATTAGCTAGCTCAAAACCACAGCCCTGACACTTTTTTAAAAAGAACTGACACATATGAACACACATAAACTGTACTAAAAAAAAAAGATGATTCAGTAAAATACGATTCTGTGAGCTGGTGGTACTGGAATGACACTCATGGGAGCGACCAAGGCCAGCCAGTCCAAAGCGCTCTTGCCAGAACACGCTCTGGGCAGTGAGAAAAAAAGACCTGACTTAGGATGCTACCTACTTAAAATACTGCCAGAATTTTCCTTTGGATGTAGTGATAAGATCCTTTTGGCTTCACGTGCTGATTGACAGAGGGAAAAAGGAAGGCTTACCCCTCTGTTTTAAAAAATGCTATTTTTCATATTTAGGCCTATCAATGAGTTGTATATATAGCTCTTGTGTAGTATGAATAATTATTAAAGCTGTCTAAATGCTTAATTGTTCTTGCAGGCTTCCTGCAGGCTACCTGAAAAGCTTCGTGGTATGGAAAAAGGCAGGTTCCTTTGCTGAAAGATACAGGGTGGGATAGTAGATCTCTGTGTGTGCTCCTTATCCCGAGTGATGCCCCATAGCTATCCCCACACAATCCCTTAAGCTTTCTCCATCCCTTTTTAGTCTAACAGTCTTGGAGACCTTTTGTCCTTTCTCCAGCTGCACTACAGTTCTTATCACTCCAAAAATCACATTCATGGTTATTTCTAATTCCACATACCTGTCACAGATCAGAGCTTCTCAAAACTTCACAGTGCATACCAGACCACCCACCCTCTTTGCCCCAAAAAGCCATCCAGAGCACCACCCAGCTCTGAACTTCCTCAGTTCTTCCAACCTCCTGCTCCAAACCTCCTTCTGTCCAAACCCTCCAACTTCCCTACTCTTCCATCCCAGTCTCTCTGCTGCCACCCCTCACTGCTCCATGGTCAGGACTCCCAAACTCTGATCTTCCAGCAATGATGACTACTCAGCTCTACATCTCTGGACCCATCACTTCTGCTTGAACCACCTGCCAACATCCAGACCCACTGCAACAAGCTGCCATGGCTGGCTGAGCCCACCTTCCTCCACCACAGCACCTCCTCCCTCACCACTCCCCCAGAGGAAAAGATCCAGCTCACAGGGATTTCTAAAACCTAGATACAGGCGGTGGTTCCCAGAAATGTACTTTAAAAGGATGCAAAGAACAAAAAATGATATTTATTTAAATAAAAATAGATGCATTTAGACCCTGGATTTCCTTACTTTTACTCTGCAATTAGATCTGGAACTTCCCTTTTTAAAGGACTTGGAAAATAAAACCATACACATGCAGATGTTTTCCTCTTTCCCTTACCTCTGTTCAGCAAAGAGATTAACCCCAAAGAGAGCATTTTTACCTTTATCTCCCTCTCTTTAGCCTTGTTTTTGAAAGGAAGGTGGGGGAGGTGAAAGGGACTAAGATCCAAAGAATTAGAGGTTACTTGATCTTCTTTGTAAATAATTGCAGTACCATTGACTGAGTGCCCTGAAGCCCAGCTGCCTGCTGACAGACTGCTGCATCAGCAAAAATTTCTCTTGTTTTGCAGGAGTCTTTAAAATCATCATGGGTTGAATACAAGGCAGAGTACAAAACAAACTCACTATAAATCCTTGATGACAAACAGTTGCTTTCCACTAAATTTGAACATTTTTTTTTCCCCTCCCTATTCACACCAGGGGTGTTACCTCTATGGTGCTTATCAGTTCTTCCTTTCTGAGGGAGGATAGAATGTTATTATTTGCTTCATTCTCACTGAATCATTTTTTCCCCATTGAGATTTCTCACTGCAATCAAAATGCAGGAGATTATTTCATTAATCACTTTATTAGCTCTGTTTTCACCTTTGAAAATGACACTTTGTTCTCCTCCTTTTATAGTACAGTAATTTCTACAAGGCACTGTGAAGATACAGCTGTGGATCAATACTCTTTATTAACCCATTTCTTATGACAAAATAGATGGGTGAGGAGGCACAAGGGCAACCTGGATAACAAAATCCTGTTAGGTGCCTCATTTAGACCTTTTCCTGTTCAAAACCTCCTTGTTCCAGTGCAGGAACGCGTGCATTTCCTTGTAAATTGTACATGTTAATTTGCCTTTCAGCCTCACACTGCTGCCAGTGTTAAAAAGGTGAACGAAAACCAGGGTACAAGGGAATTTACAGCAGTAAAAGTATGTTGTGAGTGGAACTGCACAAGCTTGTTTTTCAGCCATGTAGAGCTTTAAAAGACAGAATGAAGCAAGGCGAAAACTTGATCTAGACTATCGCTTAGCAAAAGCCACTGAATTTTCCCCAAGCTGTTGTCGCAAATTGCCCAGTAAATGCAGCTAGAGACAATGCATATCTTTAAGAAAGCCTTCAAGCATTCGCCAGTATAGCTCAGATGGTGGAGGATCTACTGCACTTCTACAGAAGATGCTGTAGTGGTTGACAGCACACATCACTAAATAGACACCTGTTTTGTGGTTTGAACTGGTCTTTCAACAGCTAGATTAAGGGCTCTCTAACATCACTGGAACGATTTTCTGAATTTATGGTCTCCAAATCAAACTATGCCCATTTTGCAAGAGACAAGATGAGGGTCTTTTTTTTCCCAACTAAAATCTGAAATCAGCAATAATGCTAGGCTCTTCCCTTCTCACTCATCCCCACTTCATGTGAGTTCAGTGGATGTGCAAGTGGCAGTAAAATCAAACATTATTTCCTTGATGGCTTGATTCTGCAGTGGTAGTCAGAGGAAATGGCAACATAGCACTTCATCCTCAAAGTAAGGCTTGTTACTCTGGTTTGGAGGGGAAGAATAAGATCTCTTAAATAGTAACCCTTCACTCTGAACAAAAAAAACCATCCCACATTGTCACTGTGCAAAAGTAAGCAGTGAGGGTCTCTGTACATCTTGTACAGCACAAATAATTATTTTGACTGCATCCAAAGAAGGAGGGAGACGGCCTTTAGTAATGAAACATTTTAGCTGCAAGTAAACAGCGTTTCCATGGAAAACACTTAGATATGGACTTGTTGAGGAGGGAAGTGTCAGAGATGCTCACAAAACCTTGCTTAGTGCAATAGAGACTATGTGTCGTTTGACTGAGAGAGGTTGTACGTCCCATCCATCTCTCCTCCTCCATCCAATATAACCATCCCATTGCCATCGCAATCATATCCAATCCAGCTGTCTCTTCTGCAAGACCAGCAGCAGCAGCCAGGTGACCAGTGGGCTTTGCAAGGGAGTGAGGATGTATGTAAACCTCCTGTTTTGTTGAGATACGGAAGCAGCACTGGCAATCAATCTTGTGATTTTCAAAGATTCGCTTAAAGCCTGAGCTGCTGTTTCTGTGATACTGCATTAAAGCTTGGCTTTCATTAGAACGGGAAGAAAATGGTTACAGTCTTCATGGCAGTAGACAAAATCTTGAAGACATTAACTGAATGTACCTCAGAGACTCAAAACCTAGACTGCAAACTCAAAGGACCTTAAATTCTCTGTTTGTACTTACATCTCTATTTAAAAAAAATAAATCATAACAAGATAAAAGAGAGGAGGAGTGTGGGGTTTTTGGATGTTTTCAGAAAGAGACTGTAACAGTGTCTTGCCCACCTGGAGGAGAGGACCTGCTGTGAGGTTTCCACGAGCTCCTCAGAGAGAGCCAGGCAGAGCACAGTGGCAGCAGCAGGATTTTGGATGAAACCCTCTCCCTTTTGAGTCCCGTGGTTTGTGCAGAACTCCTGCAAAGAAGCTGAAAAGCACTGAGAAAGACTGTGTGGTTTCCTGCCAGAGAGCAGCTGGGGATTCAGGGATCTTTTACTCTTTCTGAGCTTGAGCTGCTCCATGTGACACTGGAGTGAGAGTGCCACAGCCCAGCTTTCATCTCATGATCACAGTCACTGCTTCATCTGGCCCAAGGACAGGGTGCATGTGGGTTTGTTTGAGAGGGTGGAGGAAAAGGCTCTACAGTTCCTCCCTCTCTGCCCTTCCCATAGCAGTGCTCACTGCAGCATTACGAGAGGGGAGTTAGTTAGACCTTCAGTTCAGCATGTCCTTCCCCGACCCATCTTGCTTAGACAAGCCACCCACCAGACCTTCATGCCGTCCTCTTCAAAAGAGGCCACCAGGATGGCAACAGTGCCACTTAGGAGAAGGTGATGGATCAGTGGGAATGACTGAATGCTCTGTGCTTTTGATCCACCAAGCTCTGCTGTGGTCATGCTTAGATAAGCACAGGGAGAAATACAATCAGCTTTCCACTAAATTTCAGAATTTACTACATTTTTACTAGCATCTTGTTTGCTTGATTATGTTTATTTTTATCCTTCAGGCAAATATTTCTGCCTCCTGTGAGCCTTTTATGTAAATCAAGAGAGGCATTTGGCAAGCCATATCAAAACTGTAGCTTTACATATCACTGAAGCGGAAAATAAATGGAAATAATTACTGATGCCTCCGAGTACAGAGTTGTTTCAAAATGAAACATGTAGCTCAGAGACGGTGGGCAGTATATATCTAATGATTTCCTGATAGCTTACAAAGTATTGGCTTAGACATTTTTATTTCATTCCAGGATGTGTTTTTTCCCTCTTTTGAGGGAGATCAGAGAGGGATGGTAGTTGGCTGTTCGCTCATTTGAAGCATATTGAACAGAATCAGATCTTTACTTCCTCAGGAAATCCAGAAGATGGTATTGGTAAATCCCTCCCTCACGCTAGAAATTGGAAATAAACTGATGTCTGAAGGAAAAATGTATACGCTACCATGCCAATAACACCACCAACAGAGCAACTGACTGAGCAAACTGTAATTTCTATATGATGGGTTTGATCAATATTCCTAAGGGTCAATACCAATCTGGTTTTAAGTGTTTCAGTACAAACCAGTAATGCACATCCTGATGCCACAGAGCTGCACTGACAAGAGGAAAGCAGAGTCCTGTGGTGCCAAAGGCTGTCCCTCAGCCACCACCAGTCTGTCGTCCTGACATTGGTTGCATCCCAAGGGAAAAATTAGGAGCACTTCTGCTTAGTGTCCTTGGACTCTTGGAAATAAATGTTTTATAACTGTTACCCTGACTAGGCAGCACTTGAAGGAACCACTAAGGATAGATGCAAATTTTGCTGCTTCTGGAGCAGAAGGCAGCCATGCAAGTGAGACCAAAGACTCATCTGGCCCTGTATCCTCTCTCTAGAGGACCAAAGACTCATCTGGCCCTGTATCTCTCTCTAGACCAGCTCCCCTATGCAGCTGCTGAGCAAAGAGGAGAAACAAGTAAGTGTGTCTTCACTCAACATGCTCTCAGCCTTCAGTTATTCTCAGCTTTTAAAGTCAGATGTGATTCCTGTCTCCTCAGTCACGTTTGCTGGATTTCTCTTGCATTAACCTGCCCAGTGTCTCTTGATGTCATGCAGCATCCACATATCCTTCCAGACAAGGACTTTCAGGTCTACAGTGCACTGCGGGAAGAGCTGCCTCCTTTCGTTTACTCCAAACCTGATCCTAGTAGCTTTCCCTTCCTACCTCCTTATCGTTGTACTAGTGACTAGCAACAGGTGCCATGAGTGACAGCGGCAAAGTATCAACCCTGTGCTCCTTTAGTTTTTCAGAGCAATAATTCTCAGACTTCAATCATTACAGCCTCAGCATTAAAATCAAGCCCACAGAGAGGGAGTTTGCTGTGAATGCTGGTTCAAAGTTTGCTTCTGCTGGATCTGGATTTTAAACATACCATCAACAATTGGACTTCATGGGGGTCACATCCCACTTGGAATTCCTGTGGCTTTACAAGTTGCAATTTGTTTATTGCTTCCCTGCCTTCAACTCCGAGAGATAAAAATACAGACAGTTGTATTTTAACGGCTGACTCCAGTTTTATTTAATATGTGCCCATTTTTATTTTGTCTTTTGCTGCAGGGTGAAAATGAACATTTTTTTTTTTTCAGAACACCACTTCTGTAGCATTCTTATAGCATCTCAGCATGTGCTGATAGGACACAAGTCTGGGAAAAGTGTATAGTATGAAAAAATTACCATCCCTTCTGCCCCTCCATATATTGTAACTATTTTAAAGTTTTTAATGATAGTAAAAGTATTAAATACCATCTGAGCATTGCTTACTGTAGATAGAAAGTCTCTGAAGAGGCAGTACCTTGAAGTTCAGGCAGAAATTATCTGAGAAAGGACAGAACACCAAGAATGTGGAAGATGTGGCAACAAAAAAAAAAATGAAACAACATGTTTTCTGGTGTATTTAGCAAAGTAAGCTACTCCAAATATCCTTCCCATACTACCTCCTAACAAGAAGCTTATCAATGTTTGATGTGTTGCTGCTGAGCTCATTTACATAATTCTGATGCTGAACAGAAAGAGAGAAAAAAAAAAAAAGACATGGCACTAGCTGTTCTGCCTCATGAAACATCCCATCAATGGCAGTCTAACAATACTTCAGATTGTAAAGCTCTGCTGTGCAGTAGCAATTGGAGAAATGCAGGGGGCAAAGTGAGCTTATGACTCAGGGCAGAAAGATAGATAAAAAGAAAAAGATAAGTAATTTTAAAGTTGGTGGTTTCCTGCATTTAGCATATACAAATAATATTTTGAAATGTTTAAAGGATGCAAGATGTGCTTCACATGTGACAACAGGTGAATGGCAAAGAAACCAGAAACGTTCAAAGTCTTCACCTGCGTCACATCTTCCAAAGCTGTGCTTACTGAGGTGGCCCTTTTCTCAAAGGGATGCACTACACACGAAAATCAACAGATGTTTCGTCTTTAATGAAATGTTCCTGCCAAGAATTATTCCATATCTTCTTTTAGTGTGCCAGCCAGCCCAGATTCAAAGAGGTCTGCCTTGAAAACACAGCCTCCATGGTCTTGAGGGGAGAGGTGACAGGAAGCTATCCTCTGGGCTTGGACACAGGCTCCCAAATATACAAAATGAGGGACACATCGATTTTTTTGCCTGCAGTTACCACAGCCATGTTGGTATGGCATGGTGGTGGCAGATTTGGGGATTCACTGTGCTGAAATTCTTGGTCACTTGCCCCTGTTCATGCCAGTGGCATGGACACTTGCTGACCGGTCCAGGGCAAATTGTGCAGACCTTGTATCTGAGATGCTGCTGCTGAGGGAAAGCTACAGCCTGACAACCAACTGCATGGAAGTACGTTTAAGTCAGGTATTTATTTTCAACAGTGTGCATGCCCAACAAAGCACTCTGCTGTTAAAAGCTAATTTCTGAAAACCATGTTCTGATATTATGATAGAATTTCTACTATATAAAATTTCCAATTAAAAAAAATCTTCAAAGAGGACTAATTTGCAAAATGTCCTCTAAGCATGAGACATGATTTCCTGATTTGTTTTTCTTTCAGTCTAAACCTGGAATCCTATAGATGTACTTTCTGCATTAGCATCAAAGAAAAGGAATGCACTACTACAAAGGGATACTTTCTTCTTTTTTTTTTTTTTTTTTTTTCCTATATACACACAAAGCTGGGCAATCCTTAGCACTAGATACCAAATAAATTTACCCAAGCTAACAGCAACATTCACTTATTTTGTTATTTTAACAAACATTCCTGAGCTAATTTGCCTGGAATATCTTTGCAAAACAAACAACCCCAAAATGGTGTAAGCAGTCAAAGCAAAATACTTTAAATATTTGAATTAATTTTACCACAGATGGCAGGAATTTGCTAGTAAGGTTATTAATTCATTATCAGGCACAAGTTACCTCCAGAACAGAGACAAATCTATGTTATTTTCATTGTCTTTTAAGACAGTTCAAATGAAATTTATTTGCCTTCCTTACTCTGCAAACTGGATAAGAGGTCTAGCCCTTTAAAAGCTGTTGTTCCAGTTTTAGAAGAGAAAGGCTATAAAATGGGGGTGCTTCATTAAAATACCATAGCTGGCACCTCTCAGAGGCACAGGAAAAGAATATTCACTGAGTAAGTAACACATTATAAATTATAATTGAGATTCAATTCTCTCAGGGAGAAGAGAAGGTAACTTGTCATTTGAAGTGTTGTGAGTTCCTGAGAGTGGACCAGGAGTTTCGAGGGTATAATGATATCATTAAGAAATGCCCTTGCAAAGCAAGCAAAATTATACTGTGCTGTTTCTTGAAAACCACAGGAACTCTTTATTGTTCTGTCAGCAGTAGTTCAAAGAGCTGTGTGACCCCATTAACATTCACTCAGGCATGTATGACAAATTGGACGGGGGGAAATTTCTTGAATAGTTAATTATGTTTGGTGTGTTTGAATACCTAACACTCTTAGCCATGTGGGTTCAGCCCCACAAAATGCACACCTTGCATCCCTGGTTTACCTCACAGCTTTATTTATCTTCTAAATATTTAGATGGGAAAGCAATATCAAAGGTAGAGAAAGAGCGGTGAGGAAGGGAAGAGGAAAAAGCTAGATAAAAGCCAGCTGATTTGATGGCCATCGCTGAACTGATCTAGTGCTTGCAGTAGTTCTGCTATGAGCAGAAATTCTTATTGGACGAACGGAAGACCCTTTGAACCCACATATCCATGTCAGGGAATGGGTAGGAATGTAAGGGATGATACACTATAAGCTTAAGCTGGAATCTTGCAGAGAAACAGAGTTTCTCTCAGTTTTAACAAGAGGTAGCTCTTTTGGCCAAACTACTTGTTCATTTCTGTGTGAAAAATTGTGGACTTCTTCCTGAAAATGTTGACTTTTCATTGAAAAGCTTAATTTCAGAGAATCTGTCCAGGACTGCAGCTTGGCTGTTTTCTGCTTCCTTACTCTTTTGTCAGCCTGGTTGTCCAAGTGGCTCTTCCACACGTGATGCCAAATGACTACAGACAGTCTCCATGCTGCAGTGATCACTGATGCTGCTTAAGCAAACACAGTGGCCAGCAACAGAAACTGAGGTTTGCCTGGTTGTTTTGAGTGCAAATGTTGTGGTTTTGGTTAAAAAAAAAAATGTTTGGAATTCGTCTGAAAATACAGAGGGTTAATTATTTTGCATAGTAAAATGATTAACTTTTTTTTTTTTTCCCAGAGAGAGTAGTAGATATTGTCTCCAATGTTAGCAGAAAGCCCACTCACAGTGATTAATTAAGTCTAAAGGTTTATCTGTACCAATTAATTAACTTCAGTTAAAGTATAGATTCAGGAATCCTTATCTCTTTAGGACTGTGTCCTCCCAGTTTTCCTCACACTTAGCAATAAGTTTGATAAATGATATCAAATTATATGATAAAGGAAAAGACCATCACAAGGAGGTCAATGACATCTATGCTGTCCTGAGGAGATGTTATTTCCTGAGAAACTTTTAAATGCATTTAATGAAGCCAAATAAAGTTAGGATTGCCAGTGGGACTCTTCAGGAAATGTCACACAGAACTCAGAATAGGACACTCTGTAACTACTCCAGATGTCCATTTATAGGAGCATTCCCACCAACCCACCAGAACCCATCTCTTCCAGATGTTGAGCACACCTGCTGCTGAGCACACTTCTACTAATTCAAAGCTGCTTCTAAATTATATTGGAAAACAGAATAAGATTTTTATTACCCTATAAACCTAGGCAAGCTTCAATTCTATTTTCAGTTTATTAAAAGTTCTGCTGTTATCCTCCATAATTCTTAAACATCTATCAAGTATTTTGCACATCACGTACATAATCATGCTTCTGCCTTTCTTTGGAAAAACTGTCAATCTGATGCCATTCTACATGTATCAGCTATTTGAAAAATATTTGCATTGTAATTGTATTTGTGCTAGCTATGCTTTTTCTTAGCTGCGTTTTCATTGCATGCAGATGGGAGTTGATCAGAAAGCCTCCTCTGAAATTGAAATTATTTTTATTACACTTCAGCCATGCTGTAGTTTGCAGCTCTACTGCAAACAGTTTGAAACAGTGGGAGTGTGCTCAGAGTGAAAAGCAGAATGCAAATTCAAATGGTTTAATATGTGTCTAGCAGACTGGGATGGAAAACACATCCAGCAAGAATTGTAGGAAGGTTTGAATTACAGGGCAGTACAGCAACTGGAGGAATTTCCATGGAAATTTTTTCTTCCTCAGAAAATTCTCGTTTGTCAAAATCAAAGCTTAGTGGGGGGCAAGGGGTAAAGAGGAAGGGAGAAGGAAGTAGGGAATCTAAATGAATTTTTCACTTGATGTTCTCATCTTTCCTTGGAAGACTGTGATGCTTGAGATGTTTCAGACTGAGATTTTTGCATCTAGGAAGCTCTGCTATTCAGAAATACTTGTTTCAAGTGTTAAAATCTACACAATTAAGAAGACACATAAAAATGGTTGAGAACAAAAGTGAGTGTTTCAAGGTCACTAGACAAAAAATTCTAACTGATGTGCAAAATTTCCAAGAAGTGCTCTGAGTCCTGGTTTTCCACACATAACAGGTGTCAAACAGCAAGCAGGCAAACGTTTCTCAAAATCATTGCCTTTCTGCAGAATTCTAAAATGTTACTCTCTGCAGCTTGTTGTTAAAAACTCGCACCAGAAATTATTACCTTACCTAGAGCAGCAGAGTGTATAGTGTGACCACAAAGTCCTGGTACAAACCCTCTCTGCAGCAATGTTAGCTGAGTTCCTGGATCTTGCAAGGCAGCGGTCAAGTACCCATGGACCAATGCCACTGATGCAGCACCTCCTTGAAGGGCTATGCTAAAGAGGGTACTGTGAGCCAGAGGTGTAAGGGGACAACTGATCTCACACTGATGCAGCTGTTTTCTCAGGGGACGTGGATTTCAGTCCCGCAGTGGTTACCGAGGCTCCAGCATGAGTCCTCTCCTAAAGAGAGCCAGGTGCTTATCTACCTGTGCCACGTGTCACAATGTACAGTCATATTGCCACTCCTCTCTTTGCTCTGACTTCCTCCGCCTCCCTATCCATGCGCACCTCCTTCGCCACTCCATGTTTCAAACAAAATGACATCCATTCCACCTCTGGTGGCATGTAGCTCTCGCTGAAATGTCAACACTTGTATCTTTCTGGTCTACTCTTGTATATGCG
Organism: Tetrax tetrax; assembly: GCA_009806455.1. NCBI lineage: Eukaryota > Metazoa > Chordata > Aves > Otidiformes > Otididae > Tetrax > Tetrax tetrax. The sequence continues at coordinate 162,527 of WHYT01016290.1, forward strand.
ATCCCTTTAACATTTTTGCATAATTGCTTTATTGATTTCTCGTAGCAAGAAGGTATCTGTAGCAAACACTCTCTTGAGGAAGCTTTCACTGAGTTTCCTTGCTAAAAAGGAAAAGGCTTTTGGGGTTGTAAAAGAAGTTAAACTGTTATTACAGATTTATCGCTTCAAAGGTCTGTGAAATTAACAGAGATGGGGATAATGTAAATTAAGCAAGTACATTTGGCCACATTTTCATTTTATATGAGTAAGCAAGGTTCAAGGTGCAACATAAGCTACTTAGGCATTTGTTGGTTCAAGCTCTAGTTACTGTTTTACTGGTTACCAGTACGAAACAACTGCTTCCTGTTCTAACCAGACTTATTACAATAAACTTTCCTGTTTCCTTGGCAGGGCTGAAAGAGTATTTGCTTCCTGTCTGACTGTTATCAGTAACTTGATGAGACCTTTACTAAAATGTAATAACTGGTATCAAAAAAAAAGAGTTTTCACTGAATACATCCAGCTTCCCAGGCTGTCCACACTGCAGCTTATCCTTTACTCACAGCCAAAAGCCCCAAAGCCTCCAACTGGCAAACACGGGTGGGCTAATCAGTTCTACTAAGCAGTTAATTCCAATTTTCAAGTGACAAATGTAAGTCTACAGCCTACTATGCCTTTCTCTTTCCTTGTTCCAGTCAACTCCCTAGAGGTGATAGGCACACAATGAGCATAGGCTTTCTCTTGCAAAGAGCAAAGTCTGTTTATCTACCTTTATTTTATGCATAATGAGTCAATCTCTTTCCTTGTCTCCTAAAATTTCAAAGGCACCCTCACTGACAGCTCAGAAAGTACTCACTCTACATATCACAACAGCTGCTGGAGACAGATAGCATGAGTGTTTCTCGAATGATTCAAACTGACCTTCTTTCAATGGATACTAAGTGCTCATCATTAGCTGTGACTTCACATTCAGCAGTTCAACAAAGCTCTCTAACATGAAGCACATTCTAATATTGAGGAAAAAGTAATAGAGGATAGATTTAGGAACCTTTGAAACAGCATTTAATGGAAAAATTGGTATGCTTTATGTGCACATATTGGAAATTATTTTATCCAAGTATCTGTGTAAATACGCAAACTTACATTTCATACAAATAGTGGATTTGAAATCAAGAAAGGGTTTTTTTTGCTACAGATGTTTGGGAAAGCTCATTGCATCTTTGAGCATCTGCTAAATTGTGATCTGTAGCTGCTTTCCAGATGCTGAATGTCATCAGATCTTGAAGCTATCTCTTTTCAGAAACCTTGAAGCTGTTTATTTTCAGAAACAATTAAATAATTCTTACTGGGAGGAGCTCTCCATTGTCTTCACAGACCAGATTTGTCTCTGTCTGTAGGTAAAACCATGTTTACATAGCTAATCTTGTCTCCATGAACATAAGCTTGAGTTATTACGAGGTCTTCTAGAGTTATTAGCAGGGATTCTGGTTTGGGAAGCTACAACGTGCCTTCTGGATCTACTGACATGCTATGATTATGACACAGGAACATCCTGGTTTTATGCTCTGAGGAAATTTTCTGTTCTCTGGTAGGCCACTACTAAAGAAGCAGTTATCCATCTTCAAGAACCCAGCCTAAAATACTCCCTTTTCTTAAATTTCTCTCTCCTGAGAAAGAATGACAAAGCTTTTGCACAAAATCCAAACTCTAAAGCTGTCTTTAATTTTTTACAAGTCTTTAAATCCTGGACATAAAAAGAAAAAAAACAGTCTGCCTTGAAGTAGGTTTCCTTCTAACAGCAGAAGAGCAAGAAGGACTGATTCGCAGGTGCCATAAATTGGCATTAGCCTGCAGATGCACAGAGCCCCAACCAGTTATTCTACCCCAGCAATGTGCCTCTGCTGTCTGCTGACTTTTGTCTTTGACATTTTGACCCTGAAAGACTGAGGAACAGCAGAGCAAATGAATGAGTGACTTTAGAGTCTGTATTTAGTCTCCCAGAGATAAACACTAGGTGCTAAGGTTTTTTTCACTTGTCCTTGTCCAAGCCAGCGTGTACCTGTGTCTACACACAGTTTTACTTGCCTAGCTTCTATTACCGAGGATTTGATGTGTTCTGCCTTCAGTAGACACTGACAAAGAGCTCTCCATCTTCCTGTTATACCTGTTATAAATGCCTGATGAGACATAACAGCATCATAGGATATTTATAGCACAGACAGGCTTCTCCCTACACTACAGATTTCTATAGAAAGACGGAGCTAGAACAAGTCTTTTCAGAGTGCTCAGTGTGTTATGATGTGGATTCTCACTCTAAACTTTCAAGTAACAGGAGTATTATGTTCAGAAACTCTACAGAAAGACTAGCAGTGTCTAATACGTAAGGTCTCTCATAGCCTGCACATGACTCATAAAGAGTTCAGCTGGAAGTACTACGTCAAAGAATTCACCCCTACCTCCAGTTTTGGAGTATAAATATGTTTAAACAAGGAGAGAACAGTCAGTTCCTTGCTCCAGGGTCCAGACTGGTGAAAGAAAGACCAAGCTTGCAGGACAAAGGGTTTGGCAAAGTCTCCAGATGCATGAGGACTGGCTGGGCTCTGTTCAGAACCCCAGTTTGACCATAACAAAGATTTGGTCATACCCATTAACCCAGGTCGTGCTGATCTGAAATACTGTTCCATTATCTCAGCTTGATTTCAGCTCTGAAAAAGCAAGAACTGAGAACAATTAAGAAAGAAATCAAGTGCTTCTTACCACTCACCATGAAATGGACTGAAAAATCTTTGAAACAAACATATTTCCAGAGTTTTCCAGAGACTTAAAAAAAACAAACAAACAAACAAATTACACCTTTGCCGTAGTATTGAACTACGCTTTTTTTTCCTACAAACTCTACATTCTAGCCTGTATTTTGAGCATATTTTATATTATAACTTTTCCTTCTGAAGCACAAGAGGAAAAATATTTGATTGTGTAAGACAGTGCCAAGAGACAAGTAATCTACTGCTGTAATTTAGCTGACATTAACTTTCTCCATCTCACATAATTAGGAGGGAATTAAAAAAAAAATTAAAAACCTATTTTAACTTTTCAAAATCTATTGCTCATATTAAAGATAAAAAAGCTTCACGTAATTCTGAACAGACTGAGTTTTCCCTAATGTGGTATTTCATTCCAGATTTCAAAGTGAGATAACCTGCAATAATATTCAAACAAACCTGTTAGCTTGATTATCTGACTTGATCTCAGCTTTGGTGCTATTCTGGACAAGTGTACCTTAAACAATCCTCTAGTAGAAGCTTATACAAGTTTCCCTTCCCTTGTTTGAAAGAAATTTTTCAGAATGAATTTATCAGGATCAGTATCAGATTAAGATGTTCTTAAGTCAAGCATCATTGATTTCCTTTAATTTCTCTCTCCTCCCAGAAATACCAATTTCCAAATTCATGGGATGATGATAAACTGAAGATAATTTTAAAAAATAAAAGACCTTTAATGGATGTTGTTGGTCATAACTTCTGCCAGACTATTACCAATGAAAATCTGGGGACAAATCCCTGTTTGCTGATCTTGGTTGTTCCCTGTCGTTACTGCTATTCGCTGAAATTATCGTGAAATTTGAATTAAAGCCCTCTTGAACCCTAAAGATCACTCCTGCAGTGATTTGTAATTGTCACAAAGTAGGCATAGGGCTTTTGTTTAAGAGTTATTGTCCTTGTATATGTGAGTAGAATTGCATATTACAGAATTATCAGAGAAAAAAAGATGTAACCATTTACTCTATTTTTTCAGTACCTTGAGACAGCCTTGGGGCAAGTTAGCCTTTATGTAAGGCAATACTAGGTACACTAGAGTGCAAATCTGATTTTCAGGTCAGTTTTAAATCCAGCTTGCTAATTTGCTCCATAAGCGACTCAACTGAGTCTTGGTAAACAGTGGACTTTTGGCTTTGTTTTCACTAAAGTAATGGCAGGTGAGATCAGACCTTGTGCTATTTTGAAAGTTTTGGAATATTTCTGAATGCTGTTGGAGGAGTTGTGCAAAGCATTTGACACTGTTCTGCATGACATCCTTGACTCTAAACTGGAGAGACATGGATTTGATGAATGGACCACTTGGTGGGTAAGGAATTGGCTGGATGGCCGCACTCAAAGAGTTGTGGTCAACAGCTCAATGTCCAAGTGAAGACCAGTGACGAGTGGTGTTCCTCAGGAGTTAGTACTGGGACCAGCACTGTTTAACATCTTTGTCGGTGGTATGGACAGTGAGATTCAGTGCACCCTCAGCAAGTTCACCTTTGGCACCAAGCTGTGTGGTGTGGTCAACAGTCTGGAGGGAAGGGATGACATCCAGAGGGACCTTGACAGGCTGGACTGGAGAGGTGGGCCTGTGCAAACCTCATGAAGTTCAAGCAGGCCAAGAGCAAGGTCCTGCACCTGGGTTGGGGCAGTCCCAGGCACAAATACAAGCTAGATGGAGAAGGGATTGACAGCAGCTCTGAGGAGAAGGACTTGAGGGTACTAGTGGACGAGAAGTTCAACATGAGCTGGCAACATATGCTTGCAGCCCCAAAAGTCAACCAAATCCTGGGCTGCATCAAAAGAACTGTGGCCAGCAGTTCGAGGGAGGATTCTTCCCCTCTACTCCGCTCTGGTGAGACCCATCTGGAGTACTGTGTTCAGCTCTGGAGCCCCCAACATAAGAAGTTTATGGACCTGTAGGACTGAGTCCAGAGGAGGGCCACAAAGATGATCGGGCTGGAGTACCTCTCCTATGAGGACAAGCTGAGAGAGTTGGGGCTGTTCAGCCTGGAGAAGAGAAGGGTCCGAGGAGGCCTTATAATAGTCTTCCAGTACCTAAGTGGAGCATATGGGAAAGATGGGGAGAAACTCTTCAGTAGGGCCTGTTGTGATAGGACAAGATGCAAAGGATTTAAAATAGAGGCATGTAGATTAAAGGAAAAAATTTTTACAATGAAGGTTGTGCAGCACTGGAACAGGGTGCTCAGAGAGATGCCACATCCTTGGAAACATTCAAGGAGAGATTGGATGGGGCTCTGAGCAATCTGATCTGGTTGGAGATGTCCCTGCTCCTTGCAGGTGGGTTGGACTAGGTGACCTTTCAAGGTCCCTTCCAACCCAAACCGTTCTATGATTCTATGTTACTACATTTCAACTCAGAGTGCTAGCTGGGGGAATTTCTGAATTGTGTGTGCATACATGGTACACAAACTACAGTACACAGCTCTGGTGCTAGATAAGGCAGAAGCAAACCGTAGTTCTCTATACTCATTGGTAGGAGCACCCTAAAATCAGAAGTCCTGTCTGGAGGCAAAGTGAGTACATCCAAAACCAATGAGCACTAAAAAAAAATGCCTGGGCTTCACTGGACACCTAAACTCTGTTCACTGTGACACTTACACTTAAGCTCTAATTCCCATGTTTATTAGAGGTCTTCAAATGCAGTGATCAGTAGCAAACATCCTGCATACTAAGAAGTGACCTTTTTTTACCTGCTTCACCTGCTTCGTGGTTGCAACATGGGTTTCTTACCTTTGCCGTTAGACTGTGATGCTTCTAAACAGTTACGTAAAATGCCAAAACATCAGTCTCTGGTTAACTTAAGCCACAATTAAATTTTGTCTGCCATCATAGGATAATTATAAGATCAATGTGACACACAGAGAAGTATAACTTCACAGACAAAGAGAACAGAGGAGAGAAATATGCTGTGAAGGGGAAAAGCTGTTCACATTAAAAGAATAAGGATCAGAAGTCAAAACTCATCAAGTTATTGGCAAAATAGATGTGTTTTATACCCAGCTCTTTCCCCACCTTTCCATCCACATGACAATCTTTTCTTTAATGTGTTAAAACTCAAAATATCAGTAAGGTCTAGGAAGGAGCATGGTATGAGCTCAAAGCATACAGTAATAACTGCCCTGTGATAAAAGAGCAGAGCTCATTAAAAAGAGATGATTCAGGCACCAAAACCATATTTATCTTTCTGCTGCTGTGGCATGATGACCATTGCCATACTGTGCAAATACTTGTTTAGCATCCGAACAACTGTTGTTTAAAGTGGAGTCATAAGGCTACTTTTAGGTCATTAAACAACTGAGAAACAGAGTAGGTGCCCTGCTGAGTTATAATGAACTATCTTGTGTGATGCAATGTACACAGAAATCCAAACAGAACAGAGCAAATTGTGCTTTCAGCCATGTGGTGAGGTAACTCATACTTCATCTCCCTGGGCGTTTAGGTACCTTACAGTATTCAGAACTGAGCATAATTTTGATCTCTGCAAGTCTATAAGATTTGACTAGTGTTGGTCTTGCAACACAGGATGAATGTGCACCTGTGTAATGTCTGTTCTCTGCACTTACTGATAATGCACCGCAGCAGCAAGGAAAAAAAATAAATTGAGTACAAATGCAAAAAAAATTTATCTGCAAAATATATTAATTTGCTTTAAGCAATTTGAAAGTAAGAAAAAATACCAAACATAAATTTAAATTATTAAATTCCCTACTGTTTATTTTTCAGCAGTTCTGTATTTCAGAAAGCAATGGTCTGAGACACTGAATCAGATGAGAGCTTAACAAAGCTGTAGGAAAATGGTTCAGCTATGGCATTAGAATGATTATTACAGACAGAGAGGTTAGAATTTCCTGGCTCAGACACCAATATGTGAACATATGGGTTCAACCCCACCAGAAATTGTAAGAGAGAATTATTTCCCTTCCATCCACTTTGCTAGACTTACGTAGGACTTAATATGATTGAAAATCTCGTCTTAGAAAGGACTAGGATAGCCATCAAATCTGCCTGTCTGAGCATCTGTACATGCACAATGCCTTAGCTGTGAGAAATAACACAGAACTAAAACGATCTCTATTTTTTTCAGACGCCGTCTCATGAGAGTAGAACCTGACTTTTCCACTTTCAGTGACCTCCAGTGCAACTCATATTGTGAATCCTCTTTTTCTGTATGTAGGTCTTGCCTGCATTTCAATTACATTTTACATAAATTTTACATTAGTATAAAAGCAGTTCTTTTAAAATAATAATAAGGCAAAGTTTAATGAAGATACTTCAACAGCAATGAAGAGAACCAAAACACCCCCAACCCTGCCCCCCAACATTGCTTGATAAATATGTGCTTTATAAGCATGAATGACTCACTTCTAAGCCTAGCAAATCAGAGTGCAGCATTTACAACTCCTACAACTCGTCAAGCCCACCAGTGGTTGGAAAAGTCTTGGACACATTATCCCAATTTGTACTTTTTAGAGTGATAGTTATATTTCTGCTTATTGTGAAGAAGATTACAGTATTGCGACTTAAATGAGAAATGAAATGCCCACCCACTAACTAGAAAGGCAACCTCCTTAAGTTGCCCAGCATAGGATGTCAGGCTGATGACACCATCATAAGACCATCTTTGGTACTTCCAGAAACATAATGTTGCCAACAACTGCAAATAAACTAGGGTTTGCCTTCAGGTAATGGGGATGTTGAAGAAGAGCCCTTGAACAGGCACGGTGGGGGAAACTGGCTTTGACAGCGATAATTTTCCTTTCCACCACTCAGAGCTGGAGCTGCCGTAAGGTGGACATGTCCCCTCATTCCCATGGAGTAGGCAGACAACCTGACAGTGCTGTGGCCAGAAATCAGACAGAATGAAGGCTGGACTGGTCTCTTACTGAAGAGTTGGAACTGTAAAATTTGGACAGGCACAAGGACACCTTGCTGGAATTTGATTTCCTGATGAATGTCACTTGCCTTTCTCTTCCTTCTGTCTAGAGGGTTGGGTTTTTTTTTTTTTGGAACCACAGAATGTTATTATGTGAAGGAAGGCAGATGAAGTGATAGTAGCAGCAGGAGAAGATAAGGTATTGTCCTAGGGACTAATTGCACAGCTTGAATTTCTAATTTGTTAGAATAGATGAAAATTCTCCACAAAGGGCAACACAGACTTAAAACTGCTGCCAGATTTTTCTGCCTCATTTTTTAATAATAACAAAGAGATAATCATGATCTAATTGTAGATAATCTGTTAGTGAAAAATTAGTTGAACAAATTGTTCTTTCTAGTGTATGAGTTAAAGATAAGATACTAACACACCGGGGAAGATTATTTCTGAGGTATTTATGACTGCAGGATACCTGAAAAATACTAAAAATAAAATGGAACAACAGTGACTTAGAAAGTCTTTTTGAATATGGAGCTAGATGAAACGTGCTCCTTGAGCAACCTTGTCTAAGATTCAGTCAGCCCTGCTTTGAGCAGGGGTTTGGACAAGGTGATCTCCAGAGGTCCCTCCAACCTAAATAGTACTTGGATTTTGTCAAATGCTCACAATTAATAAGGTTGTGTCAGACTACTTCAAACCTAAAAATCCATCTCAGGTCTAACAGTAGAGATGGGCTCAGACTCTAGTGGAAAGGATTGAGCACCACAGCCTATCCTCATCCTCGAGTTGTTTCGTCAGGCCTCAGACACCTTGTCATCACTTTCCACCTAACCTCGTAACAGCGTGTGGTTTTAGCTTGCTGCTATTTATTTGCAAGCACCAAGTGGATGTGCAGCCCCTGAACAGTCTGAACCATAACATAATGGGATCCTGTGTGACAAATTAAGGCAGTCAGAATGAGGGCACAACAGGGAGCTTGTCTTCCCTCTTCTTCATTTCCCTCCAACTCAAATGCATCCGTGTGAACACGACAGCGCACTTCCATCTGCACTGGGAGCTGCTCTCTTCTGCTGCCACCTTCGCTCTGCATACAGATGTGCTGGACTGCACGCTCCAGAAGGCAGATGCTGCTGGATTTTAATCCCTCTGAATTCTGGGATGGATTAAAACACAAATCTCTAACTGTCCTTCTTAGTGCTGCAGTAAGTAACACACATACTGGTTATACTGATTTACAGCTGAAATAAGAGCCAAAGACAGTCAAAATGAAACATCTCAAAATCAATCTATGCTGCAAGTAGACGGGACACTAAAGCATTCTGGATTATTTTCTCCCACTGTCTGCAGCGATAACAGTTGGAAATACATGTATTACCCTCCACCTACCTGTAACCCCTCAATGGCCAGTTTGAGGATAGACGGCGTAAGCTTGGAGGCTTGCTTGAAGGAGAAGTTGCTCCAGTCTATAATTAGAATGAAGCCATTTATCTGAAGCTCCTGATCTTCGATGAGCACTTCCAAGGACAGTAGGATAGCCCGAAGGATATCTATGAAGGAGTTCCTAAAGGCAAAGCAGAAAAAACCAGAAACCATCAATAGTTGCCATTATCTTCAAACCTCAAGACACTCAGCTTTGCTGTGGGTGCGGCATGAGAAAGTGTCAGGGATTTATTCTGGTAGAATTCTTTTGAAAAGAGAGTTGTTTCAGAGGTGTCACTAAAGCGCTCTTCCTCCAAAACTTACATTCCTCTGCTTGATGTGATAAGTCCTGCTCACTGGCGAATAAAATAAACCCTGAATTAAATCTTTTGGATTCTTCTGGCATTCCTTACAATACATTTTAGCTAAGCTACTTTGGGAAAATATTTCTCTGTGCTCAAATGAAAAGGATTCAGGCTATGAGTTTAAATCCCTGCTCCTTTGGATATACTCTACTAGTTTTTTTTGTTTGGAATTTTTCCCCTTCTTTTCTTTCTATTATAAAGATGAAAATCAGAAAAGGAAATAAATCAGTATGATATTAATATAAATGGTATAGTTACAACTGGGCTCCCTGGCTTCCTGCTTGATTGGAAGAATGATTCAAGCCTTTGCACAATAAAGTTTGATAGTTGTCTTGTTTCTGTGAGCCAAATGCAACATGGAAAATAGCTGCATCCACTCAAAATTTGAACTCTTTATTAATTAGGGGCTACCAATAGACTGGCTGCAAGGCTTCCCTCAGCTCGGGGAGAATAATTAGAAACATTGGAGGCCCTGAAGGAGATAGCAAGTGACAGAAAAGGAAATGTTGAAATGTTTTCTTTAATGTGCAAATCTGTACTTAGAAGCCTGGATTGCTCTCTACTTCCATCTCATGCATTTTACAAAATTGAGAGTTGGACACTTTAATGTCTTATTCCATATTTATACCTCATTAAGTTGAATCAGGCCCTCTCATCATCTGTTCATCCTGTTAAGAATATTTACAAACAATGGATTCTTTTAGAGAGCAACAAGCAAGGAAAGCTTCGGAAAGTGCAGCTTAACCTCCTGTAAAATGAAATTGTACCTCTGCATAATTCTCAAATTTTTATGAGGCCCAAGATCTATTACAGGAAAGGCTCACACCGTGTTCTCCCATGGAGATTTTAATTTAATTCTTTTCTGCTGTTTTCTTTAATTTAAAACAAGTCATCTAAGCTGATAAGAGCGTTGTTTCAAATTCTGCCTGGGAGAAAAACCTATGTGCAGTCAAAACAAACTTCTCTACCATCAGGACCTCTACCCCTGAAAGGGAACAACACATGATAAATTTCTATTAGAAGTAAATGCTGAAGTGTTTTTTTATTCTTTCCTTTTCTCTCAGCAGGTTTGGAGTGGAAATGTACGTTCCTTCTCTAAAGACACAGTCCCTTGAAAAGCTATTTCTGAGCTGTGCCTAAGTTAGAAGCTTCTCTGAAGTATAATTGCTGAGGAACTTGCAATACATAGAGCTTAAAGGTGTTTAACTCTGTTGCTGCTGGACACCAGACCACCCCTCCCTCATTTGCAGTAACAGGACAACCTTGATCTTTTTGAATCGCACGGGGAAGCTGTGCTAAACAGACAAACTGAAGGAGTGCTGACATACATGCCAGCCTTCTCTGTGCTCTTGTTGGCATCAACACACAATGATACCATCATTCATGGATAGAGTTTCTGGCTAGATTGGGGAAGAAGGACTAATTCAGAGCTTGATTTAACCCCACATTTGCAAATCATAGAATAGTTTGGGTTGGAAGGGACCTTTGAAGGTCACCTAGTCCAACCCACCTGCAAGGAGCAGGGACATCTTCAACCAGATCAGGTTGCTCAGAGCCTCATCCAAACTGGCCTTGAATGTTTCTGATGATGGGGCATCTTCAAATGAACAGAAAAATTATTTACTAAAGATGTGAAAATAGGGCCACATTGAGATCAGAAAAGATTTCATCCTTTATTTTTGGGAAGAAGTTTTCTTAATAGAAGATACAAACTCATATTCATGATCCTGCTACTTCTGATGCTTTTAAAGCCTGTGTAATGATTTCGGTAGGGCTGTATGGAAATGGTGTATACAAGGCATCTTCTGTAATCCACGTAAATTCTAAATCACAATTAAATACTTCATTTGATTGAGCAAAATCTCCATCTCAGATTCTGTCTTAGGGATTACAATATTTGTTTAAGTGTCTACATAAATTACCACGTTATCAAGCAATTTATCACCTGTACTTCCCTGTATTTTCACTAGAAATTATTCACTAGAATAATTCACTAGAAATTTTTCACTAGAAATTATTTGCCCAGGAGATGTGGCAACCACTTCTTTAAGTGTGTAACTATTCTGGCTGTCCCCTGCCCAGAACCCTCCCTCTTCTACGTATTTGCAGTCCTAAGTCATGATGTAGGAAATAACTCAAAGTGAACACAAAGACATTTTTCAGATGAGTACAAGGACACATGAAAGCAGACACAAGTCCTTCAGGTGGGCTGTTTGCAGGCATGTTGTTTTCTGAATGCAGGGTCTGGATAGAAATCAGACAGAGTGCCACTTGAGGCTGGAGCCCTCTGCTTCCTAATCTTGAGTCTTTGAGACAAATCATTCAGCTGTGTGAATGTGATTTGCATCCAAATCATTTTCTATGCATGAACACAGAACCACTTTCTATTAGTTCATCTCTTTTGTTCCTTTGCTTAATATTCCCTTCCTTCCTCCAGCGTCCCTCCCCACCACTTTAACCCTCTCACAAAAAAAAAAACCAACCCCAAAATGTGAAATAAATTACTATTACACAAAGGGAAATGCATAAGGTGCTGTAAGGATTCAGCATGGAGCCTCATGAAGTGAGCCACTAATGAGTTACAAAAGATTTGCAGAAGCCCAGGAAAGACAAAAAAGAGGAGGCAGGGAAAGTGTCTACCTGTTTTGGCTGAATGGAAAGTGCCTATCTGCTTTACCACAAAAGAGGCTCTTCAAATATCCTTTGGAAAATGGGAAGTTAGCCCAACAGAAGCTAGTGGTAAGGAACAATAATGTAAAACAAAAATGAAGATGGTTTAGCTGAGGGATTTGGTGGAGAGATTAGCCAAAGGCATAACAAGAAAATAAATAAGAAGAAATTACTTAATTATAAGAGGTGTAAGCAGGCTGTGAGAGAATCAAAAGGCTCAGTGGAGTACCAGGGTGCAATGGGAACAATTAAAGGGGATAAAGACATTGCTGGGAAATTAAATGATCTATTTGCATGTCTCTGCCACCAGTCATTTTGAAGAGACACAAGGATAATAAAGCTGAGGGACTGTTGGAAAATAAAGGGTCAAATTAGACACTCTGCAAGAAAGCGACACATTTTGGAGAAGATAGCTTCAGTAAAGACTTTTGACATTAAGGTCTCTGAACAGTTAAGCATAGGCTCTGTTTTAGGCATGCTGGTGAAATTAATTGTGTTTTTTTCAGATGGTTAAAAGCATGAACATACAGAAGTACTGGCAGCTGAAGCCATTAAGTTTGCCTGGTAGAAAGCAAAAACAAACCGTCACTAAAAGTCCTGCCTATCCCACGAGACAGCAGGCTAACAAAGTTTGGACCAGTGTCGTTATCTTGACGGTTGCAGTAAGAGCTTCTCCCCTGTAATACTTGAAAGGTTGCTTAGTTAAATGCAAATGCACATAAAAGGGATTTCTTTACTTGTTAAAAAAATGGCTTGGAATACCAAATCAATAAATTTATCACATTTTAAATGTAACAAAGAAGTGAACTTGCGACACCATCATACTTAACATAAGCTAACAAAAGACTGAGCAATGTAAAACTGGCTTCATTTGGTCTGTTTGAACACTTTGGAAGAGAAGACAGTATAGTACACCTCACAAAAAAAAAAGTTATGGTCAAGGCTGAACGACATTTAACATGCTACAAACATGGCATAGGTACAAACCAGGTAAGAGACCACATCTTGCTTTGTTCCCTCCCCACACAGTAAATCACCAAGAGAGAGGAGAGATGCATGCTGAGCTTCTAGTGGGGGGAGCGCGGGCACTGCCCTGCGAGAAGGATTCCCACTGGGAGTAATGTGCAGAAGGGGAAGCAGAAAGAAGAAGCACCAGAACGACATGTTCAGGTTGCCCCATGTGATTGAGCTAATCAAAGCTAGAGAGTCTGTAAGAAAAGGCTTAGCAAGGGAGACATGAACAGCAAGCAGATTGATGCTGGTGAAGGAGGGAGAACCCAGGAAGGAGCATTTTGTGTTGCTCTCACATGCAGCCAAGTTATGGTGTTCATGGAAAAGCCCTTGGAACCCAGTCAGCACTGGGTTTTGTACAGGCTTTCATAAATCGTACGGAGTCATTTATTTCAGCAGATTAAATTCTTCTTTCTGCTCATGAAGTATAGATAAGAAAGCCCCAGCTTCTGATAATGTGTTCTTAGAAATATCTGGGGTTTTTTAAATGTATGTATTTATTTTAGAAATTTAAAACTCACTTCTGCTAAAAAAAAGCACTTGGGGATTCATGTCTTGATTCAAACTCATGATCATGAACAGCTACGCTGCCTCTTTGGCATCAGAGGGAAATAGCAGTCAGTCCAACCACTGCAAGACCTGATCTTCACATTTTATGACCTTGTGGTGAGGAAAGGCCTTTCATACGAACCCCGCACAATGTTGGGCAGCCCTTGGCTGAAGAATAACCAGGAAGATTAACTGCAAAATGAATAAACATGGTGACTCACTTGACTAATCCTGCACCAGAGAAGATGAACAGTCGAACAGAGGAGCTCACAACTGACTCATGCACTGAAAAGGGCTTGTTTGTCTCATTCGTCTGAGGTCTGAATAGCGCATATGTGCGCAGAAATTAGCATGGCTTGTCTACAATTCACAGAGAAAATGGGCTGCATTCACAGCAAATGTTCGCAACAAATGTTTTGACCAGCCGTGGGTGACTTTCTTCATGGAACTATTCAAAGCCATTTAAATGCATTAGCTGCAAAAATATGAATAATTCACCAGCATGCAAACTGGAGAAATTCTTACACATCAATCTGAGATATTTTTTTATTTTGTGGGGTACAGTTCTTTCTTTGCCATGTCAAAGTTAAGTTACACATTGTTTTTTATTTCTCTGTAGAATCAGAATATATGCAGATAAAACTCCTCCTGAGTAAAATACAGGTTGCATTAAGTTCATGTCATAGTTACAAATTAGTCTTCTGTCACATCCAGTGTAGCTATCTTAGGCTGTTCCAGTATGTCAGCTTCAGACAAGCGTCACTCCTGTTTTGTAATGAAAAGATAGCAAGTTTTTCCCCACAGCATCTGTGTGAATCTATAAATAAAATTCCAAAGTAACTTACATAGGATAACAGACTGGATAGATAAGTGTACTGATTTTTTTTTTTTTTCTTTTAAATGGTTAGTCCAACAGTGCACTGGATACAAAGAATAGAGTAGACTAAACTGAGACCTGAATTATATTTAACAACATCAGAAATCCACTGCTTAACTTATAACTGAACAGAGGCCAGTCACCCACAGATATCTTGCTGGCTTTGAATTCCTGCTTGGCGTGAGCTGGAAGCCTCTGCCATTTCCAGGGAAAGGGAAATGTACCAGCCTGCAGAAAGAAACTACATCTGTCTATTCTTTTATCATGCAAAAAATTGCCTCTCAGTGGCTTTCTTAAAGATATAAAAATATTCCCCATGTTATGTTTCTGCTTGAGGTTCTTCTATATCCAAATATGATGAGGTTTTTTGCTGTCACTTTCCACTTCAGTTGAACTCCATAGCAACCAATAGCTCGGCATTCAAGTCAGTGTTACGAATCTCCTCCTACGTACACTCATTCATATTGTGGGCACCCTTACCAAATGAATAGTTTGTCCCTGATATTGTGACTGTGCAAGGACCCTTTCTTCTATGTAATATGGCTGAAAAAAACAGGGACCTTCATAGCCCTTGTGCTTGGGGAGGGAGAATGCAGGTGGTGGGGCTCTCTGGAATGCTTGTGGGACCAGCTCCCACCAAAAACATCTACACAGGGGAGTGGGGAGGTGATATCTGCTCTTCCCTTTGCCTCAGTTCAGGGACTTGTTGCACCATCTAGCAAGGAATCAATCCAAGATAAAGCATAATATTTTTACACCCCGGAGAGCTCAAAAAAATCCCTCCCTGAGCTCTCCAGAAACTTGGTCCCGAATGGAGAAGTCAACCAGCTGTCAGGCTCAGGGCTGGGCTGGGCTTCAGACAGAGTGCTCAGCACCGGGCAGGGTGAAGCCTCTCAGGAGCAGCTTGCAGCTCTGCTCTGTGGCTTGCTGCTGGAAGGAAAGGTCAAAACTGAACCTCAGGTGCAATGTGACTGTTCCTCTGGCTGTGGGTTTGTTTTATTCCTTCAGGAGGCAGTATCTCTGAGCTACACACTGGTGATTTCCTTGCCTTTTTAGTTCCCAGAGCAATGTCATGCTTGCACGCAGTGCAAATTTCTCTGTTGAGAAGGGATAAGTGACAACCATGGGCAGCGTCTTATGATACTGTGGAAATTATTAAAAGTCCTAAATTATTAAAGTCCTAAGCTACAACCCTTAAATGCAATCAATAAATCAATGCTACAGAGCCACTGCAGTAATTTGCCTGGATAGTCCCAAATGCCATGACCCCTGCAAGAAGTGTGGGGAAGATGGGCAAAGAGTACATTCCAGCATGAGCACAGTCAAGGAGTCCAAGGTTGGTTTCAGGTTAGTGGTCTCCACCGTTCAGAGATTTAGGAGATGACATGTGGGAACACACTGATGGTCACAGCTCAGGATACTGTTTGAGAAGGGTTCTAATCTCCTATCGTGATCTTACTGATGTTGTGATACTGTTCCCTCAAAGCACAACTGTAGTAACAATGAGCAAAATGAATGCTGGTAACATGAATGGCTTATGGTTGACAACATTAGGATTGATGACCTCTGTTATTTTATCTTATTCTGTGTGATTGCGTTTTCTTATTCCCTCTTGGCACTGCAATCCATCCTTGCATCACACTAAGCTATTTACTCAATTTCTTGCACCATTGCATACCACAAGTTAATTTTTCATTACAGAAAGAGAAAGAATTTCCTTTCGAACATTATGAATCTACTGTTTAATCACAGAAAGCAATCATAGAGTTCATTTTTTTCCTGTTATTAGAAGAAGGCACAAATGGCATCATCAGTTCAGTCTCCCTGCTATCATGTTTTGTTTGTATGATTCCTCTGTATCTCCTCTACCTATATCTCTACTGCATCTTCAACATCTTTCCATTTGAAATAGCCCTGGACTTTTTGCCCCCTTCTAATGTAATTACCTCACTTGTTCATAACACTAATGAATCCCTTTCATTGCCTTTTTTTTTTTTTCCAGATAGTTTTATTTTTTACATCCTCTTCTTTTTGAGAAGATACAATGTGAAGTGAATTCAGTATTCAAGGTCAGTTTGGAATATCAGCATACATAAAAGAAGATGTTATCTTTTTCTATTTATTCTCTGTCTCATTCTTAATGCAGCCTAACATCTAATTAACTTTTCTGACCACCACTGCACAATAAGTACACTTCCTAATTGTGCTGTCCATAATGACCTGATGTTTTTCTTAAAAGGTTAAAAGTAGTTGAAAACCCAGAAGAAGCTGCATAGAATTAAAAGAGGATAAAGGATCTGCATACAAGGTGTGACCACATATTAAAATCCAACATGTTCTTGCTCTGCACTTAGAATTCTTTGCATGAGAAATGCAACTTTTCTAGGTCATTATCAAGTTTTCCACAATTTTTGTAATCTTCAGTAACCTACCCAACTTTCCATTTACTTTTTGTCATATCACCATTTACCTCACCTACATCTGCCAAAAGAATATTACTGCTTAGCATTACGATAACATAATTTAGCCACTTACAAATTCTACTCTATCCCTGAATTATCATGGCCATTTTTATGTGCAAGGTAAGAATTCACCTGTATATTTATTAACTTTTCTGGAAAGACTTTTATACAAACTTCATAACAATATTTTTTATTAGCTTACTAAAGGATGTATTTAGATATTTTTCCTTAGACAATTCTAACAAAGCTATCTGATTGTCCCTCTGGTTGCAAGCAGTCATTCTTACAGCAAATCTCAATGATGACTAGATCAAATTGTAAGGTTAAGATCAAATAACTGCTCACCAATGCATACATTCTGAGAGTGCTGAGTTCAGAACTGCAGAAGTCATATTATCACTTGTGCATATTCAAGCAGCATCTGGTTACTTGCACAGAGCTCATCAATACAGAAAACTTTGAAAAATGTAGCAGAATGCCTGGAAGTTCATTCAGAAACTTAATTTTGTCTGTCTCTGTTGGAAAGTTTAACTGTTCAACTAAGAAGCAAACTCCTGTGTGCTTGAAATTACAATAATGAACTTTCAGCTGGTAATCATAAGCTGACAGTGAATCCAAAAAGTATGCATGAAGTCACCTTTTTCCTTCTAGTTCCTAGTCTGACATCTCTATGAAGCTCTAAGTTCAGAGGAGAGATCTGGTCCATTTGAATCTCAGACTTTTAGAGTCACAGATAGTGTATAATCGGTGTGATTGACAGATGAGAGTCAAAACTTCCCCATGAAAGCAGCCTATACTTTGAAAAAAATTCTGCTGAAGGATCTCTTTTTCTTGTGTATGGAATTATGGAAGGTACATTTGATTCTACACGGTGAAAAAATTCAGAAAATAATCACAGGAAAACTGGAAAAATATGTGAGGCCAGATGGTCAAGTGCAGACTGCATCAGGCTGAAGAAATGATGATCCATCCAGTAAGAAGAGCAGAGCTGAGCCCATCAGGGTGAAAAGCCACAAGAAACTGAGACCAAGTTATGGGTAACCCCCTGTACATGAAACTCCAGACACTGTGCAGGAACATAACAGTTGTGCAGTACTATGTGCCTAACAAAAGCATAGCATGAAGAAGAAAAAGGAAAACAAAATAACCCAGAGGACTTTATTAAGTTAGCACGACATCCTCCTTGACCTATGTGAAAGGAATGCACACACAGAGACAGAATGCTGCAGACCACACAGTACTGACATGCTTAGAAATGGTTCACTTGAAGAGGGTGGAAAATGGCTTGTGTATTCATTGGCAAGATCATCCTGTGGTGGTAATGTATATCTCCACACAAACATTTATAAAGCAGTTTTGGCATCACCAGATGGTATAACAGAGAAACAATGAGACCATGTTTTATTCCTCCTTTCAGGAGGCATGAAAGAGAAAAGCAGAGCAGGTATGTGTAGTGAGGAGCAACACCACCAAATAAAACAGAGAAATAAATTGCAAAGAAAGCAATCAGAAACGTCACAGTCTTACAACATCTCTCCAGTAAAAATGGCATTTTAATTATCATAATATAGAGGATGATATAAAAACAATGATACTATTAAAAAGTGTGGAGGAGCTCAGAGTCCCTATGCCTATCTGGTGAAGAGCGTATTAGTATTTTTCTAAAACGGCAAGAACAAACTGATGAAGCTATGTGGGATCTCATCACCAAAGGCAAATAATCGAAGCTGAATCTCTTCAGAGATATTGGATGAGAGGTTATCAAGACAGCAGAAGAAGAAGTGGCAGAAAATAGAATCACAGGTAAACACCTGAAATGACTATTAAATCAGGCAAATAATCATATACCTGTGTTTATGCCTGTACTTAAATCTGAGCAGTGAAAGTGGCAGGCATTAAAAAGATGTACAAAAGGTATGTCAGTCATAAAAAGGGTTCTAAATTATTTTGGTTGGAGCCCTTCAGGGCCAATAAAAGACAGACATGAAAATATCCTAATCATTTCTTGCAAGCAAATGAAAAGATTTGTCAAGTGTTATATATCAAAGAGGTTTCCCACTGGAAAAATAGGCAACTTTGATACAGCTGACAAGATGGAGGAACTTGATATTATTAATGTATAAATGATCATTGGGGAACTCAAAACAGATGCTATAAATATTCATAAGACAGCAGTCTAGAAAAAATTAACTGCAGATCTCTTCAGAAAATATCACAAAGAAAATTTTCTATCATGATTCAACTGAGCAGGGGAGAAGGACCAGAAAAAAAATGAAACTGTGTAGATTTATGAAACAGAGAAGACTGTTAAAAGTGTACGGGATAGTGATGCTGCTAGCCACAAAGAGCATGCTTTGCACAGTTACACTGAAAAGGATATTCAGTGCCATGTAGCTCAAGAAAACTGAGCAGTTTTCACCCTAGCTGCTTTTGAGTGGATCATATTTCACGCAACATTGCCGAAGAAAGTGAAGGAATGAATAGCAACAACCATTCTCCCTAAGAGAGCAGATTTTTTTTTTCCCAGAAATTCATTGCAAGTGTAAAAGAGAGAGATCTGTAGAAAACTGCAGATTTTACAGAATACTTAATGAGAAAAAAAGCAATGCCATCCAATAACAATGAAGAGTCTGTTCAAATGTTATCAGCAGAATTAAAAAAAGGTATGTCTTCTTACTCACATTTTCCAAGTTTGTCTCAGTTTTATTGGGTAGCGGGCCTCCTACATGGAAAGTAGCTGACAAGAAGTTGCTTTGGGAGATCTGGATTCCACAGACACATGACTCCCCAATATGTCAATCAAGAAAAGACTGATAACTGAATGAATTTCATGGCTACCAAGTAGAAAATAAAAGTTATGGAAGACACCATCCATCTGAATCATACCACATTGTAGGAGAAACCTTAGGAACTAGTTGTGAATTTAATTCTGTAGGCAGTATGAATGACAACTGCTTCTGTAATGACTCCAGTGAGGCTATTACTCCTTTGAAGGGGAATTATTGAATACAGAAATCAACTATCATCAGCTCTATACTATGTATCATTGCTAGCCTTTTACTAAGTGTATTTTTGTATGGATGACGGTAATGGAGTAAAAGAGGTCTGCCTAATGGAAAATAAATGTCTTTTTCTGTGGATTTTACTACCACTTATGCAGTGTAAGTTAGGTAAGAGGAAAAAAATTGTTCAGATGCAGAGACAGCTACAACCACTTGATGCTTTGCAAGTGAGGAAGGGAGCTTTCCTGGGATGTAGGGGGTTTCTTTGACAAAAGAGTCTTTTGTGGTTTGTTTTTTTTTTTAGGGGCCTTGAAGCTGAAAAATATGGTTTTTAAAGAGAATTGTAAGACGAAATGAAAAGGGGTGAACCTAGAAGATATCCCTGCAACATAAATGCGAAGTGGAAATTTTTCCAAAGCAGTAACCTCAACAAATTAATGGGACTGGCCCAGGTTGTTCAGAAATACCATGGTGTTTAGACAGGCTTTCTCAAAACAGGTGAAGTAATTATGGAACAGAAATATTAAAATGCAGGTTTCAAATTGAAAATTAGAAACTACCAGGATTATAGTTGTTCTCAAAATGTCCCCTGTGGAGGATCAGTGGACAAAATAAACTTATCAATTTTTAAGTATGATTTAAATATGATTTCATATACTATAAACACAAAGAGAAAATTTAAAAATATTTTAAAACTCTAAGACCAGTATTTCATAAATTTTGGGTACTTCATTTTCTATGGATGTGGTGGCTTGCTACATAATTTCACTATTAAAAAAAAAAAGAAGAAAAGAATGGGCAATCTATCTAAAGCTTTTAATCAATGCTTTACTTGTGTTTCATTATCAGGATTTGAAACCTTAAATTTCTCCAGTAAACTCTACCTTTTAACCAAGATCCCTAATTCCATGATCTAGCAGCATGAAGGCTCTTTCCTGGATGAGATGGGACAGATCTTTGTCTCACATATTGACAGCAGTGGTGTGTAGTAACTGTTTATGTTGAGACCCCAAAGAAGGTAGAAATAGGATTGTGGAGCTTTGTGTTGAATATATAGTAACGGTGAAAGGAAGCCCAGCCTGCTATCCTCTGTTCCCCTGAAGCCAGTACAAGTTTTTGGTACATGCCAGTTCCCAATAGAGCATAGATTAGGCTTGCAGGTGCAGTGTGGTCCTTCCCTCACAATAGTAATGTGATGTTATTACTTTGGCAGGCTATCAGATTTTCTCAGGAGTTGCCAGTGAAAAACAGTGTAAGTAAGTGTTTTATAAACTATTAAAATTTAGTTGAGTTGAAAACAGAATTTCATGTAAATTGTAATGTTAGGAGCTCTGAAATAAAAGTTTCATTAATTTCTTATTGCACAAGTTATCAGCAACCTCCTAAATCACTCTAACCTGCGTACAGTAGGGTATACTTATATGTGCGGATGGTTAGTCTCTGCCTTCTGGCAACCACTGCTTCAGAGTTCACTGTTTCTACTGGAAAGGGATCCAGTTTAGCTTTCTGAAACAACTGGGAACATTGATGATGTAATGTTTTATACTTTTCTATTTCTGTCTGTATTGCTTTTTATTGTGAAGCTGATATAAATAATTCAATCTTTTTTTTTCCACAATCCTAATAAGAATTCCTACATAGTCAATAGAGAGAATTACTGAAGAAATGTGGTTAATTGAAGTCATTACTCTACACTACTCATTCAATTATAAATAATTGTTCATGGAGAAACATATGGAACAATTAAGTATAGAAAATAGTAGACAGTCAAAATTTTTGTGCTTTTGAACTCAATGCACGATGACAGCCTGCCAGACCTCACATTGGTATTTGTAGGAGATAGCTCTGGAATCAGTTAGCTGGAGCAACCAGGATCTTTACTCCAAAAACAAACAGTAGTGATCACTTCAATGAAGATACAGACAGCAGGGAGGCCTTGTTTTGTCAAAAGTCAGCAAAAAAAAAAGAGGCAGAAAAAGGATCAGCAGACATTGCTACAGCAAGTCCAGTTACATGGCCTTGAGAAAAATGCCAGAAGGAAAATTTCAGTGCTAAAGGTAACTGTGGAAGGCTTGAACAAATAAATCACCCTTGTGATTCTGGAAAACAAGTGCATGCAGTTTTTGGTACAAGCTTGTTTACAAAGAAACGCTTGATTTTTTATCTATTCCTTCCCATAAAAAAAAAAAAAAAAATTGTGAAAACAAAAAGACACAATGAATTTTCCTTGAGATCTAATTGGTTTGACGTTAAGAAAGTAAGATATTATTGTTTATTGTAATAGCTGCACCTTGAAGTCTTTTTTAATAGTAGCAAAGCCTACTTTTCAGGAGATGGCATTGGAGATACTTGCAGCATAACAGTGTAGATATGGAAGATTTAATAATAAAAGTTGTAATTTGGTATAGTGGGATGGCTTGTTAAAAGCCCAGGGTTTGTTAATACTACACTATGTGTCCTTTTTTGTCTGTTATTGTCTCACACTTTAGACTGCATTGAAAGGGGAAAATTAGGCAGGGAGTGTTCATTCCTATAGATCTAAGCACAGGCTTACAACACATTTATTACAACAGCGGATTTCATTTGTTTAAAAGCAACTGTAGTACATACTTCTCTTTGTTCTAGCCAATGCTTTGACCTCACAAAAATGTTACTAAAAATGCCTTATGGCAATATTGGAGAAAAACTACAAGTGATCAAGTCTTTGCAAAATGAATCCCAATGTGCTGCAGCCAGTTTCACTCCACAAAGATGTACAAAAAGCAGAGTGCTTCCAGCATCTCCATGTTGGTGTTTGCCCTGATCTGCCAGAACTCTTCATGTTTCCTTTCCCTTTCATTCAGTTGACTCAGCTTTGGTTAATATTTTGCAGATTCAGTATTAATCGACAGTGCTTCACAGACAAGTTGTGATGGTTTAGCCCGAATTACCACACAGTTTCTCACTCACCCTTCCCCTCCCCTGCGGGATGGGGGAGAGAATTGGGAAGGAAGGAAAACTCATGGGTTGAGATGAAGATAATTTACTAAAACAACAAGGGAAAACTACAATAACAATAGAATATAAGGATATTAAAATATCCAAAATGAACAATGTATGTTTTCTCACCACCCGATGTCCCAATGACCGATACAGCCCGTCCCGAGCAGCGATCACGGAAATGAAACCAAGCGGCAAGCAAAGGAGCAAAAGGGGGCCAGCCAAGGTAGAAGGAATGATGCCAGGAAGGCAGATACCCGCCCTGGCCAGCCCCCACTTATATACTGAGCATGACGTTTATGGCATAGAATACCCTCTTTGGCCAGTTTGGATCAATTATTCTGTCTGTCTTTCTCCCAGCTTCCTGCATCTGCACATTAGCGAGACTTGGAAAGCTGGACAGTGTCCTTGGTCTCATTCACAACAACTCATATCATCAGGGTGTTTTATCAACATGCTTCACACAAAACCCAAAACACACCAGCTATTGAGAGGAAAATTAACTCCACACCTGCCAAAACCAGGACACAAGTAAATGCTCAAGAAGTATACTAAGCCATAAGGAACCGAAGTGGATGTCTAATGTAAAGCCTATAGTCTTATTGCTGCATTTTGTCTCCATAGTTGAATTTGTCAGGGTTACTCACATGCATGTGAGTATACGCATTGCCGAATCAGATGTTATGAAAAAAAACCCCTTCTTTTTGTCTTCTTGCTCTTTGGAAATGCATGTACCCTACACACTTTTGAAATAATTAGATAAGGAGATTCCCTGGCTTCAGCCAAGCAATCTTCTAACTCATAGTTTCCTGAAAGTTGGAAAACAGACTTATTTAACCTATTCTGACCTAGTCATGTGCACTAGTTTTGTTAAGGGCCCCACAACATGACAGTAGGCATGAATTAGGCCATTTTTCATTCCAGACGCAGCAAACTGCATGACAGAGCACAGCACTGGCACAGTGGGACCTTGTGCCAGCAGGACGTTGATGAGCACCTGGCCACAGCACCTTTACCCCCACACTCTGCCATTCCCCCAGTCCCAAACAGAGCCTCTCCTCAGAGGACACAGCTAATCAAGGTGCTGAGCTATAAATCACACCTGCTTTGTGATACTGGAGATTTCTTGCAGGACAACAGTTTTCTTTTTTTTCCTTTGTTTTGTTTTTTATTAGCCTGCCATGCTCACACTGGAGCAATTTGCCACATGCAGACATAAGTCTTGTCCACAGCTTGTGTGCCCTTTTTAATGGCTTGGCACCACCAGCCTGGCAAATGGTGGTTTTCTCAACATACCATTAGCATAGTAATATTTCTTATCTTTCTGGGTACTTTAGGAAAACAAAATATCAGGGTTTTTTTTTATTAAAGATACTTTTGTAGGCATTTATAGTGAGCCTAGGCCAGGCTTAGGTAGCAACCAAGACGTTTATTTTCCACCTTGCCTTTGGGAGATGTAGAGCTTCTCCAGGGGAAAAAAAAAGTATGCAGAGGAGATTGTCCTGCTCACTCTGGTGTAAGAGCTGGACCAAGATAGAACTTTCTCTGTGGGCAAGAGTTTTGATGCAGCTCCATTTAAAGGCTGTGCATTTTATTACATTTGACAATTGCCTGTAGGTTACCTCCCTGCATTATATGTTAATATAACCTTTGCTATTCACTGTCTGTCTGTGATTCTAGTGCAGGTGAATGAGACAGCACAGTAAACTCCTTAAAATTCAAACCCATTCTACTAAGATAGTATTTTTGGCTTGGTAGGTCCAGTAGTATTCCAGAACAGCATTTCAAGTCCTGGTGACTCAGCTGTGCCAGAACTATAGCCCAGTGTATTTCAGAGTTAAGACGAAGGTGGCTTTACACTAATTGAGGATGTAGAGATGTAGGGATGTAGGGATGTAGGGATGTAGGGATGTGCCAGTTAGCAGGGCCAGTAAGAGCTCTGAAGGCCAACAGGATAGCCTCTGCAGCTCCTGCATCAGCTGGAGCATTCCCTCTGTGAACATGTAGCCAACACTACATCTGCACTGCAACATTTCACAAACAGCCACACTCAGTACTTCAGAAACTCCCTCCCATGGGAAAACTCAATACCTTTGAAAGTAAGACAGACACCAGAAAGCACCGTTCTCACTCACTGCATCTGCATACTCCTCCTGACAGAGTATTTGCTCACTGATACTTTTCTTGATTCTTAGAACTTCTTTTATTGGAGTCATGTCAGAAAGCCCCCAGTTGAAGGTCTGTTTCCAGATGGGCTACCTACCTAGAGATTTTGCAATTTTCCATGTAATGGATAGGCATAGAAACCTTTTCACAAAGATAGGATACCTGCATTTTTAGTTTTAAAGAGGTTCTTATCCAGCAAGAAGGCTGCAATAGACCTTGGAGACAATGAGTTTCGTAACCATTATCCCCCTTAGCACACAGTGAGTGGTAGCCACAGCTTCATCATAGGAAATGATGACTGGAACACCATAAAACATCAGAACTCTCAGTTTTCAGATACAATTGAGGCATAAAATACTCACCATGGATTCAGAATCCCAGATGGGAAAATTGCTTTTGCACAGCATTTCTTATATACAAGATAGTCTGTTCAACTTTTAGATACGAGAGCTTGCTGATATAATGTTTATGTTCTTAAATTGCAAAGTATCTTAAAGCACCTTCTGAGTTTATCCTGCTCAGAGGCTTTTGACAAAGCAAAATTAATACTTGAAATAACAGAGAAGAAGTTACCTAACTGCGCAGCATCTCTTACATCTCCTGCACTGCATCACCATAAGTACTCCTAGTTTGTCTCTGACTTCTTCGGTAAAAAATCCAGTGATGAGGAGTTCATGGAGTTCCTCAGTTACATGTTCAGGTCCTGAACCAGCTTAATCACTGCAAAATGTTTTCTAATTTTTGGAAATCTAGTTCTTCTTAAGATTACTTAATTTACTTTTATTCTGTATCCCCATCCTCAAGAAAATAGGGAACTTTTCACTACCACCTTTTATTAAGGTAAACTTTTGTTACAGATCGGTTGAGGTGAGTAAAGCTGAATAACTGCTGGTGTCCTGAAGCCAACATTCCTGTAATACAGCTCAGAGACATTGCTTCCTCAATGGTATCACCTTACTGTATCATGCCATTTGTAGTCCATCCTTTACTCCCAAACCCTTTTGTGCCCAATCAGTATTTTGTCCGTATTTAATGGACAAAAATTTTGTCCATATATAACCGCATTTAACTAACTGAGAAATGATAAAATCCCAGTAGAGAAGAACGTATCAGCCAGGACTAAACCAGTAGCAGGTATGTCTGGTGTCTCACAAGGCTCTTTGGCTGTTAATATGGACCCTAAATCTGATATGCTTCTTTTTGAAGTAAATCCCCAAATGATCCTGAATTAGTTTTAAATGAATCATGTAAAATAGTTTCTGAAAGACAGTGAATGTACATGTGCCTGTATATACATTTTAACACAGAATAATAATAAGATGTTTGAAAAAGGAAAGGTATTCACTGGCAGCTATAGCATACACAAATTGCCATTTTCCTCAGACTTACAAAGCTCTTTTTTCAAACTGAATTGAAGGCTTTGTAGGAGTGAAACTGAATTTAAATTGCAGTAGCCAGTGAAAAGTGGTTTACATGTAAATGAGAACCTAATAAATTGAAAGATTTCCCACCATCTCTCCCTAGGTCAGAGTTTATTCCTCCTCTTTTTTTATCTCAATTTTCAAATGAATATTGCAGTGCATTTGGAAGCAGGATTTTTCAGCAGTCTCTTTCTCTTTCAATATAAATCACATTTCTCCTTTTGTACTTTCACAACAGATGGGTAGGATTATCCCTAGGAAAACAAGGCAATGCATTCTTATTCAGAAACCTTGCAAAGTGAGAACAGCTTAGAGGATCATAGGTTCAAAATAATAGGAGAGGATGGAGATGCCTTAAATAAGGTTATTGCACTCTGGTGTGGATTTTCCTGGTCAGAAATACCTATACAAAAGAAATTCTATGTGCTAACACATACACACACACCCTAGCACTCTGAAGGAATATAGGTACCACATGTATTCTGTAGATTATTGATCTGTGCATATTTAATGTATGTGACTGGCAGCTCTTGGATTTGCTGTGAGAGGAAGCCAGAAGGAAGGAAGGAGTGAAAGGTTTAGCACTGGAAGGGGAGTGCCTATTCCTGATCACACTGTAATGGTGGCCTTGTGCTTGTTAATATTTTTTTCAGGTTCATTACTTCATCATTACTTTTTCATTTATATCTGAATGTACAGAATTCAGTTCCTCTACTGACATATATAAAACCAGAGGAACTCAAATTATGGTTTTATGCTTTTCTGAGCAAAGGACTATCTATGTGAAAGAACAGGGGAGGCATGGGGATGGCTTGTAGCTGGAACTCAGTGAAGAAATTCATATTGGTCTAAAAAGTTTAAAAAACGCTTGATCTTCCTGCTTTATTTATTCAGACAATCAGCTGCATGTCTTGCAAAGTACATGAGACTACATCTGGTAAAGTACACACGAGAGTGGTTCTAATGGATCAGAGTAAAGGTTCTTCTGGCCCCAAATCCTCATCATGACAGTGGCCAGCGGTAGGTCCCTAACAAGGGGGTTGATATACAGCAGGTTGGCAAGGTTAAAATAGAAAACATACTAATTTACCTCTGAAAAGCAAATATTTCTTCTTATGTATATTGATACCTTAACTTCAAAAATATGGTAGTTCTTTCACTTGTCACCTCTGAATGATGACCAGTGAATCAAGGAGTCATTTTTCATTGCATCTTGGATTCCTATTTTATAAAATCTAATTTATGTTAAATTCAAAGAAAAACATCTAAAATAAATAGAATTATTTAGGATTAATTTTGTCTATATAAAGTAATAGATTAGAATCTTACAGTTTCAAGCAAATCCTGTATTTTGGTCCTCTAAAGGTGTAAATAATCCATAAATAATTTTCAAATGAATCTTTATTGATCATATAGCATCATAACATTACTTGGTGCTGTAATTTATACTGCATTTATGGAAGATAATTGGCACCACATGTGTTAGTGCATGCTTAGACATGTGCCACAATGTGTCTGCAATGGAAAAGTGGAAAAGTGATATACCATCTTTCTATAAAGAGAAATCACCAATGAAGATATTTGCATAGTACATTTTTCTTAAAAAATGAATCTTTGCTGATGCAAGTTTGCTCAGCATGGGCAGAAAATAGGCAGTTGCACAGGAAATGGTTCCAGCAGGAGGCTAACTGGCTGGCTTTGCCCTCTGTTCCCTCCTACAAATGGACCCTCCAGGAAGTTTCCAGAGCTGAAATTATCATGGTCGGAGAGTAAGGGATAGATGCTTTTTACTGGTTGCTGCACTTACTAAAATAAAAAACTGAGAGTGCCATCAGTTTTTAAGACAAAAATTGCTTCTTCCTCAAGGAGTGATTCCACTTTCTTCTTTTTAGGAATCAAATCTTCAGTCATGGTGTATTAATTACGATGCTCCACCTGTTTTACTGGCTTACCGATGTCAAGAGAGGCATCTTGTACAGAAGAGCTTTAACAATTTAGTTTTTAGGTTGGTTTATTGGAATGTCTTTACTCCTCCATTCTTTCCCTTGGCCTCCAACTCTGTCTGGTCTGCTAAATTTTCAGGTGCCTGCAGCAGATGGGTGCTTCTACCACTTCCTTCCTCCCTCATATTATCAAGACCAGTCCGGAAACACGTGATCTGAGCACTCTCATCAGTGCAACCATAGAAGTTGTTGCCTCCCTCATCCTCCAGCCTCACCAAGGTAGACAAGCACCCTGAAGAAGGATGACCATGGTGGCAGAGTAAAATTCACCCCAATCTGTTGTTCAGCCCTTTCACGGAGCTCAGCAATCCCCCTCCATGATGCACATCTCAACCAACTTCATACTGTCCACTGTAACTCCTCTGGGATCACCCAGCCTGCTAACGGCAGCAGTTCCCAA
This sequence comes from Tetrax tetrax, assembly GCA_009806455.1. Classification (NCBI taxonomy): domain Eukaryota; kingdom Metazoa; phylum Chordata; class Aves; order Otidiformes; family Otididae; genus Tetrax; species Tetrax tetrax. The sequence goes on from WHYT01016290.1 coordinate 191,528, forward strand.
GCATCCCTCATGCTGGAAGTGGAGGATGCTTGGCATATACCAGGATGTGGTGAAAAAAAAGTGACTATTTTTATGTAAAATGCAATTGATATACAGGCTTAGAGTTCAGAGGAAAGAGTCTGAAATAAATCATGGCCTAGGGAAATAATATATCAAGAAATTATTAGAATATAAACACTTCAAATGTATTTAAGGATTCCAGCTCAATACCTCTACTCTTTTCTGACTCTTCTACTGCATGTAGTCTATTAAATGGCTAGTCAGAGAATTCTGGTTTTTTCATTCCCTGACTCTTTGCAGCCTGTTTCTGTTGCCACACATAAATTTTCCTTAGCTCCTTTTAATTAGATTGGCAAGTTAAAAACTGATCAGAATATTCAGAAAATTTGATTTAGGAAAAACTTCGACAAAAAAATATTCTGATCTCTTCCTGCAAAGTCTCATGTCAAAAAAACTATTTATAAGAGTATTCATTCACAGTTACCAGCTGTTCCTGAGGGTCAAAGGGACAAAGAACCAAGTGGGACGTCTCATTGTTCGACTTTGTACTATTCTGTGGATAAAGCTCTGTTATAATGTTCTTTTGCAGAATCCAGCTGTGAGGATGACACATACAACCCAAGTAGGCGTATGGGTCATTTTCTAGGGACAAGTGCTACACAACTGTATGCAGCTTCTTTTTTATGCCACCCAGACATAAACCCTTACATCAAAATTTTGAGAGACAGGCTAGGAGGGAAGGGGTGTGTGTGCATGTGTGCGTGTTTGTTGTGTATGTGTACTTGCGTGTGTGTATTTTTCTTAATCAACTGTCCTTTTGTCCGGTTTGGGGATTGGATTTGGTTTCTTTTCTCCTCAGGAGAGAGGTGGCACAGAGCCACTTTCCAGTCTGCCCTTCCTTTCCCTTTGTTCTCCCACAGGCCAGCTCTAGCAGTTGTTTCTCCCATCCACTGTCACTGTCTTTCACAGCTCTTCAGTCAGCCCTCGGCCCCACAACATCCACTCACCCTTTCTTCCCTCTCATTATGTGTTTGATTGCCCTACCCTCCCTCCATTCATTTTGTTTTGTTTTGTTTTTTTTCCCTCTCAGTCAGGCTTGTCTTGTTCTTCAACATATGCTTCATAACTTTCCAAGCTGTTGTTTTTCTTTCTATTTTTCAGACATTTCTCTCTTCTTTGATTCCCTTCTCAGCCCTGTCCAGGACCGACATTTGCGTGTGTCCTCCTTCTGTCATTCATATGGACTACAACCGCCTTCCCAAACTCGGCTTCCATAATAAATGGTAGTAACCGAATTAAGTTGCTGCCACCAAGAAAATTAAAACATTTCAAGACAGAGCTCCTTCTCATCTTCTTTGTTCAACACTTAATTTGCACATCTGTTACTCCCTGAGATGAGCATTCTGCTTATGCTACACTTTCTTCCTCTACTACCTTGAATTCTGCTACTGTTTCAGACTACCTCAGCGATGTAATAATGTAATATAAATTATTTTTTAATGCAGTGTGCTTCTAGGCTATTTATTGGTCAACTCGATTCCTGAATCACAACCTCAATCGGCATTAGCGTAAGCATCTCCCAACATAGAAGAGAGTTTGATCTCTTAACCAAACCCAAAGACTTGCTGTGTAAAAATCATTCTGGTGTTAGGGTTGGCTGTTTTTCAGCTACAATCTCTCACAATAAACAGCTATGAGGCTGAGTTATTGCCACAGTTTGCCTGTGACTATAAATCAGTCTCAATAGATGTTTATTCCTTCATATTCTATTAAGAGTCTGAGATTATCCTTGAAATATATTGGAATAATCAGCATTTGAGACATATTCATTTATACCAACACAATCTACTGATGATAACATCCTTGTAATGACACCACTTTGAGCATTCTTTCTATCGTGATCCTTTAAAATATTTATAGCTGTCAGTTTACCATTATGGCAGACTATTTCTTTGCCCTTTAGCCTATCTCAATACACTTTCCTACACAACGGTCAGTATCTGACGTTTGAGGCTCCTTGGTTAATAAACGAGAATTTATGGCTAGCAGTTGACTTGGTAATGTATGTGGTAAACAAAGCAGCAGTTTTTTTCTGTCTGACTTACTTACAGAATTTTTAGAGCTATGTGACAACTTCTAAGACACGACAGTCCAGACACGAAGACAGAAATTAATTGCTATTACGCTGCAAAAGAGAATGGGCAACCTTCTGGCCCCCTACCCCAAGACCATATTTGCCAAGGATCCTGATTGGAGATAGCACTCATGCTGGCTCTCTACATGGAAATAAATTTTACTGTGGCTGAACAACCTTGAAGGAAATATCTTTACCTGGAAGATTAATGAACACCTTCTGCTGAATTGCTTGTTCACCCAAACCCCTCATCTCCCCAGTGCAGGAGCAGGATACATTAGAAGGCAGTAGCAGACCTAGGAGCAGCTATGGTAGTTACTGAAGGCTTTCCTCAATCTCACAGCTGAAATGGCACTCTAATCTAACTTCTTTAAAAGCTTCCGATTCACTAGAGGTGCATCAGAGGAGTGAGGGCTCAGATTTGCTGTAACTGATGAAATGAAAAATTGTGGGAAAGAGTGTTTGTAATCCGGCAAACAGCACACTTCATTTTGTGTGAAATCCTGGTTCAGGTCTTATCAAAACTGTATGTTTGTATGTGTGCATGTTTTTGTTTTACAAACTGGGATTTTTAAAGTTGTAGATTATTTCATTTAAAAAGTCCCTGACAAGATCAGTTTGACATCCTTCTCCACAATTTAAAAATCAGGTGCTCTGCAAGCACTGGTGTTTGTGAAGCCTTTGTGGGTTTTGGATGAGTTCACACCCTGTAGTTGGATTATTCTACACCTCTGAGGACTGAGCTCTGATCAAAGTGCACAATGGCCCTCCCCATGGACTCTCTCGTGTACAGACTGTAGCTCGACATGTTTCCTCTCACTCCATGAGGGAACTAATCTGATCTCTTTCTTTTCTATCAATCTGCTCATTTTGACTTATTCAATACCTCTGAAATTTTCTGTTCTGTATCATATGTGATTAACATTAACTAACAGATCCAAAATATACTATGCAGGACCTAGACAGAAAGTGATGACATCATCTCTAAGAAAGCTGTCTGAAAAATAGAGCAAAACTGAACCAACGCAACACATGCTAAACGAGTGAAAACCTGGCACCATGATAGATCTCAGCTAGTGATTTGGAGATAAGAATTATCATTCCTTGTGTTTTTTTTCCTAGTCATCAAGGAGGTTTTGGACAAAACAATAATCACCATGTTTTTCAGCAATGTGAAAGCAAAAATAAAATCATTGCCAGTGAACTTTGCAGTGAACCCCATGGGATAATAATTGATAAGGAAGATAGATTTAGCTCTGCAGAAGAGTGTGAATCACATGCTAGACTGCGCCCACATTATGGATGAGAATGTATGACACATTTACCAGTGGTGTTTGTATTTTAGGAAACAGTGACTTGGAAGCAGATTTGAGCTGAACATGAGCTCAAAATGTGATGGAGCAGCTAAGAAAACAGTGGCAATCTTATATCTAAAAGGAAGGAACTACTGAGTAGAAGATACAGTGCTAGCACATGATGGTTTATTAGTGAAAGTTTATATTCTGTTTGTTCATCTGCACTTTAGCAACAATGCTGAAATGATAGGAAAGGTCCAGAAAGCAATGATGAAGAGTATTAGCAACCTGAAATATCTTCCTAGTACTGAGAGTAAAGAAGTTAAATCTACTTAAGCTTTGGCAGCATAAAAATTTTGCAAGGCATTAAGCTAGTGCTACAATTTGCAGAACATTATTTTTGCTGTGCTGGCTGCCCACAAGTATGTTCCTTACCTTGTGGACAACACAAGGTTGTTTTGCCCTGAAGGAACAGAGGGCTAGCTGTTTTACATTCACCACAGTAAAAAAGAAACACAAGAATCACTGCTGTAGAATAGTTAATGTACTATCTTCTTGTTGCCTGACAGCAGCTTACCCGCCAGTGCCGCATCCTCGGTGAATTGAAAAGTAGGTTAAAAGATGACGTGGTCAGGACACAAAGGTACAATTCCAGGAAGCTGCCATATTTTTGTGGTCCCTTTAAACTAGCACAATCCAGCAGCTGGAAGGTGAAACTGGAAACGAAAACCTAGTTTTCTAGAGATGTTAGGTCTATCAATTACGCTCTTGAAGATTAAATTACAGATGTTTCCAAAAGATCACATAGAGTTTTTATCTTCGATACAGGAAATCCATTCAGTTTTGGATCTGATTTGTCCAAGCGTTCACACTACACAAATAATGATATTTCCTTTTAAAAATCAATATATTCATAAGATCAAAAAGTTATGAGGCTGCTTCTTCCTCCTCAACATGTGATCCATACAGCCACCATACTGCCAGGAGTATAAACAGTAAGAATGTCTGGAATGAAAATCAGTTTATGGATTAAAGCCATACTGACTTTAAATGATCCTTTATAAATTATGATTACTTTATAAATGACTCCTTATCATTATGATTTAATGCTATAAAGAAAGAGAAGACACAGCCAGTTGCAAATGAGATTAAAGTTAGGAAAGGCACGCTGAAGGCTGAGTTTACTCTTGCATATCAGCATCACAGCATCATATGAATTAATTACATTAGCATTCAGCCGAAACGTGAGCTTGTAAACATCTTGCCATCACTGAAGACATATCTATAGAAAGGTTGCCCAAGGTATATATTTGTAAGATACACACAATGCCTGTTTGTTTGGGTTGGGTTTTTTTTGTGAAATATATATGAATATATAGCCCTTCTGGTCAACAACCTACTTCCCCTCTGCTTAATAGGTCATTGCACTCATCGTTTCCTGTTCCTTAACAGCTTTTGCATTTGTTGATTTAGACAGTAGAAAAGGAGGATCTCATCCCTCTGTTTACTTACAGCCTAAATCCTGTCCCAAATCCCTGCAGTACTTACTGTGCTACAAAAGCCCACAGAAATGACATTTCCTGTCATTTGAATCCATAGAGGAGTCGAGCTTCAGCAGCTGAAGAGAGGTAAAATTTTTAATTTCTTAGGAAAGTATATCCTGTCCTATCCACCTCAGCCTTTCTTCTTTGAAGGTTAAAATAACATTTTCAGAAACAAAGTATCTTGCACGCAGGATCACTCTGGGTTTTACACACATACACATAGGCATGGATGCATCTTAAGGGGCTTGCAGAAAATTTGAGCCCAAACCTGACAGGAATCAATGTTCTGTCAAAATCTCATTGCAGGAACCTTAGACAGTAGCACTCGCAGCTTTCCCAGAGCAGGACCTGACGTACAAGGTTAATCGCAAGGATTCATTCCGTTGAGGGATCAGAAACCCAAAGCTGGCTCTATATAATACCTAAATCCCTTAATGCAACCAGCAGAGCCACAGTGCTTCTGTCCTCTAAAGCCGATACTTTCTATTAATTCAAGATACCTGTTCATTCATCTTTCTTTACAGGCCAATTGCTAAAGGAAGGGTTTTGTGGTTGGAAGAAAGGCAAGCTCACAGTTCAGAAAGACAGGAGATAACCTGCTGGCCCCTTTGTAGTCAATAGGACTTCTGTTGCTGTCTTCAGTTCTGGATTTCATCAAATACTTTTGTATATGGAAAGTTACATTTCTGTAACTTTTTCTGTACATTTATTTACCAGATCTGTACATGCAAATTAGAAACACTTCTGAACTCTATCTTCACACAGACATGAAAGGTTTTCCCAGAAAAAAAAAAGAAAAATTAAAAATTGCAGGCATATGTGTACTGTTCTCTATAATTTCAATAACATAAATTGAAAGCTCCAATCTATTGACTCCTAAGGATAAGACACTTTCATGGAGAACCCTAGACAATGCCAAGACAAAATCCTACCTGGATTCATCAGAATTAATGATACTCAGAATCTGAATCTGAATTTTGTTCTTTGGTCTGATTTTCATCAAAAATCAACAGAAAACATGGCAATCCTACAACTGATTACATTTCTTCATCTCACTGTGAAGACAGGGAAAATGGAAAGCAATGACTTCTGATGAAGGGGACAAAGTGAATGTGATATTCCTGGACTAGCCCCTTTTCTCTGTATCACTTCAAATAGGTAGTGAAAGATGACTAATCACATTAACATTTAAGGACATCATTTTATAATAATGGCTGGGAGATATCTTTGTTCATACTATTCTGTAAAGAAATGACCTGCACAGAAAATACGCTTTGTGTGAATCTCCCATTTATCAGATTAACAAACATACAGTAACCAGAGTGTGTAGAAATTACAATGCAATTTCTGGAAATCTCATAACACAGACTGAATGGTTAACACACATGAAATGGTTAAAACAAAACAAAACAAAATCTGTTCAGAAGTCTGGAGACAGAATAAATACGGTCAGTTCTTTCTGCACCAGAAGAGCTATGAGAACCCCCATATGTTTTGAGACATTTGTTTTCTGTCAACCTGTTTGGCTAGTCTACGATATTACTGAAGTAATTATATGATTTATAGCAGATAGACACTATCTGGCTAAAAACTGGAAATATCTATGGAAAAAAAACATAAGCTACTTATCTGACACACTGATATATTCATCTCTCTATAGTGTTATGTTTGAAGAATGAGAGGTGATCAGATCAGATGAAAGTTTTAGTGAAATAGACTCATGGTCACAGAATATTTTACTGGAAATGGCCTTGCTGCTTCAAGTATGGTCACAAATATTCTGCTACAAGTTGAATGTGAGTGTGTGTAAAAAGATAAGGACACTATCTACATTTACCTACTCTGATCCCAGTTGGCTGCAAAAAGCAGAAGAATCTTCCTGCCACAGTGGTCACGATTTTCCAGTACTCCTGGGAAACCATCTGTCAGAGCCCGTTTGATTCCTGGATCATCAGCCTTGAAGTTTTTGAACATATCCAGATTTAATTGGCGGTACTGGAAGTACTGAGCCAGCAGCCTGAAGGCCTCAGTTTGGTGAAACTTCCTGGCTCGGAGAAATCTCAGGATGAAGGCATCGTCTGTACGTAAAAACCCAATGTCAGGCCTTGTAATGATCATGTCCCTGACTTGCTGGATATCCTGATGCAAAATGTCTGGGTTTTCATTCAGTTCCAGGCGGGCTTTCTCTATAGTCTCTGGACTAAGTCCAGCTTGTAAATGGGTCATCTCTGCAAAAACCTCTTTTCCAAATCCTTGACTTCAGATATTTTAGTAAGAGAAGTGCTGATCCCATTCAATTGATGGTCTGCTCTGAGCGTGAGCCATTCAGAAGCTTTTTTGATATCAAGCTGATATCTAACAAATGAAAGCGAGGGGCTTTTCTTATTCTTGCAGAAAGAGTAACAGGCAGTTCACACGTGGTATAATCCATCCAAAGGAAAGTGTTGTTTATTCCATCACTTACTAAAAGAAAAAGCAAATATATGAAAGAAAGGTTAAATATGTATATAAAGCTTACAGAAATGCATTTCTGAATTTTATGCAGCAATAAAATTGCTTTGTGAGCTTCCTATGTAAGAGGATAGCAGTCAAATAATTTCAGAATGGGTGCATTTAAGATAAGGCAGTCACTGACATCTTCAATGTACACATTCAAGCTTTCAGAAAGGCAATGAGATTAATTGACAGTTAATACTAAGCTGTACCAACTTACTATTAGAATATGCTTTGTAAATTTGTCATACAGAAGTATGGGAGTTCCAGCATCCCATAACTTCAAGCCCAGGATGACAAAAATAAAAATAATAGTCTTTTTTTTTGACCCCTAACAGGAGTTACATTTCAGCTTCCTAAGTATGCAGATTTACACTTATCATAATAAGTATAACAACTGGTTGTTTTGGTTTTATTATCTGTATTATCAGCTTGTAGCTTTCCTTGAACTAGTCCTTGAGCTGATAGTAAAACTGATTTTTAAAAAGCAACCAAAATCCACCAGCACCAGGGGCACTTTCTACTTGGTAAAACCCCACTGCAAATATTTCCCATTGTGACTCAATACATCTTCATGGGAAACTTCCCATGAATAAGGTGTTTGATGAATCTAATCCGACAGGATTGGTGTTTTAGTTGAAAAGAGAAGTGTTTTATTCAAAATTCCTTTTTTTTCCCCAGTATCTTGTAGCTTTCCTGAATACCTAGTTCTGAATTTCATTTTCATTCCTGTACTTCACCTAGAATTTGTTTTACAAGTGTTAGAAGAAAAGCTGCTTAAGCTGTTATGTATGAGCAAAATGGTACAGTGAATCTCTTACATTTCAGTGACATAATTAGCAAGAGGCTGTCATCGAAGTCTGTGTAGCTACACTTGTGTGAAGCAAGATCAAGGTCTGTTCCAACATGAAATGTATGCGGAGAAAGATCAAGATCTGTCCAATTTTTCAGCCATCACAAAAACAGACAAGCAAACAAAAATCCCCACCTCTTAACTGATCTCTCTCTCTTTCTAATTTCTGAAAAAGAAAATTCGGTTTAAAAATTAAAAGGGAATCTCTCAGTGAAAGGCATACTTCATTGCATTTGAAGAAAGCTGTTTGGAAAGTTATGAATTATTTATAGTAAAAAAACCAAATTCACTCAGCTGCTCCTCTGGGCTCAGTGTTCTCCTACCAAACAAAGGGGACAGCAGCAGCCAGGGCAATTCTTCATCCAGGGGCTGCTCCAAGTTACATTGCAGGACCTGGAAGTCAATCAGCACAAGGGATGCCCGAGTTTCCTGTTTTGTGAGTTTGCATGTCATTGACAAAAACTACATTTTAGATGCCACAGCTGCAGCCCTGGGATGAGATGCCTAAATTTGAATACAAACCACTTCTGCACATTTGCTTAAAGGATATTTGTGGCAGGAGATAAGCTTTTCATTCAACAGCAAGGTGCATTAGGCTTGTCTGGGGGTGACACAGAGAAGAGTTTGTTAAGCAGCCTCTTTCTGCATTCACTGGAAACCGGAGTTACAAAGAGCTACCTGCAGGGCAGAGTATCCTGTGATTCATTAGCCTGGAAAAATTTGGGAAAAGGCAGAGCTGGGAGAGAAGAAGGTTGGCTGCCTTTGACAAGTCATTCCAGAGTGCAAAAGACTCCAGAAAAACAAGCCCTGAAGTTGTGAGGGGGTAATCCCTGGGTGCAGGTTATTCAATTCTTAAAGAAATGAGATTTCTATTAAGGGTGGATTGCACACATAAAAGTAAAGTAACAGTTAGTTGCTTTCCTCACACTTTTATTAGATCAATTTAGGATAACTCCGATGGTAACAACTGAATTCCATTGATGTAAAACTGATGTAGACCATGGGAAAATCAGGCCAATATTTTGTGCTTAATATCTCAAATTAATGGTAGCATTAGCATCTTCTTGAATAAATAATGTTTTTAGCTACAATTGCCTCCCTGAGCTAGTTAGAGGAGCTCAGTGTACTTAAGTGTGACACTATCATTGTCAGAGTGTAGTGTAAGCATTGGTTCTTTTCCTAGTTTTAACAGCAAGTCGTACCCTAAGAAGACTGGTTGAGCTCAAGGGTGGTGAGCAGAGGGATGGAAGCAAGGAGCTTATCCGAGGTCTGCATTACCTCTGGTTCAGGGCTTAGTGAACATCTTTGGAGCTCCTGTGACTTAGAATTACAGAATCTTAAAAATCACAGAATGGTTTGGATTGGAAGGGACCTTTAAAGGTCATCTAGTCCAACCCCTCTGCAAGAAGCAGGGACATCTTCAACCAGATCAGGTTGCTCAGAGTCCTGTCCAACCTGGCCTGGAATGTTTCTAGGGACAGGGCATCCACAACTCTTCCAGACGACCTGTTCCTGTGCTTCACCAACTTTACAGTAAAGAATTTCTTCTTTATATCCAATCTGTATCCATCATCTTCCAGTTTAAAACCATTAGCCCTTGTCCTGTCATTACAGACTCTGGTAAAAATTCCCTCTCTGTATTTCTTAGAAGCACCTTTTAAGTACTGAAAGGATGCAATGATGTCTCCCTGAAGCCTTCTCTTCTCCAGGCTGAACAATACCAACTCTCACAGTCTTTCTTCATAGGAGAGGTGCTGCATCCCTCTGATGATAGTTGTGGCCCTCCTCTGGACCCATTCTAACAGATTTAAGGACTTGTGGCAGTTAACTGTGGCCCCACTGGGTTCATCTGTTTTCTAAGAGTTTAAGAGAGTGGCACTGTCCCTTCCACTGCTCCTTTTCTGACTCCCATCTCCAGCAAGATGCTTCTTTGGGAAGAAGGCAAATTCTTTAAATATTAACTGCAGTCTACTCCAGAACAAAATGGGATTACACCAAGGAAAGAAAGTCTGGCCCTTCAGATTTTCTTATAGGATCCTCAAGTATTTAGTGTCAAAAAAATTGTGCTACTTATTATCATTAAAGTTTCCTACTGTTTTTACCTTATTTAAACTGATTAGTACCCTTCAAGCCCAGGGCGATTCCAAAGTGAGAGATACAATGCTCTCCTGTCAGATGTTGCTGCTAAAAACCAATCTACAAAAACACTCAAGCTAACAAAAGATAGTTTTTTAAATACATTTCAGAGTTTCCTGATAGTGAGCTGAGCTATAGCCAGTTACATCTTACAGGAGAGCATCTATAGATTATCTTGATTATCAGCCCAAATAGAGTTTGCACTAAAATACTATATTGGCATAATGTCATATATTGCAAAATAATCCAAAATACATACGAACAGTGCTGTTGCTATCTGAATCATAACACAAATCATGGGGTTAGTAATCCACTCTAGCACCATTGATTTCAAGTGATCTGATTTATATCAGTGAATGATTTGGTTCTCCCACTGCTTACCTCGACAACAAATTTAACACTCCGTAGCTACTCAGTTTAATTGTCATTGTGCTTTGTCAAATGGTACTGATTTATTCTGATTCCCAAAGGTGTAACAGAAGCTATTTCTTCATTTTCACCCTCTCTCACACATGGCAATTTCTTCATCTCTTCTAGTGTTGCGTACAGCTCTGATCCATCTGCCAGGTTTTCAGATGTTTACATCTTTCTTCTGTCTAGGGTTTGTTTTTTTTTTTTTCCAAATGAAGATGCTGTCCTTTTCCCCCCTATCCTGAATATTGTTGCTGCATGTTGGCACACTAGAATCTTTGTTATAGTCTCAACAGCTGTTTTTCTGTGTTGTGACTCTGTTCCCAAAGGACTATTTGCTCTCCTAATGTCTTCTCACAGCCACTTAAAATAAATCATCCCTCCAAAGGAACAAAACCCAGCTTTAAACAAGTAAAATAATTTTCAGGAATTTGAAACACAACATATTAATACAGAAAAAAAAAAGGTAAACTACCAGCAAAAGTGTGGTGTCACATACCACTTTAGCTTATACATTTTCATTCCCAACAACAGAATGACAAGGGTGAGAGAGTAGTTTTAGGACGGGTAAAACACTAAAAATGGGATACATTCTTCAGACAAATGGCTTATATTTTTGCCTGACCCTCAAAAATAAGATTTGGTTAATAATAAAATTTACAGTAATACTTAACTAAAATGAAAATAATATCTTAAGGAAGTATATGTAGCACTTCCCAACCAAACATATTAATATGCTTTATTGCTCTCTCTTCAATGACAGCTTCTGGATCAGCATTCAAATTCTATTTGCTCTACAGCCCCTGGAAAACTGGCCAAAGCCTGTTCTCAGTGATGATGATACTTGTCTGGATCATTTTGTTCCTACCCGCTTAGCTGTCCCTGCAACACCATTTGCTTCTTGAAGAATTGTCCTTGTGTCCATTTGGCCCTTCCCCATACACTTCAATTCCAGAAAGATTTAGTTTTCTCTGTCTGCTGAGTGTTTTCCATTCAGTTGAAAGCTATACACCATGTGAAATTTCATTACCACAGCTTCCAAATGGGGAAGGCACTAGGGTTTGATCCTCACCTGGTATTAATAGGCATCACTATTATGATTTATCTGATTATATAATTCCGAACTTCTAGCGTTCATATAGATATTAGCTGCTAAAATCATGCCAGAAAATAAGGGAGTGGGCAGGGAGGGAGCGAAGATGGTAATCTAGAATGATTTTATCTTAGAGTGTGGGTGTTATTCCATTAAATTGATTTTTAAAAAATATTTTGATATTAACTGTGGAAACATCTTGGGGCTATGAGATGGCTTATCAGGGATTGCTCCGAAAGGGCAGGGGGGAATGAATCCATAGCTGTACTTACAGGAATGGCTCCTATGTCACTTTGTGGCCTTGTGATACCTTACTAGGAACCTGTGCTGGAAATGGAGTACTCAGACAGAGAAAGGGATGTACCCTGGCTCTGTGAATTAATTTCAAAAGAGTGATAAGAAAAACTGACTCTCTTTCGACCTTGGCTGCTGGATCCTGGCATCCTCCACAGACAGTGTGGAGAAGTACAGCCCTGAGTGATTTGCCTGAGGTCATGAAGGACACATTTCACCAAGCTGGGAACAGACCATATGCCTCCTGAGCCACAAGCTTACACGTTAACATCTGGGCAATCTTTCCCCCCATGCATAATTCTCTGCATCAGGAGAAAAATATGAAGGCATGTTGCACACAAGGAAATGGAGAGGTAGACTCCGATGTTCCCAGTGTAATCCCCCTAGGCTTCAACGGCACAATCAGGACCCCAGAAGTGTACCACTTCTTTATGTTTTTTGCCAAGAGCAATACCAACAGATCTATCTCACATCTCAAGTCAAATAGCCTGACTGGTGCTCAGATTATCACAGAATCACAGAATGGCTGTGATTGGAAAGGACCTCTGGAGGTCAGCTGGTCCGACCTCCCTGCTCAAGCAGGGCTTCCTAGAGCAGGTTGCCTGGGGCCATGTCCAGTTGGCTTTTGAATATCTCCAAGGAGGGAAACTCCATAACCTCCCTGGGCAACCTGTGTCAGTGCTCAGTCATGCTTACAGCAAAATAAGTGTTTCTTGATCTTCAGAGTGAATCTCCTGGGTTTCAGTTTGTGTCCATTGCCTCCGATCTTGGCACTGGGCACCACTGAAAAGAGCTGGCTCTGTCCTCTTTGCACCCTTCGTTCAAGTGTTTATAGACATTGATGAGATCCCCCCGAGCCTGCTCTTCTCCGGGCTCAACAGTCACAACTCTCTCAGTCTTTCCTCACAGGAGAGATATTCCAGTCCCTTAATCATCCTTGTGACCCTTCGCTGGATTTTCTCCAATATGTCCATGTCTCTCTTGTACTGAGGAGACCAGAACTGGACACAGTAGTCCAGGTGTGGCCTCACCAGTCCTGCCTATTAGGAACATCTGCTTCCCTGTAGCCCTTCCCTAAGGGACTAGATTTTCCCAGTGAACCTAAATGACTGAAATATTAGGAGACTTTCTCCTTCAAGTTCTAGGGCTCCCATAAACCTTCACTAGGGAATTGTTGCTTCTCTTCAATATGAAAATAGAGAATGTTTGTGATTGTAACAGCTCTGTGGGGAATTTGATGGCTTCTCACACTTTCCCAGGATGTGATCTCATCGCTCAGGTACAAAAAATAACATTTCTTTCAGTTCGGTAAAAACAATACACCACACGTTCCTACTCCCCTCATGTTACAATCATCTTGTTTGCTTGAGTCAGTTACAGATTACCCTCGGGCCGCATCTGGCTGTCCAGGGGTGGTAATTTAACCACAGCACAGCACAAAACACAGCAGCAACTCAACTGATCCTTGCAGATCTCTGCACGGTATGTAGGGCACGCACGTCTGCAACACTGACCTGCTGTTGCCCTGCTGTTGCTACAAGCTGATGAGCATGAAGAGAGACTGACAAGGTTGTCTAATAGATGCAAAACAAAAAAAATTGCCTCATTATCTTTTGACATGAAATCTGGAAAATTTATTGCCTACCTGAATATTAAGGAATAGGAACATACACCAAGAAGGGGAACATGAACAACTTATAAATAAAATGTTAAACAAAACATCCGTGAACCTGATGAGATTGCTTCAATTTTTCTCCAGATCATAGTTTTAAAGTTTTAAGTGTTCACCAACCACAGATAAACTGCAAATCCCCCACAGGTCTGACCTGTGCGTGTCAAAGAAGCAGCAGGCTCTGAGGGACTGCCATGTCAGTCATGAACTGCTCCAAGCATCACCATGCAAAAAGCATCCTGGCCACTACTGGATGGAGATCACTTTCTCCTACAATATAGAAACTTTCTGCAGCAGAAAATATCAGCAGTATGCAAAACATGAATTCTGAACCCTGAGCCTGACAATTAAGCTATACTTAGAAATCTGATAGTATGACATCATAATATTGGTGTCTGAAAGTTCCTACATGCACTTTAGAAGTTGTGCTACATCTGCACAAAGATATACAGAAGAAGGAACAAAACATATTATTAAAATATTTAGTCCTACATCTTTAATAACATGAAACTTATCTAATTTTAGAGTTCTTTTGCTCCACATTTTAAAAATCAAGTTCCTTTAAAAAATACAAAATGCAATGGTGATGTATTATTGCCCTATTAGCAGCTGACAGTGGCTTACACAATTTTACTTTACACGTTATGCCAGAGAAAGGCATCCGTCATCCTGTGGGGTGGCAGTGGGGGGAGGGAGGGAAGGAGGGAAAAGGAGGCAAGAAGGGAGGAGGGAAGGAGAGGTAAGGAAGCAAGGACAAAAAAAGAAAGAAGGAGAGGCAAGGAAGTAAGGAAAGAAAGGAGGGATGGAAGAAGGGAGGAAGGGGAGAAATGAAAGAGTGAGAAATTGCTGCACCTAGGAATTCATGCAGTTTTCCTGGTTTTTTTCTCCCATTCCTACTGAAGTCTGAGCACAAACACAAAGATCTGCACACAGATGCTGCTCCCCAAACTGTAGAAAAAAAGTTTATTATAATTTGATATTACCTTGTGGGTTTATTTTCTCAGTGGAGAAACATATCAAACTTAGGAAATTTATTTCTATAAATCCTTCTGAAGGAAAAAAAAAATTAAAAAATACAAAAACCAAAAATTCTTTACATATTCTCAAATTAAATCCTCAGAGCAGTGTTACTATCAAGAGGGAAAGGGCTTACAACTCAATAACTGCCAAAAACTATGTGAACTTCTATTCACTGAACTTCTCAAGTTTCCACTCCATAAAAGACTGATATTGTATCTTTTTTTTTACTAGTAGGACCTGGTTGTCATATATTGTTTGTGTATGTGCCAGACACTACGGCAATGGCCTGTCAGAGAAAATAATTCTTGCTTGCCAAACAATAGCACACTTGCTTTGGTAACTGTGCACTTAAATTAACAAATTGATTAGTTTACAATCTTAGTTTGAAGGAAATATTCTCCATCCTTTTGTGAGGCTGATCACTTGTATTTTAACTGACATGGTCCTCTTTTTGGAAGATGAGGAGGCTGCTGTTACACATTTTAATGAAACAACCTCTGTGTTCAAAGCACATAGAGTTTAAGGAATAATGACCCAGTGCTATGGGGTGGCTGCTGCAGTTCCTCCATTGCTGAACTCAATTACGCTGCTTACACTACTGCTCAGCAGCACTCAGTGCTACTCGGTATAAAAGTACCTGGATTCTGCATCAGATTTTAAGTTATAAATTATGAAATTTTTATGAAAAGTAAGAAGATTTTTGGGAATGGTTGTGATATCTTTCGTTGTTTTGTATATGCCTTACAAGAGTCTAATTTTTAGAAAATGCTCAATAGTTTTCAGAGCTAGATGAGTCAACAGAATTCTTAAAATAATCGGCAGCATTTTAGGGCAGATACATATCAGACCTGATTATGCTGACAACACGAGCTGCCCCTGTAAACTTCAAGCTGGGATACAGACTGCAAACCACTCTCTATAACGTTATCTGACTTGCCATTATACGAAAAAGTAAACCCTTACCTTTGCTACGCAGCACATGGCAAAATAATGTTACATAATATGTCATTTAGATGTTGGCATTGCATTAACTTTTAGTACTGGAGAAAATCCATGTTATCATCTGATTACTCAGAAAGCACATGAAAGCAGCCTTTCTGTAATTTAATTTTTCCTTCTAAATATGATCCAGTCACTGTTTAGTGATGGACAATAAGTAGCCATCTGCTCCTTAACTTCATTATTCCTGGAGCTTGTTTGAATTGAGGGTTCAGCGTTTTGAAAAGGGAAAGCTCCCTTTCTCCTATGACATTTCTCACCCTCCCAGGATTAAATCATTGCAAACAGAATTAAAGTCAGGCCGGTGTACACATGGGGTTTCTCCAGCTGTTACTTGCTTTGTGTTTATTTTCTGTATGAAGCCCTCTCGGAACAGCCTCACTGCTTGCAGGGACCACAACTTCATTCTTGACTTCCTGCAGCAAAAGCTTCACAGGGTAGGAGCAATTCACCTCACTTCTTCCCTGCGCCCATTATTTATCACTGTTTGCCATTAGGAAAGCAGAACATTTGATTGACCCGGCGCATTCCTTCCTCCCTTTAATTCCTCATCCCCCTTCGAGTTGAATGTACCTGGTCAAAAGAAGCATCAATTTGCTGCGGAACAAACAGGTACCTGCTTCTGCTAGGCAAGCTCCTATCTGTCGGCACTTGGACTTACTTGGTCACTTAACTCCCAGTTTTAACCCTTTCCCCTCCATCCCTCTCACCTCTCCCCTGCTCTCAAATTGGATCTGGACTTTCCCTTCCAACTTGTGCTTTTTCCCCTGCTTGCCTAGCGCCGGGGGTTCTGAGCTGATTTTTCCAGCCCACATGCTCTCTTTCAGGAAGGATTGAGGCTGGTGATGAAGAAGGAAGACAGGAGAGGAAGAAGGGTTGGGCAAGTGAAGAATGGGGGAAACCGGCAGAAAAGAAAAGGGGCAAGGGAGCAGGGCAGGGAGGAGGGTAGACAGGAAAGGCAGAAAACAGGAGTGTAGGAGGCAGAGAAGCAGGGCAAGGAGAACTGGAGGCAGAAAAGGCAGGGTAGGAGGAAGGAAGGAAGCAGGAAGCGGGGCAAGGAGGAGAGACAAGGGAGGCAGGGGAATCGCTGGAGGAAGGGAAGGGAAGGGAAGTAGGGCAGGCAGGGCAGGGAGGAGAAGCAGAGCATGTGGGGGAAGTACGACAGGCAGGGAAGGCAGGGGTCCGGGCAAGGAGGAGAGGAAGGGCAGTCAGGGAGCAGGGGAAGGAGGCACGGAGGCAGAGAGCAGTGAGGTAGGGCAGGCAGGAGAGGCAGCCAGGGGAGGCAGGCAGCTGAATAAGGAGGCAGGGAGGGAGCAGGCCAGGTAAGAGGCACAGGAGGCAGGGAGCAGGGCAGGCAGGGAGTCAGGCAGAGAAGGCAAGGGACACGGAGCCAGGGGAGGCAGTGAGCAGGGCAAGCAGAAGGCAGGGAAACAGAGGCAGGAGAGGCAGGGAGCAGGAGGCAGCAGGCAGCGTGTAGGGTAGGGAGCAGGAGGGCAGGAGGAGGGCAGAAGCAGGACAGGAAGCAGGGCAGGCAGGAGGCAGAAAGCAGGCAAGAAGCAGGCAGGGAGTAGGCAGGGAGCAGGGCAGGGAACAGGCAGGGAGTAGGGCAGGAAGCAGGCAGGGAGCAGAGTAGGCAGGGAGTAGGGTAGGTGCAGGGCAGGCAGCAAGGAGCAGGCAGGGAGCAGCAGGCAAGGCAGCCAGGGAGTAGGCAGGAGGCGGCAGGCAGGGAGCAGGAGGCAGGCAGGAGGGCAGGCAGAAGGCAGCAGGCAGGGAGCAGCAGGCAGGGAGCGGGGCGGGAGCGGGGCGGGAGCGGGGAGCGGCCGGGCCGGGAGCGGCCCCTGCCCGCAGCGCGCAGGGCTGCGGCCGGAGCTGTCCTCCCGGAGGGTGCTGAAACGCCGCAGCCCGGGCCCGGAGCTGGGGGGGAAGTGGGGGGGCACGGGGAGCGCGGAGAGCCGCCCTGCTGCAAAGCCAGAAAAGACAAATCCAAATACCTGCACAGCGCCAGGCAGCCTGCCGTGGGGCGGCGGGGGGCTGCGGGGGGTGATTTTCCTCCCCCCCCGCCCCGCGTAGGTGTCCTTGCTGTTGAGCTGGGTGGGTGAGAAAGATCTCCCGGCTCCCAGGTTCAGGCTCAGATCTCTCTAGAAAACTGTGAATGAGCGAGCGCCAGCTCCACGGGGCTAGGATTTTTTTTTTTTTTTTTTTTTTTTTTTTTTTCCTTGCATCATCCCTTTCCCAGGGAAAGTCGGGGAGAGAACAACCTCCTGCGGCATTACCCCAGACAGGGAACTCTTCTCATGTATTGCAGATGGGCTGCCCTAACGAACATGGCAGCCTGGTTTTATCAGAGAAGTTCTTCTGGGTCAGACTACAGGTACATCTAGCTCAGGATGCTGTCACCACCAGCAGCCACAGCAAATGTCTAGTGAAGAATATAAAAACAGGACAAGCTTCGCCTCTGCGCTCTCCCAGCCCCTCTCCCAAGCATTTTAAATTTACAGATTTCCCCAGCAACATGATGCCTGTGTTTTTTAGGATTAATTTGTCCTCCTTGAACTTTCACAGTGTCTCCCAGATGACCTATAAATTTCTAGAACACCCTTCTGTAATGTCCTTTGACAAGGAACTCCACAGGCCATCTGCCTACTTCACAAACTGTCACGTCTTTTTTTTTGTTACAGGGATATGTAAGTTTCAGCTAGCGTTGTGGAAAGGATAGAAGAGGGGACCTTCTCTCATCAAATTAGGACCTGAAAATCACTTTCTTTATGAGCCTCATGAGACCTGTGCTAAGCTGTTCTTGAAAGACTTTGGGTGACCTAATGACCTTGGCAACCAAATTCACACTCAACTACTCTTATCAACACAGTAAGCCCAACTAAATGTACCAACAAAGTGCATTTCTTCTCCTGCTACACCTGTACATTGTGGAGTATAATTCCTGGAAAGTTGGGGATTAGTCAGCTGACAGTCTTGGTCTCTGCTTTGGACGTGTCTCCTGTGTCAGTTACTGAATGATTTTGCATACCAAAATACTGGGTCATAAATGATAAAAATAAGGAACAACTACTGCATAAGAAATGGCTGAACAGAGTAGGATTCTTCAGCACAGAAAACAAGAGATAAGTAAGCGTAGATACAATAGCTGTGTGGGGTGTTTTTTTTCAAAATTTATGATATTTCTTAATAATGAGCAGCATGAGGAAGATAAATTGGAACAATATCTCAATATTGTATCCAATTCAAAGAGCAGGAGAAATGAAACCCACTAGGGGCTAGCTTTAAATCAAATGAAAAGACATACTTCTTCACAAAAAAAAAAAATAGTGAAGCTGTAGAACTCATTTCCACAGGAATTCAGGCTGCAGAAAATCGTTGGACATATCCATGGAAGAAAAATCCATTAAGAACTTTTAAACATGAAGTCACGACCTCTGGCTAAGGAAGTCCCTGTTCCACAAATTGCTGAAGGCTGGGGTAACATTTGGGAAAGAATGACTATATCCTTGCCCTGCTCTTATTCTTTGCCTTAGCCATTCACTGCTAGTCACTGATGGAGATAGACACTGGGCTAGATGGACCTTTGATCTGACCCAGTATTGGCTGCCCTTACATTCTTATATACAAAGTAGACTTTGAGAATGTGAACACAAAAGGAGCACTCTCAGCTTTGCTTTCCCTTGAAAGAGGAAGAGCAGAGAGGGTCTGTTCTATTTGAAAGAGTGTATGTCCAGACAGAGTCACTCGCTTTTAGAAGAAACCCTTCAATATCCATGTGAGCAAAGGCAAAAAGAATCTGTAGGGAAGACGCCCTGTGCCTCAGAATGATTTGCGTGCACCACCATTAATTTGACCCACAGCATTACTGTCTTTATGACAGCAGTTGAGTGTGAATTTTGTTGCTAAGGCCATTAGGTCACCCAAACTGGACTACGAGGTATTTGCATCCTGTGACCCAATCACATTGACTGGAAGAGATGAAGCAACAGCTCAAAGGCAGAGAGCTCAAAACTCTCACAAGGGCATTTGTTCCAGCACTTAATGGGAGAGCATTTCTAGCCCCAGGGAAGTTAGTAGTCAGTTATTAAGTACTCTCATTAGATCATTATTTTCTTCACAGATATCAGATTGGAAATAAAGCAATAAGCACTCTGTTTTCATAATCCTGTTGCAAGCTTCCACTTTTGTACATATGATAAAGATTAATGTACTAGTTACTGTAACTATGCAGTAGTTCCCTAGGAATTATTAATAATATTAAGTGTAACGAACATGACTTTATAAACCGACTGCCTTAGGCAGTCAAATGAGTTGCTAAATTTGACGTATGTTTAATATTCAGGGATTTAATATTTTTATTTGGTTTGTTAATTGAAGGCTTTTTTTTTCTGTCCTTAGTGTTGCTGTTAGGTGATCGGAGCCCGCTGATCCAATGGATGATTGACATGTAGCACAATGCTATGGTAGAAGCAAGTCTCTAAACAGATTACAGCAGGGTCTTATACCGCTCTCACTGAAAATATTCTCAGGTTTCTTTCTCGTCACCACTTCATCACTTTCTTATCATTTTCTTTCTGCAAAGTCCATACTCTGAGACCATACTTCAGGTCTTCTCATTATTTGTGTTGTCCCAGTCCCTGTATTTTTGACTCCCAAAAAGTGCCATGAAGCTAGGAGCTAGTTTGCACATTTTGCAGCTTTGTTATTACATTCTCATTCATACAAAGCCTAAAACCATTGAAATAATTTAATTAATCACAGTACGGAATATATTTTTTTAATCCTCAAAAAATTCCAAAAAGCTAAAAGATTGTTCTCACTCTGTTTCCAAACTGAAACACAGATACATATCTACATTAGACAAAGACATATTGATATTCAGAATCTTAGTGTTTGCGAATGCTGTGCATATATAAGGAGGGGAACAGATCTTTGATGTAATTCAGTATATAGCTAGTGTCATTTACTTTTTCAGTATGATTTCTCCAATATTTAAAAAGTTCTTTACAGCTTGTGAATAAGGAATTTGAGAAATAATATAATATAGGATGTCTCTGTATCTTTAAATGGTCTTTTACGAAGAATTTGCTTCCAGTTTCTAAAATTATCATTCAATTTTAATAATTAATTGGGAGCTCATTCTTTTTCCCTAATCTACGATTACCATCTGGTTTTATTTCTTTTGAAAGTAACTGCATTGAAAGTCCCAATAGATTAAAAAATAATAACGCTAAAACTGCTTAGACCCAAGAAATCATTATTCTTAAGGGAGAAGTAACTCTTAGATCACAGTTCAGAGGGAACAATGTTATAAATCATCCTCTGTTTCCTGGAACTTTAAAATATTAAAAAATTTATATCCAAGAATGTAGAACATATGCAAATGGATTGTTTGTATTATTTATTTAATGAGAAGGGTCCAGCTTTTGTCATTTTTACTCTTGACTAAAAAAAATTCACTGTTTTGCTGAATTCACATTCCATTGCCTCTTCTGCTGCTCTCAGAATCGTGTGTAACTGGGAGACAAGCAAAGTTTTGGCCTCAAGCATGTAGAGGGGTGAAGCTGAAGTGCTCCTGACTCCATGGGAAGTTCAGGAGCTGGCAGGGAGATCCAGCACAGAGCTGGAGGCCAGCAGCAGAAGTCAGGTGAAGTCAAGCTCTCAGAACTATGATCCAGAATTTCCTCCCTCTGCTCTTGCCTAACTCTGAACCAGTCTAAATCCCATAACTGGCTTGTTTGGGGATTGTGAAGTTCCTGGTGTGGATCCAGGCTAAGTAGCTTATTACCAAAGATCAATCAGCTCTCAAAAACCTACACGTGTCTCTCTGATTGTCTAATCATGTGGGTGTTGGAAATGTTGACTTTAGGCCCAGATGTGCTGTGAAAGTCAGGTGTGGGCTTGGCCTCAGGTTGGTTTACCCTGGCAGCACTGACTGAGATGCCTGTGACTTAAATCACCTGGCGACTTGCTCCTAAGTGAGTTCAATTACTCAAAAAGTCAGTGCTATTCTGTCTAAACAACAATGGTACTGTCTTGCTAAGCCATTTTGCAAAAGGAAATAAATTATGAGATGACATTTTTTTGTATAGCTAGTACCTAAATCATACAACCTTTAAAACAATAGCATGGCAAAATTTAGCCTTATTGCCTCAGAAAGTGAAGATCAGAGCTAATGTCCTTCCTGATCCAGGAGTTAAGGCAACCTAAAGTAGGCAGGCATGACACAAAAAGCTCACAGGGAGGCAAGTGGTCCAGCAAGCAGATGAGTCCAGCAAGAATGTTTAGGGTAGCTGTTACAGAATTAATTCAGAAAAATCCTCTTGGGAAAAACCTGGCTGCTTTCTGGTGCCTTACTGCATTGGGATCAATTTGCACATAAGCAACAGTTTAGTCTGTGTTCTAACATATTGATCTCAGATGAGATTTGTTAAAAGATTGAAATGTGTATGCTGCTTACTGTTAATTCTCCAGTGTGCTAAATTCAGGATTCCTTATCTTCCCAAACTCTGTTGTATATTTTCCAGTTGCAACTTGGTCCTATGCATCTGTCCAAAATAGCTTTAACTTTTGAGCTCAAAGTGCGAGAATAGAACTTCTGAAGTCATGAAAAAAAGGGACTTGAGGTTGGTAGTTTGGAACAGTTAGAAATGTGGGGAATAGTAAATGCTCATCTGATTGCTTAGTTTGTTATGTGATTATTTATTTCTGAAATATTTTAGAATGAATGATGCACATGAATGCATGCAGCTTCGGATGGGAATAACATAAATCCCCAACAGTAATAATGACTGTGAGTTCTTGTATATGTAAACAAGCATATGTGCAACATAAATTCAATTATCTCAGTGTCACTGAGGATATAGAATAATTTTGCATTTGTGACTGAATAACTGCAGAGTTTTGTTGAAAATATAAATAGATGGAGGACACAATCTTATTCTGGATAGATGAAGTCTGCCTGTTGCAAACTGAAGTATATGGATGTATATGCATACATATATGGAAACAGGGGCAAGCTCTATGGCTGCAGTCCTCAGCAGATATAAATCAGCATAACTCCACTGATTCTGGTGGAGGTGTGCTAGTTTATCCTAGCCAGCACGGGGGTAAGTGTGTGTATATAAACCAACTATTACACCTGCCAGCAGTCTGATGTTTTATGTTACTACTTCATACAGGAACGTAAAGGATGCAACAATCTGCTGAAGCCACTCTGCAGCATGGTTTTATCCCTCCTGGGATGCAGCGCTGGAATCAAGGTCTAAACAGCATCAACACCGTCTTGCAAATACTGGGTATGTTTTAATGTCGTCGGGGAGCCCCGGCACAATCCATCTAGGATATATATCAAGCAGAGGGGCATACAGCAATCATGTACTTTTTAGCAGGCGGGAGGCTTTTCGCTTGTCATAGCTGGTGAGCCCCTAGGGAGGCGAGGCTGCAGCCATCCTGACTCCCAATATATGCTGATTCAGTCATTAAAATGTGCATTCATCTTCCTTCTCCCAAGACCTAGCTGTGCACCGCAGGTTTAACTAAATTGCCAATAACAAAGCCTCTTAAATCATCTGCAGTCCTGACTGGCAGCCTCACAGGCAGATGCAGCAACCAATCTCGAGGCAAACGGAGTCTGTTTGGCAGCAGCTTTACACTGCCGTGTGTACCACCTAGGGTTTTTTTTTATTTTTTTTTTTTTTACTCAATAATGAGCAAGTACATTGAAGATGGAGGGAGGAAGGGCAGAGGAAGAGTGAGAAAAACAGCTGGGAAGGGGAAGGTGAGACTATTGGGAAATTCTCATTACTGTCTGCGCCGATACCCTCTCTGCAGCTGTAGGATAAAAGGAACAACCCCTTTCCTTAAGTGCCTTTAGCTTCAGGGTACGGAAGGCTGTAAATCAGCTCATTCTCATGCAGCAGGGACCTGCAGGAGGGCTGGCTGGAGAGGTGCCAAGGGCTGTCACTTCACACATCCTGAGAAATCTCCCCGTTTTGGCTGAGATGGCTTTGGGGCATGTATCTATGTGTGTGTGCGTGCATGTGCGTGTGTATATGTATGAGAAAGAAAGAAAATGTATTCCCTTGTTGCTCTTCCATGTCTCATGTACACTACTGCAAATACCTGCTTCCTCCTAGGTGTACACACGAAAGGTGGTTTCAGTAACCGTTTGCAAAAATGCCAGGAAAGAGAACTGATTCTGGCAGCAAGCCCTCTTTGTCAGGTATTGCTGGAGTTTATCACGACTGCCAGATCATCTGTGGAGAGGAACAAAGTCGAAACTCTAACCAGGTGTTCAAGCTCAGTTTTTGGCCTAACTAACTGGATACGATTAGCCTTGTTTCTCCTTTAGTAAAAGATCATGATATAACTTTGGGCTGTGATTTCTTAGAGAGGACTCTCAGTCCCTTTCCCATACAGGGGTTACGATCAATACCGTGACATTGTGCTGCAGTTTTCTCCACTCTATAGCTAAAGTTAGAATATCAGTCT
The DNA here is from genome assembly GCA_009806455.1 of Tetrax tetrax. Taxonomy (NCBI): domain Eukaryota; kingdom Metazoa; phylum Chordata; class Aves; order Otidiformes; family Otididae; genus Tetrax; species Tetrax tetrax. The sequence goes on from WHYT01016290.1 coordinate 215,962, forward strand.
GTCACTCTTCCTATGATGTGCTTTCACAATGGACAAAAGTCTAGAAACTGTCATTAAATTGAATTGGCTCTCCCTGTACATTGGATATCTCGTTGCAGAATGGAGGCTGGCCAAGTCCTGCTGTTGAACGTTAAGTATCACGGACCTGCAGCACCCTTCAGGAGGTGTCAAGTACTCTGCATGGGTGAATAACCAGATGATAGAGTGGCTCGACATGGGCACTTCTGTGCAATGGACTTGCAGTCTGTCTCGTCTCACCTGTACATTTTTCCTGTGGAACTGCAGTATAATGTGAAGAGTTGGCAAGTGTCTGCTTGTCCTAGACGTTGCTGAAAATCACATGCTTCTCAGCATCTCTCAAAAGCTACAGGCAAATGCAATATTCTGGGAAAACCAGCAGGGCATGTAGGATACAAAATATATTTTAATAAAAATCCATCCTTGAATTCCAAACTAATCTCCATAATCACATATGATTGTGGAAAACATTTTTAAAAATAAAAATAAATTAAATGTCTTCACAAAGAGGTACTCAGGGACTTTAGATAGAGGGACTTCATTAGCAAAGAGTTACAAATTGCCAGCCAGTAACCTGTCTCTAGCAGGATCAGAAGAAAGGCAAGTCCTTTAGATCTCCAAAGAAACAACTCCACTCGAAGCCACAGAGAGGGAGGCAACTGGTGAAATGCATGTGCCCAAGAGAGACCTCATGAAGAACATTCGTCAGTATAATAGGTGTCCTAGCGATGAAAGCATGAACAGTTGACAGCAGTTAGTGGAAAAATTATATTGCTTTTTTTTGCATCATCTTTAGAGTGAAAATACTAGTCTGCTTGAGAAGAAAATATTTCCACGTGCCAGAAATTTCTGAACACCCAGTTTCTTCCTACTGACTTTTCTTCCTACTGCACCTTGGTCTGTGATAAATAAATAAATGTTCATCAAATACAATGGCAGCTCCCTGTAAAGGATGCAGAAACTACAAAACAACTCCAGTAGTTTCATTTTATTTTCTACAATGAAAGTTCTGTGCCAGGTTTTCTTTAAAAAAAAAAATCACTAATACCCAAGACTTGAATTGAATATGTACTTTTTCCATAAAGAATTGATGAGATAACTTGTTAAACATTAGCACATTCCCTAACAAGTAGTAAATCTAAACAAAGAAGTTGGTACTTTGCTGTTACAGAACAAATCAGAGACTGAGGGCTTTTTCTTGGTCGATTTTGTGAAATAACATAAGTAGAGGATGATGAAGAATTTGAGCTCCATTTTAAAGCAAGCTTATTTTCCTCCATAATTTCACAGCTAAATCTCTCTTTTCTGTTGGTTACAAAACTGTCTTTATTTTCAGTCTAGGTTAATTTGATTTTCTCCCTGTTTGGTTTATTTTTTTTTCCTTAACGTTGCCCCTCTGGGGGACAGGACAGCTACAAACCCCAGTGTTTATTTATAGAGACTTATCAAATTTCTAGCTCACTTTACTTCTTTAGGCCAAGAAAACTAACTCTGGGAGGACAGGTCTCTCTTGCATGATGGGCTTGCGCTGTCTGAGGCTGATGGATCCATCAGGTAGGGAACCACTGTGCAGGGAACCAGCCCAGGCCCACGGGATAGCGACATTTGTGTGGCTATACTGCCTTTGAGTTCACACAGAAGAAAATTCCTGTCTTGAGCTGTATGAAAATCCCAGTAGCTGATTTGACATCTATTCCCATCTGAAACTTTTCTTTTCAAATAAGGGAAACTGGTGATATTTCACTAAATTTCTGACTGTTCACACAGTGACACAAACACATACTTGGCTTTCCTGGCTGTACCAAGAAAGGTATTTTCCAGTTGTGGCAGTTGCTTTTTTTCATGACGGCGCTGTACTGAAAACTCACAATCCTCCTGTACTCAGCAAGTGCCCCACGGTCTCTCGCCTCCCCTGTCATTTCCATCTGAGACTCCCAATTTGCAGAAGTTCATGTGATAAGCTCATTAAGTGCATGACTTTGCACATTATGCAATTAAATTTCATCCCATTTCTAATACTCTACTTTCAAGGTCATTTAGTTTTTCCTGTATGATATTACAGTCTGCCTCTCTGTTGAGCTTTGTGTCATCACCAAACTTCATTAGTAGACTCCAACTTCTTAGCCCAGAGTCATTAATAAAGATGTTAAAAAATCAGTCCCAAATGTTTAAGAATTTCCACTAATGGCAGTTCTTTCCAGAGCAATTATTGTTTCTCTTCTTTTGCTGATTTGGAACTCACATTTCTTCCCACTGTCTTCATATCCTTCGTAACCTCTGTAAATAATAGTTTCCTGTAAGGTGTTGGTAGCTAGCTATGATACAGATAGATGAGATTTAGCTTTGGGTTTAGTGGGGTTTTTTTCTGGATTTTTTCCTTTTACAGAGATTTAGTCATCCTTGGTATTAAAAAGTATAGTAATCACCTGATCAAACCACCACTACTAAATCTAGATTATATTTTATCATGGTTTCTATTTAATTTCCTGCTTTTAAATATTCACCACTTCAATATCTGTGCTAACCTTACATCTAATTCAGATTAATTTTGATTCTGGATTATTTGCCTCACACTTTCATATTTATGGGTTGTGTGCTTGCTGTTTTCTAGTCAGATGGTACTCCTTCATGTTTCATTCAAAATTCAGAGTGTTTTTTCAGATTTTAGTGTGTAAATTATATTGTTTCTCAAAAGAGCATATTGAATATTCTTATACCCAGATGTGGTCATTTCTGTCGCTCTGCATTCACTTCCATTAGCCATTTAGCCTTTCCTTCCATCCTATCAACATCATCTTTCTTTCCGAAAAATGAGGCAAAGTATTAGTTTCTACCTGGAGCCATATCAGTATACTATGGTTCAGATTTAGCCCACCCTCACTACACACTGGACTAATTTCCTTATTTATTTGTATAAGAAGAGATTTTCACTATTTGTTTTCATTTTATTTGCGAAGTTCAACTTTGGTTTTTATCAACTCATACACCTTGCACTTTATTTTTTTACAAAAAGCATGGATTACAGTCCTTTGCCAGCTCCAAATGATATACAGCACTTCCCTCCGCTGTTACTTCTAGGGCACTTTCTCCATCACTTTGTTTAATAGTCCTCAGTGAGATCAATGGTCTGTGGCACCCTGTTGATGCAGCTAGGACTAAGAAGGCATATGAAAATCTGCCTGGTGTCAGAAACAGTTGTAGCTGCCTTAGTAGGACGGAGAGCAGGGAACTGCAGATTCCTCTGTTCTCTTTGTGTCATCCCGTGGCTTCCAGAGGAGGGCAGAGCGAGCAAGCGTTTCTGAGTAAGGATAGGATGACGTAAGTGGGGTCTCGTTAAAAACTGTCTCAACCTTTACAAACGTACACTGCATGTCTGAGGTTTGCAAAGTCTATCCCAGAATCTACATTTTCTCTCTGCTGTTCTTGGTATTAAGATACTTAGCGCAGGCATATCACCACGGGGCATGAGAAGATGTTACGTGCAACAACTACTATGTACGCTTTTGAAAACTGCTGGGAGAACCCATTGGTGTGACAAATAGAAAGCAACAAAATTAAATCCCTGGTTTACAGTCAAGGCTTGGAGGGATGGCTGAACATATGCCATGAACATATAAAGTTGCCACCTCTCAGTAGAGAAACCTGAACATACGGGACATGAGTATACTTACTACTAATTTAGCTTGTTTCCTCTGACTTTAATGCTCAATGGAAGAGCAACACTGCACAGAGAAAGCATGAATGACTGGTTATTCCAGTCATAGTCTGAGTGCAGTTTCTGTTAATTCAGTGCTTGCTGTTACTACTTCTAATGGTGAAAGGAGAATCCTGCAGTACTGACACCCCAGTCCTGGATTGAGGTCTATACCTTATTCCCATTTATCTCACATATCTGCCAAATGACAGTGAACAAAATCATTACTCTTATTGACTTAAATTTCCTGCTCCATAGACTGAAATAGTAATACTAGCCTAAAGGGTGGAGATGTCATAGGTCCTAATTCTTTAATACAGGTAATGTGATTTCTGAATCAAGAAAAGAAGGCGGAAAAGAAGACTAGAATATTGTTGTGGCAAATAAGTTACAAATCCTTGAGGATTCATTTATATATAACATTTTTGAAAGACAGTGTTTAATCATTAAACAACCATTTTTCTAAAGCAAATGCTGTTTTGTATTGTAATAGTCAGAAGTGACACCACAAAACAAGGTTTTGAGTCAAAGCCAAGATCTTTTCTAATGCTTTTAACAGGAATGAGAATTTCTCAGCCTTGAAGCATGACAGCCATTCAGGAGTTTATTTTTCTGGCTTTGAAATCTGAGTTGTACTTGGCTGTGGGATCTGACAAGTTTCTGCTGCCTTGCATCATCCCTGCTCACCTGGCAGCAGAGAAGAAGGGGTTTAACACTCATGCTGTCAAGATAAACCTCCACTGAGAGGACAGTGATGAACACCAGTTTAAGTCTATAGAGCTTGTGTGGGGTGGGCATTGGATAAAGGCCAGATACACGAAGCAGCAAGAATTATAAACTGAAATGAAAGGCTCCATTGCATAGAGTGTAGTTCTTTATGCAGTCAAGATGAGGTTGTTTCTTGACAAAATAGTGATCTTCCCTAAATCAACTTTTCCACACAAGCCCATATACCCGTAAGGAGCTTGTTTCCTTGAATTACTGGCTGTGACAGACAGTGCCAAACCTCCAGTAGGAGGAATCTGGCCCCAAGAAAATAGAATCATAGAATGGTTAGAGTTGGAAGGGACCTTCAAAGGTCAAAAAAAATAATAATAATTCTGCAAAAAAACAATTATCCTTTGACTTATATACCCCTATGCCCCACTGACTAATCTTGAACTAATCAGTGTATCATTCCTCAGGTGAACAAATTTTAACTTCAACAAGATGAACACAGCTGACACTGTAATTGCTCAGTGAGTGATTTTTAAACACTTTTAATGCTGCCAAATCAAACCAAATTTCCTCCAAAATAAGACTGCTCATTGATGACACTTGAAAGATATTTTCATGATGTTTAGAAGTAGGTTGTGGATCAATACAGTTGTACTCTGTGGGAATATTTTAGTTCATCACATGGTGTCATTATCCATGACCACAAATACATAGAGCCAGCAATCACTGGCCAACTGAACATGTGTTAATTGGAAGTCTGAATGCTCTAAAACAACCAACAGCACCAGACCCTTAGATAACCAGTGCTTTTAGGTTGCCTTCTTGTTGTGGATGCCTTTTTGTTGTGGATGCAGCGAGGATGCAGAGTTTTGTTCCCTACTTCCAATTTTGAGGCATTGCTCATATTCCGTGTGCTACAAGACACGGCCTTTCCTCTGGATCTCATCAGCCTCTTTCAGTAAAGGGCAGTGCAATGGCTGCGTGTCACTGTGCTTCAGCAGCTCCCTCTCATTGTCTTTACCCACTCTGCTTGGAGACCCCCAGGATTGCACTCCAATGAATGCCAGCTGCTGGACACTGTGACACTCCCAGGACAGGACATCCCATAAAAAAAACTTTAAAAAGGAGGAGGGAGGCTGTTTCATAAAAGCAGCCTGATACCCTTTTCTTTATTGTGTTATTTATGTTAAGCATGTATAGAAAGCCAAGTATATATTAAATAATAATACATGTTTTAAATAATAATATATAATGTATCGCAAAGTCACAAGAAAGGCTTCCTACCTCCGCAAAAGGAAGTTAGCTAGATACAACAGAAAAAAACCCTGCTTTCTGCAAAGGTGAGAAGTAAAGAAAACTTCAATTCGGGAAATGCTTTCAATATCAGACATAACTACCCTTTAGCTAAGCCTTGACTACTGCTACATTTATTGTGAAATGAGGAGGTAGTCAAGCTAGCTGATCTGTCAAAAAGATGAAACAGCCACAGATGACAGAGCCTGGCTGGATGGGGTGGATCTGCTACTTTTCTAGTGTGGGATATGTCTAGGGGATTTTAGGTGTTAAATCTGCTAAAACACCAAAAAGGCATACATCTGTTGACTTTAATTGGTGTTTGCCTTGTAACCAAGATGTGGTTAGGGACCTAAGGGCCAGAGCAGCTCTCCCCTCCAGCTTTAAGCTCTAGGCTGTTGATCTCTGGATAGGAATCCTCTGGTGTCAGGGACTGGAGCAGCTCCTGCTGAATTGCAGGAGCCTATTTGACCAAGCTGGGGAGTCTAATTGATTGAGTCCAAAGTCCCTCACTAATAAGAACTGTTGTGGAGAAAGTTAGAAGCAATGTCCTGCCCTCAAACCCTTCCCTTGGGAGCGGTGTGTCCAGCCCAAATACCACTTCAATCCTGACCCTGGCTGACTGACTTGACTTCCTGGCTTGACCCTGGACCATTCTGATCACAATGGACTTGCTAGGTGGTCACTGGAATAAGGCTGACCAGTCTGATCACTCTCCCTGGACCTGATCCTGACTCTGGCTGTCTAAACTTCCTCATTTCTTGTTGGCCAGGTCACAGATACTGCCTGCCTTGCCGTCCCCCTCTGCTCCTAGCTCCCCTTCCCTTGCAGAGTAGCTTGACCTTGTTGCTTGCTGACATCTGGAAAGTGTAAACCCACATTCGTTTCTACTGCAGATAGGTAGCTAAAAGACACTTCATGAGTCTGAACATATCCCAAAGCATCCCAGAGATCACTATCTAAGGCTGTCTCCAGCTGATTCATGAGAACAGCGATGCAGCAGAGCATCACACTCTCACAAAAGCATTGTTTGGGAAGGACTTCTGAAAACATCTCGTCCTGTCTTCTGTTTAAAGCAGCACCATTGCTAAGATCAGGTCGAGTTATCTGTGGCTTTGTCTATCTCAGTTTTGGAAACCTCCAAGAATGAACAGTCTCTGTACAATCTGTTTCAGTGGTGTACTACCCTTCTAGCGACTTTCTTCTCTTAACCTCCCAAGCTGCAATTTCTGGTCTTTTATGGTTGCGGTTGGCACAATACTCAAATTTCTCAGGTCCTCCTGACCTCAATATTGCTATTTATTATGTCAGCCCTGTACCTAATCTAATGTCATCCACAGATTGGCTGAGAGAACACTTTATATTATCATTCACGTCTTTGATGCAGATGATCATATGGGCCTCAGCATCAGCCCCTAGGTTACTCTGGTTATTTCTTGGTCTTCATCTTGACGTTGAGCTTTCAACTATTACTCTTTTAACCTGGTGATTCAATCTTAATTCATCTAGTTCACCTTCCAGAGAAGTATGCTGTGGGAGATGGTGCCAAAAGTCTTAATAAATTGGTGTTGTAGTTCAGCCCTGATCAGGACCAGACTACACAGTCTCTCTCTCACTTCCCCCACCCTCCAAGAGAATAGGGAGAGATAATATAAGAAAAAAACGGCCCGAGTTTTGAGATAAGGACAGGGAGAAAATCCTTAAAGTTACCATTATGGGCAAAACAGACTCGACTTGGGGAAAAGTATTCATTTATTATTAAAACTAGCAGGATAATGAGACAGAGAAACAAGATAACCTTCCCCCACCTCTCCCTCTTCCTGAGCTTAACATTATCTCTACTACCTTCCCTCCCGAGTGGCACAAAGGGGAAGTGGGAATGGGGGTTGTGGTCAGTTCATCACGTGTTGTTTTATGCTGCTGCTTCATCATCGGGGGAAGAACTCCTCACATTCCTCCCCTGCTCCAGTGTGGGGTCCCACCCATATGCCACAGTCCTTTGTGAATCTGTTCTGGTGTGGGTCATCTCTTCCACGGGGTGCAGTGTCTCCAGAATGGCTGTCCCAGCGGGCTCTCTACGGGCCACAGCCTCCTCTCCTTCAGGCATCCACCTCCCCCGGTGCGGGGTCCTTCACGGGCTCCAAGTGGATCTCTCCTCCTCCGTGGACCTCCATGGGCTGCAGGGGGACAACCTGCTCCACCATGGGCTGCACCACAGGCTGCAGGGGAATCTTGGCCAGGAGCCGCATTACTCCTCCCCCTCCTTCTTCACTGGCCTTGGCATTTGCAGCCATTCCTCTCACAAGAAAAGTTCTTCACAACAGGCTGGCAGACGCCTCTCAGAATCTCTTCACATCATCTATCTCATCTCCACTTCTTGCAGCAAGGCTGGGCAGAGTCCGGCCCAGTCAGCTGCCTGGCGAGAGGCCAGAGGGTGAGGCCTGCAAGGCCCACAAGGCTCGCACCTCTCCCTCTAAGCCTCTGGCCCCATTCAGCTTCTTCACATCTTCTCTTCTCCCTTTTTTTTTTCTGTTTTTCCCTTCTTAAATACATTATCGCAGAGGCGTTATCACGGGACATTCTGCTACCAATCGGCTCGGCCTTGGCCAGCAGTGGGTCCACCCCAGGCCCGGCCAAGTCCACTGAACAAAGGGGAGCAACTTCTAGCAGTTTCCTACAGAAGCTACCACCTTAGGCCCCCCTCACTAAGCAAAACCACAACAACGAGTGTCCACTCAGCTACCTAGCAAGACGATGCTAAATGATAAGTTACAGAGAGTGATTTTATTCTCCTGGTCAACTGTCCCACAGTTGCTCACTTACATGGGTATCTGCACTTATCCCCTTCTCCACAGTGCCCTGGCTCAATTACTGTCCCATAGGCATTTGTGCCTACAGATCTGTGTCTAATGACCCACAGCCTCTCTGAAATACAGACACTACTTGTCTGTTTTGGGTTGGTTTTCATCATGACTCACTTTTAGTCTTTCTAATTTTAAGCTACGCAGCCTGATTTGAACCTCAAACTTCTTATCATGAAGCCACGTTGCTGCTCCTTCTGGGTAATCAGGGAAATTCCTCCAGGCCCTCATTTCTGGGACAGTTTAAGTCTCCTGATACAAAAGTCTGAGTTCTCCCCTGGGCCATGTCAAGCCTCTCTTTGTCTGGGACACTTCGGCGTTGCTTGTTTGGGTTTTTTTTAACTTTTAAAAAGATTAATCTTTTATTTTTAAATATGCTTGAAAAATGAGACACCTGCAGCACATTTACACCTTTCCAGCAGACTGCTGAGAGTGTGGACTGCGTACAACACATGAAAAGGTCCACCACACTGGGTACCTACTGGAGGCCTGAGCTGTGTAGAGAAACAGGCATAGCCCTGGCAGTAACATCTACTGGAACTGCCTTTGACACCCCTAAGCACCAAACCCCTCATGAATTTTGTTTGAGAGATATGCAGTTGTTCCCCTCCAGAACAGATCCCAAGAGAAATCTAGCCTGCATGCTGTGCTGCTGGTCAGGGAAACGGGACCCTGGAGTGAAACAATGAGTAATCCAAGCTGACGGGCTAGTGACCTGTTGACCCTTAGATAAAGAGCTCATTGTTGATGCTGTTAACAGTGGGAAAAGAGTGATCCAAATCTTCTTAAGTATTTCCAGTAGATGGACAGTCTGACAGGGAGCAAGACATCTTGACTGACAACTCTTAGTGAGTGAAGAGAAAAGACTGCATTGGCCAAGTGTCACTTGTACTTCTGTCATAGGACACTTAAGACATTGCTAATTTGTTGTTGCTGTATTTTGCTCAAATGCTCCATTAAGTGTTAAGTAAAAGAAATAACATAATGCTGTTTATTCTTTTGGGGTCAAATGGAGACAGAGAACTGTGGAGTTTACTTTTGATGAGGCCTTACAGCAGGCCGGTATGGCTAGGTTTTGGACCATGGGAAAAATAGTAGGAGGGGAAAAAAGTGGAAGTGTTCCTGTACAGTATTTCTCATGTGAAAGCCCTGGGTAGATCCTCCATGCCTCTTTCTTTCTGAAATCTTTGTGACACATTTTAATAATGCAGAGATGGCTTTTGCTGAAGCTGAAGGACCTCATTAACATAGCTGAAGAACCTGACAAGGGACTCTCAAGTCAGCAATTCAAACTTAAAGCTGCTCTTTCAGGAGCACACAACATTGCTTTGGAGAACACTCGGCAAACCACTCTGAAGGGCTAGTGGCAATCCTTCTCTGGGTTCTGGCAGCACTGAAAACCAAACCAATACTGAATACCAAACAGGAAGTGATGCAGCTGTGGAAGGAGAGGAGAAAAAGAAAAAGCGCTACTGCAGAAACGCAGTGTCAAATTGGACACTTCAGACTATGACAGCCAAACTGTTGCTAGGAGTGAGAAACTGCTAAAAATCTTATATAAAAGACATTTCCAACTAATATTATCACAGGAATTCCTAAATGTAGGCTGTGTTCTTTTCAGTTAAGCACATTCAGTTTCTACCTTATTTCTTGCACTCAACGAATCATAAATACTGATTCAGAGAGATGTGAGATGCTTGATAGTTGTTTCTCTTCTGCAATTGGAATAAAGCAGGAACACGTTTCCATCCCATAAAATACGCTGGATAAAGGACATGTCTGTGATAAAGAAGGATGAGAAATATGCTAAAGAAGCCCAGGTAGTGTAAATTAAGGAGAAAGTGGGAGAACATCTTCCTGAACACCCTAATGGTTAAACAACTCAAAGAATGTAGTACTACAAAAGATGGAAGGATTATTAGTCCAATTCTCATATTTAAAAGGGGTTTGAAGATTTCAGCATCTATAACCTGGTTAAGGTAACATCACCACCATGCAAAGCAATTCGAAAAATACATAGTAATATATAATAAAAACTTTGAAAGAAAACTACATCTTTTAAAAGAACACAGTAAAAATAATAGAAAATTATCTTTCTTCTTTTTTGAGGAGGGGAGAAAAAAAAAAGTTTCACTGGTTGATAAAGGCCCTGTGTTGAGTATCTCAGGGCACTGATTTAATGCTATGCTACATCTCGACTAAAATTTTACACCCTGAGAATGAGGCTTCCTGTTATGATGTGATGCTTTATTAGCTGTCCATGTCTCCAGGAGACATCTCTTTGAATGGATCTGTACTTTCTACCTGGCCTTGAGGGAAGTATAATGAAGAACAAAATCACCTTTAACAATAACATACGCCTTCCTATTCTATGCAGGAAAGGAGATGCACAATTAAGGAAGAGCTGTGCAGGTTATTACAGAAGGTTGCTATTCAGCTCAGCTCAGCAATGTCTCTTTGCACTGACAATGCTCTGCTTGCACTTACGTGTATTTGAATTTCCTACCTGTATTTATCAAACAAGCCTTTTGTTTATGTGTCAGTAAAGCTGGAATCTTGCTTCAGGTTTATTTTACTTTATTGCTACAGCACCTGCTACAGCAGTTAGACAAAACCCATAGTTAGGTCTGATTTAGCTGCTCTTGTTAGACCGCTTTTTGTACCAACCCGTCTGCTGAACTCTGGGACAACTTGTGGTACATCTGAGAAACCTTCAAATCAAATGGCAGGCAGTAGTTTAAGGTTGATCACACACTTAGAAATGGCAGAAATGCAAGATTGTTTTATTTTACAAATTCATGGGAACAATGCAGTTTGTATAGGAAAAAGACTTCCAAAGTGGAGACCAGAAGTCAGTTGTAGATTTCCCTGGCCCTTAAGAGCTGGTGATGTTTTTGAATGATGAGTGGTCACTCTGGAGGCACTGCCTTCTTTTGGAAATCTGAATGGAGGTAACATGACTTCAGATGGGGACTGCTCAGCAATGCACCCCCCCAACTCACTTTAAAAACAGTGCCAAATCCTGCATTTCTCAAACATCTAGGGAATCATTTGATGAAGATATACCCTTTAAGGCCTCTTAAGATCCAGTGTAGAAAGGGACAAGTAGGGATGTGTTGGTATGGCTTCTGGATCTATCAATGGAAGAGCATTACTCCACATACTTTTTCATAAAAGCATGGAAAAATATGTGAAGAGAAATTGACAGTGTATTCACAAAGGGAACAGCAGGTTCTGAAATTAAACTAGATGATAAGCTTTTAGCTCAGAATATCAAAGATCTCATGCGAGGCACCATTAAACACCACTACAGCACCAGTCAGTGCAGTATCATCCAGTCAAATAAACTGTACGATATGAACATAACAAAAAAAATGGATCAGACAACCAGCCTGCTCAGGACTGCTTCCCTCTGTGTTGCTTTTGTGTAGCAGGAGGGGCTATGTTGGCAGCTTCCGCAAGAAGCTGCTAGAAGTTTCCCCTTTGTCTGGTGGACCTGGCCGGGTCTAGGGTGGACCCGCCACTGGCCAGGGCCAAGCTCATTGACAACAGTGATAATGCTTCTTTGATAACATATTTAGAAGGGAAAATTTAAAAAAAAGAAAAAAAAAAGTGAAGAATCAGAAGCAGGGGCAGAGAGGGGGAGGCATGAGCCTTGTGGACCTTGTGGCCCACAAGTTTTCCCCAACTCAAGTCTGTTTTGCCCATAATGGTAACTTGAATGATTTCTCCCTGTCCTTATCTCAAATATCAAGCTTTCCTTTATATTTCTCTCTTCCATTCCCTCGGAGGGTGGGGAGAGTGAATGAAAACTTGTGTAGCTCGGTCCCCAAACTACAACACTGTTACAAAAATATGTGCTTTATCCCTCTGCTTTCCTGACATTGTCATGGCACAACGTGTAAGTGTCTTAGACAAAAAATATTTTGTTCTCTTCCTGTCTGACACAAGTCTTTGCTTTGCTAAAGACAGAAAATACAGCACGTTAATGTGCCATTCCCCACTTGGTGCCTGTCCGACATCCTTATTCACAGCAGCTAAAGAGCAGTTGCATCTGCCTGTGTCTATCTGCAGTGTATCTTTTTTGACAGGATTTCAGATGACTGTGTTGGCAAATACCAAACCTAGCTGTCAGCGTGAAGTAATAATTGATATGTAATTCAGAATATTCAAGCATATACACCTTAGCAGAAGGCATGAATGTAAGACATGCACACTAGCTACAGAAATAAACAGCTTGAATGATTAGGTGAAAAACATTTATGAAATTCTATGACTAGAAATTTCTATATTATCTTAAGCATACAAGCCTTATTAACTGCTCCAGGCCTATTCTTCTCGGTTTTCTTCTATGTTAAACATAGAATCATAGAATCATAGAATCATAGAATAGTTTATGTTGGAAGGGACCTTCAAAGGTCACCTAGCCCAACCCCCCCTGCAAGGAGCAGAGACATCTCCAACCAGATCAGGTTGCTCAAAGGCCCATTTGACCTGGCCTTGAATGTTTCCAGGGATGGGGCATCCACCACCTCTCTGGGCAACCTGTTCCAGTGTTCTACCACCCTCAGTGTAAAAAATGTCTTCCTTATATCTAACGAATCTACCTCCCTCTATTTCAAAACCATTACCTCTCGTCCTATCACAACAGACCCTGTTAAAGAGTTTCTCCCTATCTTTCTTATAAGCCCCCTTTAGGTACTGGAAGACCACTATAAGGTCTCCCTGGAGCCTTCTCTTCTCCAGGCTGAACAGCCCCAATTCTCTCAGCCTGTCCTCATAGGAGAGGTGCTCCAGCCCTCTGATCATCTTTGTGGGCCTCCTCTGAACTCTCTCCAACAGGTCCATGTCCTTCTTATGTTGGGAGCTCCAGAACTGGACGCAGTACTCCAGGCGGGGTCTCGCGAGAGCAGAGTAGAGGGACAGAATCACCTCCCTTGACCTACTGGCCACATTTCTATTATAGAATCATAGAATGGTTTGGGTTGGAAGGGACCTCTAAAAGTCATCTAGTCCAAGACCCCTGCAAGGAGCAGGGACATCTTCAACTAGGTGAGGTTGCTCAGAGCTGCAGCCCAAGATGTGGTTGGCTTTCTGGGCTGCAAGTGCACATTGCCAGCTCATGTTGGGCTTCTCACTGACATGAGCAGTATGAGGAGCTTGCTGCCATTTTGGGTTAACACCAAAGTGATTCTGAGAAATAGTCACAACTATATCATTATATATTTATACTATTTCATAATAGTCAATTAACCAGCCAGTATGGCAGGTGTTATACAGAGGTGCTGCTTCTTCAATATGGTGTAAACTTGCACTTGCTCTTCCACAGAAGAGCACTGAGGAGGGATGTGCATACCAGTGTGTGCAAAACAACACATTACCTGAGACACAGAAAACTGTGTATGCTTTTATGCTGAGATAAATTAGAATCCTCTGAATGTTGCTTGTTGGTCCTCAGTCACCATGAAAGATAAGCAAAGTACATTCTTTCAGCAGCTACAATAAGAGACATTCTGGTGTGTTGTGCTAAAATATCATTGCTTTCGGATGTTTTTAACACCGTTTGTGGTTACTGGTGGCCTCACAGCCAGGGGCAGGTGGGAAAAGAAATGACTTATCACAGGCTGCTCCAAAGAACCGCCCAATTGCTTGTAGCAGCACTGAGCTCCTTCTGTTCCTGAGTTTCCGAGTGGCTGCAATGAACATTGAGTTTCACAGGACAAGGCACAAACCCTTAGGTCATAGTAACTTGTACCAAAGGTACAAGAAGAATTGGATATAGAAATGGGGTTTAAATGACAACTTATCTTTGCATTCCTCGATCTATTTGTGTTGGCAGATATCTGTTTCCTTCTTTTCTATAAGACTGCTTACTCTTGATTTCTCATGAGCATTAAATCAATTTGATTTCATTATGCAAGCTCTTTGGGATAATGTAAATAATTTCAAAACAAAACAAAACAAACAAACAAGAAAAGAGGAACCTGAATACTTCAGGTTGGCTTCTTTCTGTATTCTTCTAGTTTTACACTTGTGATTCATTGATTTGATCACAAATCTGGAGTGAATGGTAACTCAAAGATGAGGACTGCTGTTCCATTTTCTCACACCAGTTACTTGTGGACTCTATATACTAAAAGAGAAAGGGAGGCATATTACTTTATGTTACCACGCCAACATTTATCTCTGAATATAGAAATTATTCAGCCATTAATTATTATGGAAGGATCACTTTATGGTGAGGTTATTAGAAACAGTAATTGGAGCATGCTTCATGCCATAAATTGAGTATGTTATAAAAGAGTAGCTATATATTTTAACATTTAAAAGAATCATTACTACCTAGCAATAACAAGGGAGGTGCTGGATATGTTCAATGAATTGATGGAGAAATGGGAAGAGTTGATACTCGAGTCAAAGGCCACTTATCCCAACCAGCCACTAATCCCCAGGAAGTACCCTGTGCCAAGATTGTTCATGTAATTATCATATTTTAAAAGACATAAGAATGGTTTTCACTTTTAGGTAAGTGAATCTTGCATCTTGAACCCATTGAAGAATGTGTGCTGTCACATAAAGACACTGACAACTTTTTTTCTTGTTTTTACATTTGTGTACTGTTGGATAGAGCTGGCTGAATACTAGCTGATGTTTAAGGCATCTACATGTTATGTTCAAAGATTTCCATCATTTTGGAAAGGCAAAATATATGTTTGCCTAAAGATTGCAAAGCATTTGGGTAAGAATCAATAACTGGTTTTGATCCAGAGATCATTTGTGATACTCTGTAGATTAGTTCTGTGAGTTCTTTGCTAAATACCTGAGAATAGGGATCAATAAAGGTAGAAAGAGAAATTTAACAAATATCAGTCATTATTTAAATTAGCAAAGACAGTTACAGAGTATTATGCAACCCCTAGAAAAGGAAATACAGAGTAAATAACCAGATAAGATGAAGGCAGAGAAATTCCATTTCAATGAGTACAGTTACGGGTGTCGAAGGCCGTTGAAGTCAATGGTAGTTTTTCTAACAGTGTTGCATGAATAGGACTTTATGGTAAACATTATAGTCCCTGTTGATCACTTTGTCTAAGAAAGGACCTAGTAAATGCTGAAAAGGTCTACGGTAGGATAAAGAAAAGGTGAGAGGAGGAGGACTAGGCACATTTTAAAAGGAAAAGCTACAACTAAAAGAGGCAATCTGATGAGTATATAAAATATTAAAAATATAATTAAAAACAGGTGTTTGATCCTGATTTATCCTTTAGATTACCACAAAGACAAGAAATGTCCATACTGAAAAGCAACAGATATAAAATAGTAGAAGTACTCCATTTTCTACTGTTTACAATCAACCTGTGCAATACATTGCCACGGGATACTACTGAAGGAAGGAGCCTAGTAAGTTCCTGAAAAGAGCAACATCTGCAGCTCAGCCCAAGATGAGAAAACGATAAGAAGTTTGAATCCTCATGCTTGGAGGTATCAAGCCAGGACCAGCTGGGTCTTGGGGAGAAGCCCTCCTTTTGTGGACCAATAGAGAAGGGAGCAGAAGCACTATGGTTGAAGGGCAAATGTTACAACAGAAGAACTTCTACTTTGTAATGGCATTGTGGCTTTTGTCTCTAGTTTTACAAATGTGGAAGACGAGATTTGGTATTGTTGTAGTTCAGTTACCGGGAAATGTTGTATTAAAATGTTACTGTGCATGTCATGCCTTCTGAGTGCTTGTGATTCATCTTCCTATAAATCAGTAGAAAGGCAGGAATATTTTTAGCTTTTTCTTTATCTCAGGCAGTCGAACGACTGAATGGCACTGAGGATTTTGCATTGAAATCAGGTTAGCTCTGTATCATAAATTAAATCGAGTTTGTATGTTTTAATCCAAAAGCAGAAAGTATTTTAAAACAGATTGTAGGTTAGTGGTTAAAAAGAAGATGAAGTCTTGGTTATCCTAAGTTATATTCTCAGCTCTGAGTCAGAACTCCTGTGTGAATTCAGACAAGTTATTTAACTTCTATGCATCTAAACTTCCCAAAACCTGCAAAATGGATCTGCCTAATGAAGATGCGGCTAAATAATGAAGTGCATTCTGTGTTCCAGACATGAAAAAATGTTATGTAAATGCAAGATGTTATTACTGAGCTTTGTTCTGAAGCTCCTACAAATGAGTCAGATTTCTCTAGCTGTCACCCCACATCAAATAAATGTAATTATATAGTGACATCATAGCTAGGGACATTTATCTGAGTGAAATTCTCCTACAGAGTTGTCATCTAGTATCCCAGATACAGCTAGGCATACTTACTCAGATTTATAGTGGGAATTATGGTGGACTGTTCCCCGAAGTTCTCCATTTGTTTGGGGCTTTTCTCTCTCTCTCTCTCACTCTGGTCAACTACAAACAGTTCTCAGGGATCACTGGCCAGTCATAAGGTGCTGTTTTCACGTTATACAAAGCAGCACCATGGACGCTAGCTGAGCTCAGCCCAGAAGCTGCATTCCTATGTTGTTTTCCCTTTCGCATGAAAAGCCAATGCACCTTCTTAATAGCGAGGGATATTATGTGAGTGCTGATGATTTTAGCAGTGTGCATCATGCAAAGGTGTTCTGCAACATGTCTGCTCTCAATAACAAAAAAAAAAAAGGGAATTGAAATAATAATCCTCTCTGTTACTCATCAGATTTGATTATGCCTTGCTACTATGCCTTTTGAATCCATGCTGGTTCTTTTTCTCTTTAGTGAGAAATCTTCACCTGCCTCCTCACAGGTGCTGGATGATGCTGGAGGGTGCATTTGGGCAACCAGGAGGAGGCTCACAAGGTTTGAATTTACACCTGGGAGCCAACTTACCTCTATTTGCCCAGTCTTGCTGCAGGGTAAAGGACAGGCTGAAGATAATTAAAATAAATGCTCCCAGCAACAGTACCTACACGAACAGATTGCGTAGGAAGTACAAACACAGGGACACTTCAGGCAATGTGCATGGTGACTTTATGCCTGTGACTGCAGATCACTCTGCTGTTCTCTGTGAGCAATGCCACCTCCTTGTGTCCTAGATCAGGCCCAGGAGAAAGATCTTTCACATAACAGGTAAAATAACAAAACACACTGAAGACCACCCAGATACAATAACTTCCTGCTTATGGTGAATGATATGATCCAAGGAGTAGTGTTTTCTTATTTCTAAGTTCCTCTTTTCATTTTTATAAACTAAAGAACCCTCTTGAGCACCAGTGAAGTCACTTGGAATTTTAGGTGCTCTGCTCCAATGTGTGAAATCAATGCCAGACGTAAGTCTCAGATCTGTGATTTTGGTTACAGCTTCTCGTGCAAGCTCTGGGGTTGATGGGTGTGGAATTGCATATTTTCCTTCCAGCACAACAGACTCAAAACATAGGAACCCCAGCACAACCTGTGTGCTCAGAATGGTTCAACCGCAGTCTGAACAGTACTGCTACTGGGGGGGAAATAGTTCAGATTCTCATAAACCATTTGTTCAGATGCTGAGAGGGCTGGAAATGTTGTGTTACAAAGTGGAGAGCAGAATAGATTCCCTCATCTATTTCACACAGCTGACAAACCATAATGTCCTTCAGTCTCTCCCCAGCTGGCCCAGATTCAGATGACCAGCACAGTAATGAAAGTCTCCATATCCTATTAGCAGTTCTCAGGCCATCCATAGTTCATTGAAGCAATGTCTGCTCTGAGCTGAGATGGATGGCCTCTTCTATAATGAAAATAGAGTGAGAAGAAAGACTGCATGAAGAAGACCTGCTTCTATTTTGTCCCTATGCAGGGGGAATGATATTTGGAAGTAGGGGGGAGAGTTTTGTTAAGTATCTGGTGCCTTTGTTTCATGTAACAAAGGAAAGACAAATGGTAACACATTCATAATTCTAGCACCAGTTTTGACATAATAGGACAAAATGGTGCCTGAGGATTCCTGTGTATCAAGCAGATGGGCCATCTATTATTTTCCTTCGGGTCAGGGGTCATCCTAAAACGAGAGTCAGCAATCATTTTGCAGGGTATAACAAAACTGGGTTTTTTTGCCTGCTTCTTAATCCCAGAAAGCACTACTGTCCTCTACTTTTGTCCACATACATTATCATTTTTGTCTATTATCTGCGTCCCCAGAGACCTAATAGTCTTTTCTTCAGAGTGGCTTGATCTGGAGCAGCTGTAAGCCTTGCTGCAGGCAGTGTCTGACAACCGCTTGCCTCTTGGTCTGTGTCAGTTCCCCGGGGGAGGGCAGGCATTCACTTCATTATTAGAAGCGTGGAAAAAAAATCCTATATTCATTTAGATCCAGAATAAATACGTAATATTTGGAACAAAGGATCCATGTTCCAGTCCAGCTGGCAGTTCTTTTACTGTTGCCATTCTTCAAGGCCAGCTCCTGCTTAACGCATGCATTAAGGTCATTTATTTAAAAATAATGGAATGTGCTGCAAAAGCCTTTTTTTTCCTCTGTCAGTCTAAATTTCACCTTCCAGCATCTCTCATTGATCCTCAAGCATTAAGAGCTTGTGTGAAACAGCACTTTTGTAAAAATAAAGATTGTTCAATTACATTACTTGGGAGAAGAGAGCAATAGCAAAGAACAAGCCCAGCGTTGTGGGTTTTTTTGGTTGTCTTTTTTTTTTTTTTTTTTTTCAAAAAAACCCAGGCCTAAGTCTTATTTTGTAACATAACATTGTGCTCTTATTCAGGTGTAAAAAGAATGTGAATTTTGTCTATATATTACCTCATGCATTACCAAGGTAAAAATGCATGTCAGTAAAAGACTTTGTTGTTAGCTACAGGACATCCCAGTACTTTACATGATTACCCAAAGAAAGAAGGTGCCCTTCAAACCTGTTCATGTGCTTTTTACTCTGGTTGTCCAGCATGGCTGTTTATGTTCCCTTCTACTAGAGACATGCAAGAAATGGGCTCTGAAACAGATGGCTCTTCTTTGTTTCAAGGAGGAGCTAACCCTTCAAAGGCACAGCATTGCACAGGTTTAGGATAAAATTCTGGCCCTATTGATATTAACAGACATGACCACCTACTTCAACAGGGTAAGAATCTCACCAGTAACATAGACTGACTATTTAAGTCAGATTGTCTTTTTAGTGGACTCCAAGGCGAGGGAGAACGTGGAAGCTCCTTCCTCCAAAAACCGTGCAGAGGGGCGAGCCAAGATTAAACTGAAATGCACTTCAAGGGTAAAATCAAGTGTCTATGAATCCTTTGATACCAGCTTCCAAAAATTTAGGCTGAGATTTGTCTGACACAATGGTAGCAACTAAAAGCTAAGCATGAACTCTGAGTTAGCATGTCCAGAGGGTGATTTATCTTTCCATCCTTATCTTAGATGGCAGGATTATATTTATCCTTGTCCTTGTCCTTATCTTCATTCTCATCCTCATCCTTATCATAACTTATGTTGGAATAAAACCTCTACGGGACTTCTTTTTTTCAGCTGATTAATGCTAAGCTGACTTTCAAATTCATTTTCTCCAGCTTTTTAGAGAGATCTTGTGAAATAAGCTAATCCTAGGAATGTAGGAAGGTAGGAAGTTTTGCTTATGCTAATATTCTTTATATAGTAATTTTGGTAACAGAAGCAGTAATTTAGGAAAAAAAATAATCAAATGAAAATATTTACTGGTGTTGTCTTTAAAATTTGTATTTGTGCCAGTATCATGGAGGGTTTTTATAAGAAATGCTTTTCCCCTACTTTCAGACATATAATATTGTCATAAATAGGCCCCATAGCAAATATATAGTAAAAATGTTATGAAAGAGAGAACTTTGCTATCAATGTCTCCATCATGTTCGTGTTTTCTCTTTTCTCATCATTTTATTGTAAGTTGAGAAAATCTGGGGGTTGAGAAGAGGATAAGAGTATGACGAGGACAACAATAACAACTATTTTTGCCTCTGTCTTCACTGGCAACGGCTCTAGCCACAGGACCCAAGTTGCAGAAGGCAAAGGCAGGGACTGGGAGAATTAAGAACCATCCACTGTAGGAGAAGATCAGGTTCGAGACCGTCTGAGGAACCTGAAGGTGCACAAGTGCATGGAGCCTGATGAGATGCATCCACGGATCCTGAGGGAACTGGCAGATGAAATTACTAAGCCAATACATTTGAGAAACTGTGGCAGTCTGGTGAGGTTCCCACTGACTGTAAAAGGGGAAACATAGCCCCCTTTTTTAAAAAGGGAAGCAAGGAAGACTCGGGGAACTACAAGCCAATCAGTCTTACCTCTGTGCCCAGAAAGATCATGGGGCAGATCCTCCTGGAAACTATGCTAAGGCACATAGAAAATAAGGAGGTGATTGGTGACATTGACTAGTTCTAATGAAAACAATAGGAATGTTAGTAGCGTTTTACTGGAGTTGCCTTTAAAAAATAATTACTAATTGAGAGCTTTCTGAGGACTGCAACTACAATGGCCAAAAATGAAATGTATTTTGGGATTTTTCTTGTATTTCCTTCTTGTAAAAAAATTGTGGGCTTGGGCTAATTCCAAGTGAAAAACAAGAAGGACACCATTTTGCATTGACAATAAATAAATACCACTGGGTTATTATCAAGTCATAATCAAATTTCCTAAGTAAAAATATCAAACATGCCCCACTTTCAAATATTCTGAGGAAAGAAATCCCTTCAGAGAAATATGATCCCTAGAAGTGCACTCTGGATTTACAGGAGTGATAAAGAAGCTGAAATACAGCTTCAAGTCTGACTTCTAAATTTCCCCAAACAGTTAAATTCCCACGTTGTTTCTGACTACTTTTGAAGTCACGCAGTCTCAGTACTTATATCAACCTTGTGATCCTACTTTGTGGCTTCCAAAAATGAGTTTTCTGCTATTTTAACTTTTTTTTTTTATTATTTATGATGACATATTCTGAAGATTCTGTTGGATCTAGTATAGCCAGTCAGTTCAAATATCCTGCAACAGCAGATGTATCACTTCTTTTAAGCTTTTCCCTCTCAAAGGCAAGTTCCAAACCCTTCTGAAGATATTTTGTAAGCAGAGACTTCAAGCTGCAAGGTGAAGAAAACTGTTTGGAAGAGATTGAGATCAGGCTTGCCATTTCCTCATCATTTACAGCTGTTTTCCCTCAATGCACATACTTCACTCTAATTATTGTTAATAGGAGCTGGTTGTGCAGCCTGAGGAAGTCTGAATCAGTAGCTGTTCATTCAGCAGAGATGAAGATGCTTGTAACTAAATAAAAGCCTGTCATTCTGCCTAGCACATAGCACTAATTGGACCGCCACCTTGACAATATTGAAAGGACATGGAGGGGGGTGCAATTTTGTCTTTCTTTTGTACAATCTGCATGAAGGTCAACAAGACTTGCAGCTGCTTCACTCGGGGAAACACAAGAGTGGCTTCCTTCCCTCTTCCTGTTTCTGTCCTTCCTTTCCCCTTCACCTTCATCTTTGAACAGCAAGACAGGGAAAAAAAAAAAACAAACC
Organism: Tetrax tetrax; assembly: GCA_009806455.1. NCBI lineage: Eukaryota > Metazoa > Chordata > Aves > Otidiformes > Otididae > Tetrax > Tetrax tetrax. The sequence goes on from WHYT01016290.1 coordinate 238,031, forward strand.
AAAAAAGAAACAGGAGGAGAAAGTTGGAAAGAAAATCTTTCAATGCCATTAACTGCTATGTATTATGCCCCTCGGGGAAATAAAGCTCGTCCCAAATTGCTGCAGCCCTGAAAACAGGTGATCTTATAGATGGATGCTTATTTCTGCCAACTTGGTTTCAGAGTCCAGGCACATACGTAAGCGAGTTACAGCAGGAATGTGTATTGGCAGAGCTATAGTGGCTGTTGAGGTGGGCTGCTGTAGCAACAGGCTGTAAGTTGGTATACTATTGTAAATTAATCATGTGTCTAAGTCTTAATTTAATGCAATATTTAAATTTTGTTTGAATGTTTGTTTCAGCCTCTGCTTAGTTTTTTTTTTTTTTTTCCTTTCAGCTTGAATGGCTTGTATATCAATTTTGGCTATGTATACAAAACCTCATGATAAACAGAACAAAGGGTGTTTATACAAACCTTAGCTCTGGTTTAACTAAACTGAAGTACAGTCTGGCCTAAAAATAAATCAGTCAGTTTGCTGAAAAAGATAAGATTTGAGACAGTATGTCTGTACTTCCCTTGGAAACACAGGATCACTCTGTTAATGTGCAGCAATGGAGAGAACCACATAATTTCCTTTTTCCAGGCTAATATGATATTGCCATTGTTACATAGGAGTTCTCCAGAATAATACAGATACAATGCATTTACCTGATTTTTTTTTCTGTAAGGTATTTGTTTATTCTTGCCTTATTCCTTATGTGTTCCTTCAGCTTCCATCTCTCTTCATTTCTATGGAAGAAAATAAGCTTTTCCATCAGCAGTCATATTTCTCTTTGATAAAAGCTTACCAATTGTTAATGCCTTGACTAAGTTCTTCCCATAACATGAAATACTTTACTAATCTTTTCCCAAAACACTCTCTGTTAGAAATGAATAGCCACCTTCATATGAATAACAAAGCATCCTGAGCATTTCAGAGCCTGTAGTCATTATGTTTAAATGGATCACTTTTTCACTTTTCATAGTGAGTATTCATGATTCATGAGTATCATATACTCATATTTCTGGTATACATATGCAATGACCTCAAAACAAAGTCATCCCTCCTCCAGTCAGACTTCCTCCAGCTCCATGCAAGGCCCCTTGAAGAGCCACTGTCTCACTGCCAGCTCTGAGGACTGTTGTGATGGTTATGCCTCTCACCAAGCCCCTGCCAGGCACAACACCCCCCAGAGCGGGCTCCTGCAGGGTTTCCTTGGTCCTGACTGGAAGCACCCTCTTAAATTGGCCAGGGACATACAGGTGTGTCTATACTGAGAAATGAAAAATTACAATGCTGAAATGCTTTGTAAGGTGACACAGACCATGGGATACACCATATTTATATACAGATGAAGATTCCCTGCAGTTTTGGTTTAGTTTTGGGGTGGAAGAAGGAGGGCAAGCTAAAGAGATGTGACCTGTGCACTTGCTGTCAGGGTTAGAAAATAGCTTTTGGACTTGTTCAGTTTAATATGGACCTTTTCTGGGGATAGGAATGGGAAACACAGTGAACACATCACTCTCTAATCAACTATGTATTTCACAAGGGGGACTGAAGAGTTGTTTAGTCTTTTTTCTTTCCATTGACCTAGCACCCTGAAGACACCTGCAGTTTACAGTCCTGTAACTTACCCAGCAATCCCACCACTATCTGTGCTTCTCTGCTGGTTCTACCAGCTCAGTGGGACCCAGGCTGTGGCCAGATCTAGGCTGTTTTCATTTATTTCAGGAAGACTTAAAACACAATGTTTTTCCGGAGACAACATTACCATAGGGAGTTGTTTTGGTATTTTATCTGAAATAGAATCAACCAAAGCATCACTTTGAAATGTAGAAATTATCACAAGAAAGTCTAAATGAAAACAACTCTTCAGTTTATCAGAATGCTGTTGTTTTTTTTTTTTCCAAATATTACTATATTAAATTTTCAGTTTTATATATATATACTACCACTGAATTCAAATGTTCAAATAAAGCTATTTCTCACAAAATGAAAATATATATCTCTGTGATGCACAATGAACAGATACAAGAATACAATCACTGATGTGGTCACACTTACATTAATGATGCAGGGGGAATTAGTAGGCACATGGTATGCTTTATTATAACCAGGTAACCAGTTCTTTTTGTCTAAAACCATCTGAAACCTTATTGTTCTTTTTTTTTTTGTTTCCCTTCAGAGTGATTAAGCTGCATGATTTAGGCCGTGATGTCTGGGAAAAAAGCAAATACATAATGTGCCTGCAATTTTGACATTCATGTACCCTCCATGCAGCTGGCATCTGCTACAAGAAACACTGTGGAGAAAAAGGCAAAAGTAGGTGGTGAAATGTCCCTATTCTATAACCATTTTTGTAGTACCAAATGACCGATGACCAAATTCTTGAAGTAGCCAGTGACTTTATGGAAAAATACTGTATTTCAGAAAAGGCATTACATTCTGTGCTTGGTCAACTCTGCTTACCCTTAGTGAAATGAAACATTTTTCACCTAAAATGCATAACGTTCAAGAATGGACTGACCTGGCTCCAACTCCTCACAATTCCCCCTGCTGGTAAGATGGATGTGAATGGGTTTATTTCTACCTCAGGTGATGGAACAATTTAGTTCTTTGTACAGTATGAGCAATCACCAAATGCATATGTATTCACAGACATGGCTTACACAGAACAACAAATAAGCTGCACAAGTACTGCTCCTGATGTACGAGCTTTGCTCCAGTTTCTTCCCTGCCATCACTTAGTATGGAACAGAGTGATTTTTACATTATTGTCCAAAATTAAGGGATGCATATGTTAAAAATAATGAGAAATCTCTGATACTCAACTGAGCTTCCAGTCCTGTACCACTGGCAATAGTTGAGCTAAGGGCATTTTCATGGAGCATCTCAGCACACTGGTGTTTGGGAGTGCCTTTGATGTAAACATGCACTGGTTCTCCTCTGCTTTTTGTTAATAGGAGAAACTTGTAACAGTCCAGAGCTTACTTCATGTATTGGTCCAAATTTAATGAGTAAGCAAGCATTCATTTTCTAATACCATCAAATGCATTTCAATATGGAGCCTTTGGCTCCCTTTGATTTTGTGGTGGTGAAATTTTTCCACATTCTAAGACCCAGATGACCATGGACATCAGAGGTCCAGCCCTACCTCTAAATGAAACCAAAGCACATAGAAGACCCTTCCCCTCTCCTATACCCCGGCTTTCATGTGAAGGAGTGCCCAGCATATGGTCTGGAAGGGTTTGGAGGTCCATCCAGGACTATGATGTGGTCACTTTGAAGAGGCCAGAATCACCATGCATTCCCACCACACCATCTAGATGCAACTTTTCAATTCACCTAGAAAATGAAGATCCTCATTACTGCATGATTCTTTATTTTTTTTCCTGTTCTAGGATATTTTAAGGTAGAAATGGCCACATGTATGGTTATACCTACAGTGACATATTGCTTAAGGTCATTTATGTTAGAAAGGACTTGCAAGTGTTGAGTAACACTTGAGAAAAGTAGGTTCTAAAGACAAGCTGCAGAGATACACTCAGCAGATAGGTCTTACTTGTCTTCTGAGTTCATGCTCTGGCTTTTATCACAAAGATAAGGAATTTCTGCCAGTTCTGCTGCCACCAGCTGCCAATCCCCTGAGCTGCTGCAGGCTAATCCACCTGCTCCATGTTCCTTCTCACCAGTTAGATGTACTATACACCACTGGAAAAATGATGTTTCCATGCTGCAGAAACCAGCAAACCAGAAAAAAAGCAAGGCACAGCTGCTGCCTTGAGAAGCCCCAGCCTAAAGTCCAGGCTGAGCACTCATCTTAGCCACAGGCTGCAGAGCAAAGCAGAAGCAACAAAAGTGAATTGCTCAAGGGAGAGTAAAAGTTTGAACATGAAGCAAATGAAGCATGAAAAATGAAGCAGTGAACCAAACAATTATTCACCACTACAAGAAAATCCATTAAAGAAAAACAAAGCCATTTACAATAGTGCAGCTGAGGGAGGTAGAGATGAAAGCATGGAATACAATCCCCCCCTGAACAGCTATCTTCAAATTCTCAAACTGAGGAAGAAAAGTAGAAGGGGAACGGAGGGGAAAAAAAAAAGGGATGGGAGAAGGAAAAATATAAAAATGCAAATTAGCAAGCTTCATTAGTAGCCTTATTCCAAAACATGCAAGGAAAAGACTAAACAAGAACTATTGCCTTTCTGGGCATGGTGCCACCTCATCACACGCGAGGAGCAAATCTCAGATGACTGAGGGAGGATAACAAAAGAAAACGGTAAAGCGAATGGTGAAAAAAGTTTTTTTCCTCTCTAATTCTATTCAAGATACTGGACGTTCATCACCACTGTGTAGTTCTGTGACTGGGTTCATGGACAATAAATGTAGTTGAGGTGTGTGTTTGTTGTGGTACTCTGTTACTAAGTAAAAGTTTGAACATGCTAATTCTGCCAAGTGGCTAATTCTGCACTGCTGCGTGGCAGCACCACCACCGAACACAGCTATGGGCAGACCCAGTTTTCCAGAACTTTCTCCCATTGAGCTCCATTATTGACAGATTAAATCTTACAGACTTTTTTTTTCCACATGATACTCATATATGAGAAGGTGTTTGGGGCAATCCAGTCACCATTCCATGTACCATTGATCAGGGTACAAAACCTGGGGAAGTGTACACAGTGACAGCAAAATCACGTATGTAACACATTCTAGGATTTCATATTGTGAGGAAAAAAAGGAAAAAGGAAACAAACTGTCTATGATCCTTGGATATATAGTATTGTGAGTCTAGAACACTAAAATCATCCAGTATCTATTGTATATAAGCGTGAGATTTTCCAGCTACAGGAGGTCTACACTTTATGTCTATTATGTTTATTAAATCCTTCTGATTTCCGAAAACATTTATTCGTTATTTGAAACTTTGCTGTCTTACTAGGAGAGAAAGAATATTTTCTGTGTGGTCCAAAATGGTAGCTGAAGCACAACCCTGTGTATTCAGGACCTGGGGCTTTTCCTATAACCACAGGTAACATGACACTTGCAAAAAATGATGTGAGTGGACAATGTATAGGCTACTGTATCAGAAACCTGGATCTTTATCCCTATTGCAGAACAGTGCTGGAGGGGGAACAGCAGGGATTCCCACTGCTTGCAGCATGCTATATGTAAACAGTGAAAGGACATGATTTAAACACAACATGGGATTTAGAGGTGAAGAGTATAAGTTGGGTTCATTTTCCTGAAGAAATATTCCATTTTCTAAAGTTTAAGAAAGACCAGTTTGTAGAAATAGCATCAAGCTATGTTGTTTGCAAGGGTTAAATACTATTAGTTGCTATGAATGCTAGCCTAAGATTAACATATGCGAAAGCAAAATCTATATTCAGAGCCAGCTACCAGTTAAAAAATAATTTAAAAATTGATTTAACATAGGACTTTGCCATCTCCCTACTAACAGCTATCTACTTTGCCATCTCCCTACTAACTTATTTAAAACATATTCAATTCCAGCTAAGGAAACAGATCAAAGAGATCTGAAATGCATGAAGCACTCAGACATTCTAACATCAGTTTTAAAATAGAGATTTTAACTTCTGCCATCACTAATTCACTTCTACTCAGATTCATTCTCTTTTTTTTTTTTTTTTTTTTTCTCTTTAGATGTCACACATGCTGCTTATACTCAGGATGTTTCTTCTTGCAAGCCCTAACAGCATCTTTCTGTGATACACTGCCACAAGAGCATTTATGTATTCATCTTTTTCATGTCAGAAAACATGGTCAGTGTTGCTGGCCACAGGCAAATTCTGTAGCATATCTATGCAAAACACTTTTTTTTTAGGATTCATTGTCACATTTGGCCCCAGATTCCTCACCGTTCACTGAAGCATCCCTGGAGCACACAAGAACACAAAAACTGCCATGGTGGATGAGACACATGGTCCATCTAGCACAGCATCCTGTTTCCAACAGGGAAAAGCCCAGCTGCTTCCAAGGAAGTGTCTGTGAGGACTATGTCTTCAGAGGAATCTACAGGGAGTGTTTGAATAGCTGGATGTGTTCCCATCCTCATCCTGAAGCACAAGATTTTCTTAAACTCTGACACAAGAGACTTTGGTTCCTCATTCTTTTTGTGATGTTAATTTAGATATTTCTTAGAATCATAAAGATGTGAAAAAGCTGAGAAAAAATTCAAATCTGGTTCTGGACACCATAGAGCATGTGTTGCTTGCCAGCATACCCTACAGGTGTCCCCACTGGGCTCTCTGATCCTCCAGCAGTCCTGTGAAGAATAAGTCTGCTTTGTCTTCTCCCTAATTACAATAAAAGTATTTTAAAAAGTAGACTGCTAGTTTCAGGAACATAAGGTTTTAGAGCTGCTACTGATGAAATAACTTTTCTCTTAGATGGCAAAAAGTGGACAAAATTTATCCAGGTTGGAAACAGCAGGTGCTGCCAGACAGGCTTCAGCCTCTTCAGCCCAGGCTGAGCAAAGCTGCTGGGCTCAGGCTGCTGCTGGTGTTGTCTTAGCATTTGAGAGTTGGATTCTGCCTTAAACCTCAGCCTGTTAGTGTACATATATCCTGCTTTTTTACTAATTCTTCTCAATACTGTTTATTTTGTAGGGGAAAAGGAGTAAATTCACCTTGCTTTGTTTCCAAAACTGCCTGAGGATACAAGTCATGAAGGATAATAGAAAATCACATTACATACTGCATGCTCTTCCTTCTCATATCCTCTCTACTAGAAAAATGATGTCAACACTCTGATAATTATATCTGGCTTTCATATATCAGGACTGAGCTATGTTCTACAGCTAAGAGTAATTGCCAGAATTTAGCTCACCAGGTGAACATGAATAATTACATATAGACAAGGTTTCAATTACTCTTACATTTGTGCACAAGGCTTCTGTCTTTAGACACTTTCTAACACCAATAGTAAATATGTATATTTACACTAGATATAATGTCTACTCAACACATTTAGATGTAAAAATTCATTCATGTGTATGATACGGATCATGGAATATTGTTTGGTTTTCAAACTCTATTAAGAAGACACAAGTCAAACTACTTGTTATTTTTAAGATAAAAATCAATCCACTTGGCTAAATTCCAGCATATCTGCTTTATTATTTCTTTATTTTATGACATAGCCCCATAGACTATTTAGGAACTAGGTTCAATATTTATTTCAATAGTATTTCATCAGTTGATTTTTACTGAACTGTCTGAATGATGTTACATTCTCTCATGTGTCCTGAGAGATGCTGCATTAGGAATATCACCTTAGTTTCTAAAGCAAAAAGGAGTTGCACATTATGTACCACCAAAAAAAAAAACAAAACCAAAAACGAAGGGGCCCACGAGACTAATTACTTGTATGCAGCCCATTGAAATACTGATAGTTTTGAATAGAGCATGTGGCATTTGATGCTTAGAAATTATGATGTAAGAATTCTGGCTTTTCATGAATAAGAAGGTTGTAGAAAATTCCCCAAGCTGTGTGTCTGACTCCACAAAAAAAAATAAATCTGCTAGAACAGGAGCTTCAGGACCTGCAGCAGAAAGAGCCCAAATCGCGAGCAGTCCAAGGCTGATACAAAAAAAGCTTGCTCCGCCCTTCTCTGACAAGGCCAGGTAAGAGGCATTTCTCATTGGGAAAACAAGTGAGCACATTGTTCAGACCCAGATAGCTCAGCATGCTGCTGCAGGGTCTGCCTGCACTTGGCTGCACAGGTGTATCCTCATGTATGACCAGAGAGCACTGCAATCTTCTTTGCTTTGAGCTAAATCTTTGCTTGACCAAGGATCCTAGAGCACCTGTATATCCTTATTACCTCCTCCTAAATCCAGAGCTGGGCACAGAGGTACCCATGCTGAAGCCTCCTATGTTGCATCAGTATCTCCAGCAAGTGAAGTGTGAAGGAGGGACGGTGGGAAGGACACTGAGATACTTTGTGGATCAGCAAAGCACAAGCAGTT
>WHYT01016290.1:246062-335884 GCA_009806455.1 Tetrax tetrax
TGAATAGAGCATGTGGCATTTGATGCTTAGAAATTATGATGTAAGAATTCTGGCTTTTCATGAATAAGAAGGTTGTAGAAAATTCCCCAAGCTGTGTGTCTGACTCCACAAAAAAAAATAAATCTGTTAGAACAGGAGCTTCAGGACCTGCAGCAGAAAGAGCCCAAATCGCGAGCAGTCCAAGGCTGATACAAAAAAAGCTTGCTCTGCCCTTCTCTGACAAGGCCAGGTAAGAGGCATTTCTCATTGGGAAAACAAGTGAGCACATTGTTCAGACCCAGCTAGCTCAGCATGCTGCTGCAGGGTCTGCCTGCACTTGTGTATCCTCATGTATGACCAGAGAGCACTGCAATCTTCTTTGCTTTGAGCTAAATCTTTGCTTGATCAAGGATCCTAGAGCACCTGTATATCCTTATTACCTCCTCCTAAATCCAGAGCTGGGCACAGAGGTACCCATGCTGAAGCCTCCTATGTTGCATCAGTATCTCCAGCAAGTGAAGTGTGAAGGAGGGACGGTGGGAAGGACACTGAGATACTTTGTGGATCAGCAAAGCACAAGCAGTTCAGAGCTGAGACGGACTGCAGGGTGCGAGGGATCAAAGAAGTGTGAATGTAGGGTGCTTGGGAATTTCCTTTACTTTCCCACATAGTCTTGCTCTATTTCTCTTCTGTTTCTTGAAAAGGAATTATTGTCTTCGATTCAAGACCCTCTTCTATTCAGGTCAATAGTGGCACAGAGGATTTCAGCTGAAGAGCCTAGAAATTAAAAACAGGCAGTTCTACCACGCTCTGCTCCTATCATCTTGGCAGTGCAACTTCCAAGTCATCCTTTTGTCATTGAAAAAGGAAATTCAACTCAAATACATACTTCCCTGCAGACTGTTAGGTCTTTAGAAGGAAACTGGCTCCTCCTCTCCTCCTCCCAAGCCGGAGGCTTCTTTCATTTCGGTCCAGCGGGCGATGCCTGCAGGGTGCTCCCATGGAGCACTACTGTACTGGAGAAAAGCTTTGTCCCTTTACACAAGCTCCTGCCTTACCTTGTTCTGACAAACAACCACAAAGGTGAGGGGAAAGACACATTTAATTCTTGAACATGCTCTCTAGTGGCATTCGGAGCTTGTTAGTATGGGCTTGAGGGTTGCTATTTTTTTTTTTAGTGACCTTAAAACTTTAAAAAGCATTGAAAGGGATTTTCCTGGCTTTTTCAGATAGATGGTCTCTTCCACAGGCTTTCCAGGAGTCTGCAAGAAAGGCTCCCTTCTGTGTTCCCAACAACGGTAGTTTTCATATGGCTTCCCTTTCAGTACAGTACACTGTGCAAAGTCTCAGCACCTAAAATCCAGTCCTGCTGTCAAATGCATTGGTTCACCTATTCAAGAGGGTTGAAAGACACCCAGGTTTTTCTTCATAGTCAAGAGAAAACTGTTTATCTGTGAGGGTTGTCATATGTTAGAGCAAAGTCAATTAACCCAGTTAATCAAGGTGTAAAAAAACCCCAAACAAATTGAAACAAGTTGAAGTAGGGTTGAACCAAAACAACAGTTTGTATCTAAAAACACTCCTTCACAATGAGAGACTAAGTAACTCCCAGAAAATTCATTCAAGGTAGCTTGTTAAAGAGCAAATTAGAAGTATTAAAAGGAGAAGATAAAAATGGCCAGCTCATTCCTTAACAGAATACAAATCAACATCTTCAATTATTAAAAAAAAAGAAAGATGAGCTACGGCACTAGCTGTAGCATAAAAGTTGATACAGAAGTCCTGAAATACCAGTGAATGCATACAAACAGAGCTATCTCAAAAATCTTCTGAATTTATGGAAGATCATAAAAACAAAGTCTGATGTTTGACTTCCTGGAGCCATAGGCTAGTATGTAAAGGTGAATTTCCTTCTGTCATCTCCTTGAGAAAGGCTGGGGGGTAGAACACAGACCGTTCTCTGTTCTCTCTTTAGTAAATTAAGCTCATGCAGGTTTGGCTTGTTGTAGTCAGCTCCAGCTTATGCTGCAGCTGATGGCACTTGTTGTGCCTGAAGAGGTAATTCACATTTTATAAACAGTGGCCCTATTGAAAAACCTGAATTCATCCCTATGTTAGGGACTGATTGGCAGCAGGGACTATCTGTTCTCCAGGGTCGGAGGCGAGCCAGCCAGTCCATCCCTTCTGCACTGGGTGCCATGGTCAGTCACCAGGAGTCTGAACGCACACTTGTCTTTCCTACAAGATCACAGAGCTGAAAGTTGTCTGCACTTGGGTCTGTCATTTGAAACAAAGCCAAAACTGAGGCAGCAGAATCTAATCTTTCAAACATGACCTTAATCTACTCCTGCAGTTCAAAGGCTTTAAAATTAAAGCTCTCCATTTAGATCACCTTTACTCCAAAGTAATTTTCATTCTTCTCTGGAGTTCAGTGCCCTTAATAATTCAATCTAGCTAGCCAGCCCACAAAAAAAAAAAAAAAAAAAAAAAAAAAAGTCACACCTTTAATCTCTGCTGCTGCCTTTCTTAGGAAAAACCTGCCACTAAAAATTCCAATAAGTTCTCAAGCTGGATTTTTAGACATACTTCGGTATCTAGCTACCTGTCATCCCAGTGTCATTCTGATATTTAAATTATCTTTTAGGACTTACAGTATTTCTTCAGTTGAGCCTTGTGGTTTTTCTGTATGAGTGTAACCCTTTGCAAAGGATGAAATTATTACCTGTAGTAACCTGTAGCACAGCAAACCTCTAGACTCGTAGATCCATGCATCGATTCTAAACAGTTTTCTAATTTTTAGCCTAGATAGTCTGAAACCTTCTATTTTTACCCTGAATGTGTCTATCCTAAACAAAACCTAAACAAAAAATCCATTGATATTATTTGCCTGCAGACTCCTCAGAGATACTAGGGCCTTAAAAGTGAGCTGGAAAGCAGAGCTGATAAGCAAAATTCTCAGTCCTATTCTAACCTGAATTCTCAGCTGATTCATCGGAATCAGCTAGTTCACCAAAATCAACCTTCATTATTTTAACCAATCTCCAACAAGCTTTAAAGTGCAGGCAGGCAGACCAGAGAGAGGGTGCTTGCCAGTTATTTTTTCCAAATGTCTAGCTACTTGCAGCAGCCCCAGCTTAGAGCCTAGATCTTGGGACCCTGTGACATAGAGGGGCTGGGTGCCTTCACCGAGGATGCGCTGCTGTTTGGGATTTTGCTTCCATAGCCATCCTCTATCCTAATCCTAGACCTGGGAGGCCCAGAGACCTGGCAGCTCTGTATAGAAACCCACCTGTGTCCTGCTGGGTTGACAGGAGAAGGATGGGGTAGGCGAAAATGCCTTTTGTCCACCTGTGGTGCTGCTGGTGGGACACTGAAATGGCAGCTGTCATATGGACTGTAGTCAGCAATTTCTGGGGTGCCTGGCTCTACTTCACTCATACAGACGAACTGCTGAGATCCCAGGAAACACATTTGATTTTGGAAACCACAGTTTCCTGTCTTTCCAAAAAAAAATACCTTGGGATTTCTAGTCTGAGAACAGTTTTGAATGTTCAGGATTCATTCTACTTCCAGGCAACAAAACTACCTCCTAGTCACCTTCACTGGTGACTTTTTTGGAGTTCACCCTTCAGCTCTGCTTGATATCATAATGCCATTAGTGCTAATAAGCTCTCCAGCAAGCATTGCATTGTTGCTCCCTTACCTACTTTGGGAGGAATAAAGGGCTGGAGATGCTGTAGCTATTAACTCAGAGTCCTGCATTCACTTACATTTTTACTTTGACTATCTCTATTCACTGTAAATTCCCTTCACACTCTGTGGTGTCAAGAACACATTATCCGTTTTTCACTGATCTCAGTTTCTCAGGTGCCTATCACTGCGTGTGTTGTAAAATCAGCATCTGTGTGTACATGTGGCCAGGCCTAGCAGCTGCCTTTACAGCATAAGCTGTGATATATACTCTGTATCTGAAATCAGATGAAACCCCAAATCCATCAAACATTTTATTTTAAAGAAAGGCTACGACGTCATCTGCATCACACGTATTTCTTTATGAACAGTTCCACAGCATGCTCCCCTGCTCCAAATTTTCTGGATCTGGCATTACAGATATCATTTGTTCACTGCAAGAGAAACACTCATTCATTTTGCATTATGCCTGTTATATTTAATACTATGCTGCTACACAGCACTGCTACTGCCTGCAGCTCTCCAGCTGTCAGGGAAAAGCAGCCATCCAAGCAGGGCACTCTGTCCTGGACTGGCCGCCCTCCAGTCTTGCGTTAGTGTCAGACTTTGCACGAGACTCTTTTTAGCTTTCAGATCCCTGGTCAGAGCTGAAGATGAACAGTCAAATGGTAATGTTTGTCCTCTGGCAAAGATCCCGTGGAAGTCAGAGAGTGCCCCTCCACAAAAACGCTGTCAATATTCATTGTCAACACTGGTGCTAGAGAGAATGACTCCAAAGAAGAATTAAGGCCCCTAAACTCCTAACCTAAGTGGAAAGCAAAAGGCAAGCTATCCATAAAATCAGCAGATGGTGAGAAGGAGATAATAACAAGTGGTGTCACAACCAGTGGTTGCAGCACAGCAGCCACCACAGCATTATTGAGTGTTTATTGAAGAGCACCTGGTGTGATGGTGAGCCACCCCCAAAAGGAGACCTTAGCTCCCTGCAGCTCAGACTTCTACGATTGAGCCCTAACTACGGCCCTCACAAGAGAGGGCTTGCAATATTTTCTTCCCTCCCCTTTGACCTCCCTGCCTACTTATGGATCAGCAACTGCTGTTCCAGGGTTTCTGTAATCTCTGGCAGGATTCAACAGCATGGGCCTGTAAAGTGTTGCCTCGCCTGGCAAGTGTGGAAGTCAAAGGCTCTGGGATTTTAGGATGAGAGTGCAATGGTAGTTTCAATCACACAGAAGAGCAGAGGAGAAAATCAATACATCTAAATGGGGAAAGGAAGATGTGAAGAAAAAGGAATAATTAATCCCCCAGCCTCTGTGCAGATATGACAAACAGCGGAAAGCAGGACTGAAGTATAAAGCCTAAAAGAATTACTAGCTGGAATTCTGTCAAGATTGTCCCCTTAGGCTTTTCCTGGGTCTTTCTCTCTACAGCTCTTAAAAAGGCATCAACAAAGGGAAGTACAAAACACTTAAAGACATATTTTGCTATCTACAGTGTTCCTTTCTTATCTTCTCAGCCGATACAGGAAAAGTGAACTCCTATATCTTAATAGGATTTAGGCTATGAGATTTCAAGTCATCTATTCTTTCTGTGATTCATACCGGATGGTCAGTTCCTGACAATGCTGTAGGCAGGATTTTCACAAGTCCTCAGCACTGGCCTAATTTCTCTCTTGTTCAATTCATTGGAAAGATCTGCTAAAAATAAGAAGTTATGCAAACTGCTTGTATCAGGGACCTCAACACGAGGCCGGGTATGAAGGGTAGGTCACCCTCTGTCTGCTTCAGTCACTTTCTTCTCTAACAAGTCTGACACTGATATCCTGACATGGCATGCAGAACTAAATCTGGCCCTTTGGGGTATGGCCAACCCCATGCTCCATGACAGCCATACCGGCACAGGTAACTCCATTGCATTTTCCAAATATGTTTTCAGCAAGATATTTCAGAAAAAGCAGGGAAGTCAATCTGAGTGTTTCAGAAGGAGACAGGAATCCTGGAGACCAGTCACATGCAGTGTGAGTTGCAGCCAGCAGCAGGACTTCTGACAGCAATGTGATTGCAGCTGCCTGGCTAAACTACAGACAGCATTCGCTGCTGCCACAGCTGACAACCCACTGTCTGCAGCTCCAGTGGCCTGTTGGTTCCTGGGATCCAGCGGGTCCAGTCAGAAGACATCACAGGCTCTGCTGGGCTCACTTAGCCTGTTCTCAAATAGAAAAAAAAGGGCCCTGTTTTTCCCTCAGGAAAAAAAAAAAAAAAAAAAAGAAGGGCTCATTTTTTATTTTATTTCAGTCTCCTCCCAGTGTCAAGTTATATCAAGATTCAGGAACTTGGAAGCTCTCATGTCACCCCTGGTTTAGAAACAATTTAGTAGCCCCAGGAGCGCTGCCCTGCCTACAGATGCTATCAGAGTGTGCCTCCTGAATCAAGTCACTCACAAAACATCATTGTTTCAAAGGCAGAGGGCAGCCAAAGCTTCAGACCTGGGACCACTGAAAGAGGTCGGAAATCCCAGAGGAGAAAGGCAGGGGTAGGTCATATTGTATTACTATGGGGGAACATTGCATTTTCATTCACATCAATTTTCTTAACTTGTAGGTAGTTGTTCTATTTTCCTGAGCAGTTTTTGTTGCCATGAAAGCTTAGGGTGGTGCCAGAATTTGATAGTGCACCCTTATTCTGACTGTATTGATCTGCCCATAGGCATGAATACATACATGCATGGGCAAGTAAAAATCCTCACTTCTGAAGACAGACACGCAGCTATATATGAAAAATTTCTGGTTTTGAGATTGAATTTCCTGCTCAACAAAAATGAATGTCTGGGCTGGTGTGTTTGCAGAGCTCCAGACCAGAGGCACTAACACTGTCAAGCTTGTGACGGGTTTGAACACATCCTTTAGAGGAAGGCCCTCCAACCAGAGCTCTACCAGGGAGGAAATGAACCCAGAGAGTCCTGTTGTTCCCTTCACAACTAGAGGGGAATGTGCAATATGTGACATAATTACCTAGAAACAGAATGTTTGGTCAAAAATCTTCTAAAAAGAGCTCATAGATCCAAGTTTTAACCATTTATCTCTCTTCTGTGTTCGTATGCTCTGAGTCAGGGGTGAGTGCTATAAACTTAAAGCTTGGGAATCATTTACATAGACAAGCTCTGCTTGTTTCTTGGTCCATCTTTTCTTTGCAAGATTCCCTGGCAGATCCACAATATCTTTCCATTTATGGTATGTAGAGAGGTAGTCATCTACTCACAAAGGCTGTAGGGAAGAAGCCATTTATAAAAATTGCTCATATGCATGGCTAATGCCTTTTTCAGAGACCTATTTCCCTGCATAAATATGACACATCACCAGTCAGATGGAGAGTAATTGAAAGAGGGAATTCTTTCACCTTCTATTTTCTAAAAATATGCCATTGGTTTTTTATGATACCTTGCTTACTATTTATCCTTCCAGGTCTGTCTTTTCATCACAAAGTCCCTTAAGGACTGCTAGGAAAAACAATTCTCTCCTTTAACCTGTCTGCCTAGGGCAGTGAAACTTACGAGTCCCTGCAATCTCTCTGTCCTTTGCCCTCCTAAATATTGTTGAAACCCCTGACGAGTTTCAGCCCAATTTGAAAAAGGGTAGAAGTCTCAAATACATTTATGTTCTCACAAGTTTCAGGAAATTCAGCAGCTGAGTAAAGGCAAGACAGACAAATTAGTGACATCAGTGAAAGAAAAGTTGCAGTGCAAATATGCAATGCTAGCTACTAAGAGCAGATTCAAAAAAGAGTTATTTGAAAGGAGAAAGCTTTGGTGAGAACTAACGCCCCACCACATAGCAAACAATTTAATTGTATAAGCTCCTTGTTTATACAGGCTTAGTTTAGTATCAACTAAAATAACTTGAAGGTAATTGTGAAAAATATACTGGCTGCTCATGACTGATCCTGATGCAGCACTCTGCACCGATATTTTAGGGGACAAAGTGGAATAACTTGGCAAACCCAACTGACCCAAAGCAGGAAGGGATCTTTGGCTCTCTGTCCAATCAGGGGTTGAGGAAGGAAGGAAGTAAGAAAAGGGCTCCTCACCACAGCAGTGGTGTTGCCCAAGATCACCACGAACCAGGGCTCCAGATCTCCTTCACAGACCCTCTGGGATACCCTACCTACAAATTTCAGTATTGCACCCAAGAGGCACCACAGTGGCCATCCTCTTCCCAGCACTGAACAGCCACTGCAGTCAGCAGTAGGATCTGTCCTCAGTGCATACTCAATGCTATAGTCCTAAAGACAGACTAATCCCTCACATTTTTGCCCCAACAGAAAACAACAGTCCATTAATTTGTACATCATGGCCCCTAACCACTCTCCTGCAGTGGCACGGCAGGTTGTGCCTACCCACCGATCTCCATCCTGAGTGGTTGTTTGCATTGGGTGGCTGGGGAAGTCCACGCTGGGATCTGGTAAAGCTCTAGGTAGTGACATGAGGACTCACTGTCCATTCACCAAAGGTCTTGTTTTAGCTGTTGTAACAGATGCTATGACTTCACCTGCCCTCATCTTTTCTTGAAGCATGGTGAGTCAGCAATGCCTTCCTGACCTAGCTGAGATGAAGCAGAACAAGTAACCTTGGATGTGCTGATAGCAGCAGGAAGAATAATCATCAGTGTCACAGCTCAAGGGCATCCACATCCTAGTATGTGACTCAAATGCAGAAATCAGATAGACTTAAAACCATAAATTTCTCAAAGTTCATTTAGGAGCTTTGTCCCTTTCTGTGTCTTCTGACTGCTTTTTGTCCTTTCTTTTAATGACTTGTTCTTGCTTACAGCATTGAATCAACCTTATGTTTTCACGCTGGGCAATTCTAGTATAGTTGTGTTGTGCACTGCTCACACTCCAGATTGACTTTTCTCCACCTAGCAAACGATGCTGTGATTTTATTCACACTTTCTGACCTTGGGTGGATCCATCAGACATCTGTTAAAAAACATATTTTGCAGGGACCTAGATCATGATGGTTTCCTTGTGCTGTGCAGTCCTTGGTTGTGTTTGAAGAGCAGACTCTAATGCCACTAAGGGACATAGGCATCTAACTGTCTTTTAAGATCTGAAATCCAAAAAATACCTCTCAGTTGCCTAGAATATATGTTTCTGCCATTGACATTTCCCATTGCTGGACATAGAGAACTATCTAATTTACAGGGTGACAAACATCCCACAAAAAGCCTGGGTACTGTGGTGACTAGTGCTGCAGTGCTGAATGCTTAGGTGTTTGTCTCAGATGCAGAACATACAGAGCTGAGTTACTTACATGCCCAGAAATCCTGAAAAATGTATGTAGGAGGAGTCAGTGCTAACTCACCTAACTCATACCCAAGCCATGGCAGTCAAAAAGTAGTAGCAATGCTTGCAGATCAAGACCAATAGGAATTTTAGATATGGTCTTACAGATGACAAGGAAAGAGGCAGAGCTGATGAAAGTCTTTTCCCCCAAGTAGTTTAGTAGATGGTGGTTTAGCTAGACATTGGGACATCATGGGTCAAAGGACACTTCTTTTCAGCTCCCTCTTTTGTCTGCAGATATCTGACACCTTTTTTCTCCCAAGCAAATGGTCTCATCACCAGACTATATAACACGTTTGTGAATGTGACTCTCTATCTTTCAGTTGAAGTCCTTCCAGCCTGAATACCATAAATAAACCACCTTTGTGCTGGAACTGGAAATACTCCACAGTCTAGAGGTGAGAGCACTCAGCTAGGAAGGAGAAGTCCTAGACGTGCAGCCCTGCTCCAAAGAATATTTACATATTGTACACAAAATACAGCGCTGTTGCCAAGAAGAAAGGAGAAAGAATCACTTTCTGGGCAGACCACGGTCAGGTTCAAGTCTCCTCAGATGTAGGTAGGATTTGAGCTTCAGGCAGTCTAGCCTCTTCAGGCTAAGCAACAAGAAACTTACCAACTGCTGAGACAGATGGCTTTTATTACCTTTATGCATTGGTTTCTTACCCTGCAGCTGTCTGAGGTCCGCCAGGGTGCCAAAATCTGCCTTAGGCTTTTTCCACCGTTCAGCATTGCACAGAAACCTTTTCCACTTAGATTCTGTCAGGCTCCAAATACTGTTTCCTGAGGAATCTAATCAGTTCCCAGAAACCTTTTTGTGGTGCATAAGCTATTGCCTATCATCAGCCAATGGTTCACTAAGACTTGTAAGAATAACAGGTTGAGCAATAATAGCAATTTAACATAGTCCATTCAAATTGTCATGCAGAGAAATGAGTCACATAATCAATAACAAATCTTTACAACTGGACATAGTAAATTTTAGAAAGATTTGTAAATTAACACAGCCAGAACAATTCATTGTTACTCATTTGCAGCATATATTGCTGCAATGGAATCTTCAAAAGTTTCTACTCATGAGATGCAAAACATCCAGTGGCTCTAAAACAGCAGAATGGATGCAGAGATCTGACCAGATTAAAGTGATTAAAAACAGGAAAAGGAAGAATTTGCAATGACTGCTTTAATCACTTGGCAAGGTGTCCCAAAGTTAAACTACTATTGTTCTTATAATGTGCATCCTCTTCTTCCTGCGATTCCTGTAGCAAACAAGGTAGCAAGATCATCCCTGTTCTTCCTGGAAGAAACAATGGAAAAAGGTCGTGTGTGTACTGAACTGAAGGCAATAAAAGAGTGTTGAGTGAAGACAGTTTTTAAAATGCTCTTTGTGGACAGATGTAACCCTGTGGTCTGGGAATAATTTCTTTGTCACTGTGTGAATTGGAAGAAGATGAGAATGAGCAGCCATCCTCTGCCTGGGAACATGCCCAGGGCAACTGTTGTTACCATTTCAGTTAAACCAAAAGTAGTACCTGCACAATAAACATTATTCTCGTTGTATAACTGCAGTTTGACAGATCTCACCTTAATATGTCCTGACCGAGGAGTCTGCCGAGCCAGCAGCTCAACTGCATATCCCAGGCAGGAAAGTAGAAGGAGACAGGAGATTTACCAGCTTAAGTGTTACTTAGAGCTGTTGGAAGTCATTAGTCATTTACACATGATAAGAGCAGAGGTGAGATACTGCACCTAACATGTCAGTGCAGGAGGATAGCAACTCCTCTCTGAGGTGACAAGGGCACTCAATAGGACTTTTCCTTGTCAAACAGAGCGGATCACCACATCAGGGCAGAAGTCTTATGACTGAAAATGGCTATTCAGCAAGAAGGAGGCCTGGTTTCCTCCTGCAGTCAGTGCAATACAGTTAATTGACTCATGTGAGGGATGCCTTGCCTAGCACCCAGAGAGGCAGCATCATGGAGGTGATGCTTTCAAAGCACGTTGTTTGGAAGGAATATTTTGAAGTAAAAAATATGGTGGAAAACTACAGCCAGTAATGGCAAGATGTTCTTTCACAGAAGCCCTGTAACACTTCCGTAACGGGCTGGAGACGGGCATCTGAGAGAAACTCTCTAGATCTTCACAAAACACCGGAAACCACATAAGCATAAAGTTTATGCAAGATAACATAAAAAGGACAGCCACAGGATGGTCATCCAGTGCAAGAGGACTCAGTGTTTGTGAATGAGAAAGTGTCACATATCCTGAAGTGACTTATGCTTTCCCATGTTTTGTACTTACGATGAGCACCTATCTCCTGGACACAGCCATAGTTTCTACAGATATTGGATACTCTACGGTTGTATAATCCTACTCCCATACATATGATCCTAACTCACATGAACTTCAGTGCAAACAGCAATAAAATATTTCCTGTTTTGGAAAGAGCTACACAAGGTAACTAATGAATATCTGTAGCATTTTATAAACCCAAGGATTATCGCACCAAATTGAAGGCCTCTTTCCTACTAACCTTCATAATCCACGTGAAATTTTTCACATACACCTGGATACTGCAGTTTCCCTTTTCTTATGTTTTGTATTAAGCATTTGTACACACTAAGAGTTTATATTTGTGAAGGCCAAGGCTTAATCCAGTAACTACATGAGCAACTATGAAGATTTTCAAAGGAATATATCCTTCTTGTAAGAAGCTGTCTATTTGATAATCAGTTATCCTGGATGCTGATCATGACCCGTTACACGAATCTCCAGGCATATTGTTTGTTTTTTTTTCTTTTTAAATGCTCAGATGCTTACAATCTGTCATGTTTGCTGGTAACCTTTAAATGCCTTTCCTGTTGCAAATACTGACTCTCGCTTGCCATTTTTTCCTCCTTGGATTTTGTACTTCTGAAACTAGTATTTCAAAAGCTGTTCAGGATCCAAAAATTAATTTTGGCAATTTCTTTTCTCCTTTTTCTGCTACAATGGAGAATGTTCATTCTTTTTTAAAAATAGTATCAGAAGTCTAGTCTTGCCTTGTCTCAAATAAGCTCTCCTGACATATGCTGCATCCTATTAAGAAGGCATGCTTTTGGATTATTTATGTTTTAGAAAAGCTTGTCGATTTGGGAATCGATGTTATTTCCCTTGTTGTCTTTCTTCACTGATGGCAGGCCTTGGATCTCACCTTGCTGGGGCCCAGTGAGTAGGCCACTGGTGCTGTGCATCTCACAGACTGTGAGCCAGGGGACAGTTTGATAACTACCTTGTGTTTCAACCTCATGGAGAGCTCAGAGTCTCAGGGACAAGAGGTTAATTGGAACAGATGTTATTTTCAGAAATTGCATGATGCCCAGAGATCACATCTTTTCCTCCCTAAGCCTTTTCGGTGATGTTGGACTGCGTGATCTCTCTTGTTTTTCTCACACTAGGCTCCTTTTCATCTTTTGAATCACTCCAAACAATGGCAATCTTTACAAATACGACAAGCCCTCCTCTTTATGTCAGGCATTCTTTCCTCTAGGGATACAAGGGATCTGAGCCAAATCAAGAAGTAATTAAGGTAATTTTTAAAAGCTGTGTGTTTCCCCCTGCATAGCATTAACAAAAGTTGTGTCTAATTTATACTTTGATGGCGTGTTCATGCTCTCTGCTGTTTTTTACCTCTTCCTTTGAAATACGCTTCTATAACTTCAAAGAGGTCTCAGATTCACTTTAAGTGTCCCCAAAAGGGATGATGTAAAAACTTTTTGACTTCAGACCATTCTGTCTCTCTTAGAGTGGGAAACAAATAGAGACTTCTCCATATCTTTGAAAATCTACTTTTTGCTGGTTTGAAAGGATGCAGCAGAAGCACCTCTGAGATTACACACAGAATTATGTCCCAGTACTACTTCTGTTAGTGGGAATGAGTAAAAAAATGTTAAAGGCTCCCCCTCCTCCCAGTGAATCATGTCCCAGAGCTCATTATTATGAACAGCAGATAGAGAGGTAAGAGATGGAAACTAAATCTGAAATCATAAACTCATTAACAGACATCTCTGACCATCTCCCACATGGCCATGAATGTGGGCCATCAGGTATTTCTGAATAACTGTTGAGGTCTGGAGTATACCATAGGGAAAACAAACATTTCTTCACTGAATACTCCTCCTCAGCAGCTTCATAGTGAGGTTCAAGTTATGCAAAGGAGTAGGTGTAAGCAAAAGAATAGAGTTAAGAAATATTTGTCGTCTGCCCCTCTTAGGAAAAGGCTTATGTGTAGGTCAAACCATCCATTATTGGCTGTAAGGTGCTATTACTGCAGTGCATGTTTTGTGTGGCCTCTTCCTTGCCTGTGGATGTCGATTGAGCTTTGGGTTTATATGCTGCTGGAAAGTCAAAGCCAAGCTACAACCTGTGTAAAACCAGAGGAATTTCCTCTGTCTTTTGTCACAAACTTTCAGCCAATATGTGAATGCACCTTGTCACCACATCTCTTCCAGCTGTTTCATAGGTGACCATATCACTTCATGGCTTATCTCCAAGCAGCTCTGAAAGTTAGTGGGAGATCTTCTTTACTCTCTAACCAGGAGTGGGAGAAGCCTGTAAATGTTCAAGACAAATCTCTCAAATGCAACTCATCAGGATAGAGATACCAAGTGATAATTTTTTAGCATTATTGCCTTAATATAAACCATTAATTACTCTCTGGCTTCAGTGACAGTAGGAATCAGAACTTCATAGACCCTATTCATCTTGTGACCTGACCCTCATATTTTCTCACAAACCTGCTGGACTTGAACAAATCCTCAGGTTTCTTGGAAACCCTGGGACTCTTTCCAACGATCATTTGCAGGCATCACTGTAATCAGTTTGAAGTAATGAATCTAGAAACAGAACCTACGCATAGACAATAACGTGTCCTTCAATTAGGAGTCAGAAGACCTAAATAAAAAGAAGAAAGACAGATAAAAAAAATATAAAATCAGAAAAAAAAATCTTATAAGGTCTGAATTCCTGTATCACAGATAATTTTGATATTAGGAAAGAGTTAAGTTTCATTTTGAAATAATTAATGTAAGAAGTCTTACAATTTGAAAAAATATACCTGGTCAGAAAAATTACAAACCAGTTGTGCCCGTAAATCTGTCTCATTGGAACCCAACTCCGTAGCTTGTATTTGAACAGGAGAAGGAAAACTGGATCCCATATATCAGAGGAATTCAGCAGCTGAATTTCCTAATTTCCTGGTGCAACAATGAAAATAAAACTTTCCAGAGAGAAAAACTTCCTTTCAGAATAGCTTGTGACTGGAATGGCATTTGAAATCAGTTTGGAATCCATTGCTGTCATGGGGAAGCTTCACATTTAAAACAACATGTCATGTATTATCTGGGGAAAAAAAAAAGGTGGATGTGTTGAGTACAGACATGAATTGTACTGAGTGCACTGGCAAAAGATGTTTTGAGTTTATGGGATGACTTTAAATCTGCTGGTCACTCTGCAGTTTCAAAAGTTTTCAAAAAGTTTAACATGGCCACAAAAAAAAAGTATAATGCAAGAAGAATTTGAAGTTTTTGAAGACTATGTGATAAAAATAAAACTAGAAAATAAAAAGCTTAAGAGGTCATGTAGTCTGAATCTTACGCCCCAGGGCACCATCCGCTTTTTCTTGAAATACTTATTATAGAGACATTTTCTCATGAATGGACTCTTCCCATGTGCCACTATCTTTACGTCTAGAAAGCTTTCCCTATTGTTGCATTGACTTTTTCTTGCTGCAGGGTTGATGTATTACATACCTTGTTCACCACAGACATAGACATCAGATTATTCTCATCTTCACTGAAATCTTTAACGTACTGTAAGATTGTTATCATTAGCCCCTATGATTTTTTCCTTCCCTTAGGGAAAACAACCCCAGTTCTTTCAATCTTCCCCATAGACCATGAGCTCCTATTATTACAAAGAAGGCCTTGGTGAGCTCTGGGGACATGCATCTCTCAAAGGAACCAACATAAAGCGATGTTCTTGTTCTGCATACCAGAGCTGAAGACCTCAACCACATGCAGGCTGGCCCGTGGAAGGCCATCTGTTCATAGGGGCTTTCTGAAGAAAGAAACCTAGAAGTGTTGAATGGAGAGAAGGAAGCAAGCTAGGAATAGAAAGCTGTAAAAACCATTTCTGCATTTTGGGGCAACAAGAATTAATCCTATGCAATATCAGCATGGCAAGATTGCATGGTAGAACTAGAAAAAGCCATCACCAGCTACACCTCTGTAGAAATAACCAAGAGTGTGCAGTTCAGCTAAACGTTTAGACTGAGAGAGGGTAACAATAATAACATACTTAACTAACATTTGTAACTAAAAAAAAAAGACATGATTTTTATTTCATTGCTATTCTAGCTAAGGATTTGAAATATTCTTATTTCTCCCAGTCCAAGCTGCTCACTGCCAAGCTGCATTCCTGTGATGTTAAGTGATGTGAAAGATTTACCTTTCCTCAATATTATACAAAATCATGAGGTAGCATTTCTTTAATGTAATATGTGGTGGCATCTCCCTCTGGTAATGTGATTTATTATACCCACTCTAGGTTTCACAAAATGATGCATGTGGCCAAGTATCTTTAATGAAAAGTGATGCCTGGAGAAATGTTTCCCCAGAATAAAGAGAATAAAAAGCTACTGCTGACCTCTCCCTATCTACAGTGATGCATGAGTTTCTCCAACACCCAGTGAAGCGTGGAGTTATATTTTCCTTATGTAAATTGAACTAAGATTTAGTGTTTTTCAGAGCTCCAGTGATACCTAATATTCATTTCTCACATACAGAATGAGAAACCTGAGACAGAGTTCCTTGATATCGTGATGTCAATGGTGTTAACACCTAATTATTTATGTTTGGGCAAGAGAGACCAAAGATCATTGCCATAAAACAAACTGATGAAGCCGAGTTTTACTGCCAGTGCCTGCTGTAATGTCTTGCTTAAAGGCCTTTAAGAGGTAATATTTTTCTCAATACAAGAGGACAGATTTCTATACAAGACTGGAGATATTTATGCTATATATTCCTGATTTTAAAAAGAATGCAATCTACCAAACCTATACCAAATTCCACTGCAAAACTACCAGCTGACAGCAGGATTGGACTCTGGAAAGCCCATCCCACTCCTGCACTACCATTGGTGCCATAGGCCAAGCCCACCAACTTCATACTGTGACATATCCATCTCTACTGAGCTGCCTACTGATAAATGAAACCAGCTTCCCTCAATGTAAAGTGAAATGTAGCCTGGTACCTACCTATGTAAGCCACAGTTGAAACAGATGTCCAGTTTGCATTCTGGTCACCTGTGAGGGTGTAGGAAGTGAATATCAGAGCCCTTAGGCTGACAGACCTCATTGCAACCATCTAACAAAGCAGGGAGACTCAAGGAGGCAGCATAAAAACTCCCATAGAGTGATAAAAAGCTTGTCCTGTTTTAGATAAACATATTATTTGACTGCATGCTGTTTTTATCTTCCAAGTGTGGGAAATTCCTCCACTGGAGTCTCTTTTTATTCAGCTCAGTATATGTCCTCACTAAGCATATATATATTAAATACAATGAAGAATGAGAGAAGAATACTTTTTTTTTACCCTAACATAATATTCCTCCAATTATGATATACTTCCTCATCTGGTTTTCTCCAGGACCATGTTGATCCACACAGACAATTATTTGAGCTCTGAAGTCCTATTGCTGACACAAGCAAGATTGCCAGATGTTTGGACATCAACATCTACATGCTCCTGCTTTTCTCTGAGATGAGTGAAGTTGAATGTCTCCAACATAAAATTCAAGTCTGAAATTTTTTGATGGCAGATATTAAGCAAGAATGAGTTTTTCTCTACTCAAACCAAGAAGGTTGTAGTTAGATAAATTTTTTCTCAGAGTTTTTGTGCCAAGTAAAATTACTCTTATGGTGTTGTGCAATGCACATGGTGAAGCACCTTGTTTCTAGGTGCAATATGAAGAAAAATCTCTCCTTTCCAGCAGTATGGAAGTGGGACAAGGAAATCCCTTGGCATACACTGAGGACCAGTTATGGAATATTCTTTGATCTGGACTAATATCTGTATCTGAATTCCTCCAAATTAAGTGATTCAGCTTGGTGCCTTTTTATGGAAATGATGTGATACAGTAAGCCCAGGCTCCCTTCATGGACAGTACTGTATTAGGCAATGCCTCCAGCCTTTGTTTACATAACTGTCTTGAGCTTCATCCACTTTTTTGCCTCAAAATTATTTTCAAGACTATCTGACACCCAATTAAAATTACAGGAATCTATCACATACTATTTTTGGGGGGAACAGTAATATGCTTTTTTTTCAAAAGCCTTACTGGTATTCTTCTCCAATTACAAACACGAGGCAAAATTCCCTTGCTGAATTAAAGTAAAAAATCTCTTTGCTGGAAGATACTTGATTTTTTTTCTCTGAAAGGTTCCCAAACTCAGTATCATTTATCACTGCATCATTGTACTCAACATATGGAGACAAGATGAAGGTTATTTAAAATGGATTATATGTTTACTGTTTGTGCAGGATTGTTATGGTAGCTTTTCGTCTACGTAGGGCTGTCAGTTGCTTTTTTCCATTACATTTACTTTGCAGTACAATCAAGTAGATTTTCCTGTCCTCCAGGGGTTTCCTGGTCTCCAATCAGAATTCCCAGACTAAAGGTAATGTAGCAGGTTTTTTTTTTCTGATCATAAAGTGAATATACACAGGGTGATTTCTGCTGTGCGGAGACTTTATTCATCTTATGGGAAAGTGAATGCATATAATACTAATATATGAATGCAATGCAGTATCTAAAGATATATATCCCCAGGAGGCAATTTATCTGAAGGGCCATTTTTCTGGTGTTCATTCATTTGTGGGAAGGTGGTATTCCCACACTGAAAATGAAGCAAATGAAGGGACTTCCCTGGTGCAAAGTGATGGATGATGATTTTGTTGCTACTGTCAAGAGATGCATTAGACTAGGTTTCTCATTCTGAAGATGCTAGATGAAAAGGGATTAATTTCATGGCCATTGGGGAGACTGAATTTCCATTCTTAATTATAAAATGATGCCCTATTATAATTTTCTCTGAGGTACCTTGATGATTGAAGCTGAGTTACTTGACTCAGGGACACAAAGAGGTTCCAGAAGGCCCAAAGGCAAAACTCAAGGCACATGATTTACATGGCAGGATGTACCATACTGTGAAAAACCAAGGTCCTTTCACAGCAGGAACCCAAGGCAGACTGCCACTCTGGCCCTCTGCCACCCTGCTTGTCCTCGTAAGAATGATTTTTTTGCAAAACAGATATATTTAGGGAATTTGAAAGTGAGTGACATGATACAAAATTATAATGCACCTGAGAAACTATGGGATAAAACTTCCCAAGTCTTCTCCTTGATGCGTGACCCTGTACTTTTCCAAGGCTGGCATATGTTTTTGCATGAAACATTTTATATACATCACTAATTTTTCCACCCAAGGCAACTGGTTCACATTGTTAATCTGTTAACCCTTTGCTGAGGAAAGGGCTGATGCCCAGGTCGAAGTTCTCTGAAACCAGGAAAGACATAAATAGTGGGACTTAACTGACTATATACAGTATCGGTTTAGAGACACTAAGCGATCCTATACGGCCTCCAGTTGCAGCCCTAGCAGGTTGTAGACCCATGGGCCCAGTGTTATCCCTGCCAGGAATCTGTGGATTTAAAATGGCATGAGATATGCCTGTCTGAACGCAACTGAGTCCTGTTTTCATGATGATAGTGACTGGTTTGAGCCAAGGGTGGTGTTGAAGGGTGGGAAGTTCAGTTCTTTGGCATTGTCATGCCATGTCACTGCATTGGCATCATCAGAAACACACTCAGCCTATGTGATATTCTCTATGTGATGAGAATAACCAGTGAGATCTAAGGCTGCAACTCATAAATATGCCCTGAGTGACAGCTATTTTGTGGTTTTGAGGTTTGGGGTTTCCTCAACGACATTAGTTTGTGTAACAGGATTGTCTGAGTGGTAAGTGACGGCTGTGTTGATTTTAGCAAGAGGAAATTATATTAACTTATCACAGTGAGTTTCTCTCTAATGTAACATGATGTGACGCAAGGATTACCTGATATAAACTGATGCTCAGCTCTAGATTTTCATGAAACTAATGGATATGGCTACACTTCCCTACGAGCCAGTGATGGATGAGGTAAGGTTTCACTAATATTCTCTGATGCATGGTGCTACATTTCTTTAATATAAACTAATCCATGTCAAGGAGTATCCTTGACTCTGTTTGATATATGAGACAGTGTTTTCCCTTTTTGGATGTAAAGGGAATACACAGACACCTCTTTCAGCTGCGGAGTCACAAGTGATGCTATATTTCTCTGTGGTCAGGTAAACTCATTCTCATGCATCACTATATATTAAGGAGTTGCGGGTTTTTTGAACTGTAGTAAAAGCTAACTACATGCATAAATAGCTATCAGCAAAAAATGAGGCTACTCCATCTTTTCTATTAGGAACACCAGCTCACAATCAACATCTTTTGTCAAGCAAGTCAGTTTTGTACAGGCCTAAATAATAAAGGGAAAAGTAATTTTATTAATCATTTTACTGAACATTAGCAGTTTCCTTGGATATCCACAAATAATGTCATATGTTTCTTCTTAGGTTAGAAAGAGGCAGCCCTACCACTATATAGCCATTATTCTCTGCAGCCCTCAGTTTTATTCATTATCTGCTACTGTTAAATCTCTGTAATTTAGGATGCTTTACATTATCAAACATACACTGATTCTGTTTATATTACAGAAAAAGAGCATTGTGCATTACTGATTTCAGGCAAAAAGAAAACTAATGGCAATAAGCTGCATTATTTTTTCCTGTCTCAGACAGAAGTCACTTCTACAAAATACAGTTTTCATTGTTCAATTCCTATCAGGGAACTGAGGCCTCAAACATCATCGGGCATCAGAGAAATCCAGCTCCATGTATTTCTTTCGCATAAAGGGATACATGATGTGTTGTATACAAACCAGGGCATTGTAACTCACCACTAGGTGTTTCAACTTGACCAATATTTAAAATAACAGTAGACAGTCTTCCATTTCATAGAATCATAGAATCAGAGAATGGTTAGTGTTGGAAGGGACCTTCAAAGGTCATCTAGTCCAACCCCCTCTGCAAGGAGCAGGGACATCTCCAACCAGATCAGGTTGCTCAGAGCCTCACTCAACCTGGCCTTGAATGTTTCCAGGGATGGGGCATTCACCACCTCACTGGGCAACCTGTTCCAGTGTTCTACCACCCTCATTGTAAAAATATTTTTCCTAATATCTAATCTAAATCTACCTCTCTCTATTTTGAAACCGTTACCCGTAGCCCTGTCACAACAGGCCATACTGAAGAGTCTCTCCCCGTCTTTCCTGTCCACAAGAATCCTCTGAATTAAAAAATTATGTACAAAGTAGATGTCTATATCCTTTTTGCAGTTACTTCAGCCTATAAGAAATTACATTTCTTTGGATGCTGATAAACTTCAGTTCTCCGGAAACTCAAGTGAGGGAGATGCCTATACTGTGCAGTACAGTGGTTCACAAAGTTTTTTAAGCTACTTTTGTACAGGCTAGTTCTGGAATAGCAACTGATTTAGTCATGTAGATATCACATGATTAAATAACACTGCTGAGGTCTGGTTAAGCATCAAATGAGATGGAAAACACAGTTAAAATAGCTCTGCTACTTCCAGGCCCACGTTAGTATCTCATTCCAGAGCTGCATCATGCTATGATGATGTGGCAGCAAGTGCCTTTGCACAGAATTTGTGCTGGGTATGTGTCTCTTTCCTATATTTGCATGAGACACCAGTGATGATACTCATCACTGTAAAGCTATCCAATTCTGTAATTATGTCTACTGGGATTAAATACAATCTCACTTGGGTGTTCCTATCAGTTCTTCAAAAAATCCCAGTCTCATACAACATATATTATGGAAAATATCTGTGTCTCGTACTTTATCTTGGAGAAACACAGAACTAAGTGTCCATTTATAATGTGAACAGGGGATATTAGAGAAACTCAGTCTCTTTAGATCTGGATTATTTTAGCAAAGCAGTCAATCAGCTGCAGGAAATGACTGGCATGATATCACTGGCATTACTTTAACCTGCACATCACTATAGTTATTAACTCATTTCATAACTCAAAAACCTCAAGCTCTGCTACATACCAAGGTTATCCTACCTGCATTGTTCTACTTCAGAAGGAGATGAAGCAAGCTTTATGTATGTTTCTGCATCTCAGCTCTTACACCTCACTTTTTATGGAGCATTTTGGCATTTGCCATCATTTGATCTGGAAGGAACCCAAGTTTCAACATTGTTCTCGGAAGAAACAGGCGTGATATATTACCTTACATTAGGGAAACCCAGTTTTCTGTGATAGCTTTAAATCAAGGAATCCAGATATGAAATGATTCATGAAACTGAGCTTCCCTGGAACAAACAGCTCAATGAAGGAGGGTTTTACTAATTAAGTCTGATCAATGATGTTATGGCTTTTATGTCTACAATAATCTGTGAGAACTAGTGTTGTGAAAGAAAAAGTTGCATCAGGTTGACCTTCTTAACTGACACTGAAAAATATTATTTCTTCTTTATTATATGAGTTGTAGAGAAAGTTTTATTGCTGGGAAAGAACACAAATGGGGGGGTTTCCTCATACAAAGCGCTATGTCAAGCTACATTCCTTGAATTTGAAAAGCACGCATGAGGTCAGAATAACGAAACTACCAGAATCTGCTGCTGCTGGTTTGTCCCAGAACGTATGATACTGCGTGCTGCTACACACTGAGCGGAACTTAACGCCAACTCCTTCTCGGCGTGGAAGGGTCTCTCCACAGACTCTTCCCCGGTGGCAGCAGCAGCAGCATCCCGGCAGCAGCAGCATCCCGGCGGCGGCAGCTGCATCCCGGCGGCGGCAGCAGCATCCCGGGGCTCGCCGCTCCATTCTCCCGGCTGTGCTGACCTCTGCTGGTCCTTCCCCGAGGCGCGACTTTTCCCCGTCCTCGCTCGTTTTCAAGCGCCCAGCACCATAGTGAAGCAGCGATGCCGTTCTTTCACCAGTCTCTTCGGGTTTTTCGGCAGTACGTGGTCTACGACGTGAAGATGGGATGAACTCAGCTTCTGTTGTTGACGGGGTCTGAGGGGCAGAAGTTCAAGCGTCATGGTCAAGTCTTTGCTTTTCTTCATTGCCCTGCTCCTCAATCGTGGACCGAAAGCAAGCAAACGTCCTGCTCTCCTTTCCCCAAAAATCCCTTATCCCACATCCTCTGTTGTATTTCAAGGTAGAGAATCATAGAATAGTTAGAGTTGGAAGGGACCTTTAAAGGTCATCTAGTCCTGGAGAAGCAGAGCTTGGGCTCTGCTGTGAGACAGACCCTCCCTCCTTACACTCACGTCCATTCCTATTAAAAATATGCTATTTCATGCCTTTTTTGAGATAGTTATGCTTGCTAGATAATTATTTCGTCATCTATATCAACTGTTGTGCTATGACAGTCCCCAGACTTCCAGTTACTCCAGTATAACCCTTCCTATTGTAAATACAACAGCTTTATTTGGTTGAACCGGCTTACTGTTTAACCTGGCCTTTTCATTTATGAGATAGTTCAAATGTTCAGAAGAAAAAGATTAATCCCCGGCTCATGGTACTTGTTTGGCGAAATATTTCAAAGCTCTGCACAGATGCATTCAGTCTGTCAGGCATTTTCCAGGGCACACTTTCAGTACAGTTCCTGTCATGTTTCTCTCCAAGTACACAAAGAACTGCCTTTCAATGTCTGAAAAACAACTCCTGATGCTTCACTGGGAATTCTGTGTGTGTGCGGCTCAAGCCTTATCAGGGGCTGCAGGTTAAACCCAGGAAAGACTTAGAGGCCTCTACATGGACTTCTTTGTGCGTGTGTGTTGTCTCCCATCTCTCTCTTTTGAGTGAGGCACCCTGACTCTTTCAAGGAGTATGACTTGGTATTTTGGACACGTAGGTACCTCCTGTGAAACCAAACTCAATCTCTTCCTTCACTTGGGAAACTGAAATCCTCATCTCCCTTCAGCACAACCTGATGAGGGGCTGGGTGCCAGGCCTCAGCACCTTTTCTGCCAAGGTTTTTCAGCAGTGCAATGAAGAATTCAGGATTCACTGTGCAAAACAAAGCAGTATCTTGTAATCTAGTGGTTACCCAATAGGTAATGCCTACTTTTTTAAATGAATTTAGTGCTTCAGGGTTTGACCTCTAATTAACATCACTGTCCTTTGCTGTTACCTTTGAGTGTTCTGTTTTATTTTTGGTTATTCTCTTTGGGCCTTTCTTCACAAGGAAACAAGAAGCCTTATTAGCACGTGTTAGTTTCTTAAAAAAAAAAAAAAAAAATACCCTAATTTTTTTTTTCCTTTTGG
Source organism: Tetrax tetrax (assembly GCA_009806455.1). NCBI lineage: Eukaryota > Metazoa > Chordata > Aves > Otidiformes > Otididae > Tetrax > Tetrax tetrax. The sequence continues at coordinate 269,564 of WHYT01016290.1, forward strand.
TCACTAATGATAGGATAAAAGTAGAATTACAACCCAAACACTAATAATTATCAAATAGCATTTGTATAATGATTTGTTCCTAAATTATAACCTTGTTTGTCTTTTGACCGTACAATTGCTCTTTCATTTCAGTTTCCCAGGAAGAATGATTTTTCTCCCTATCCCTTGTTTTAAGTGTCCATCCTTTCATTCATTTGTCACATGAGTAAGGAGAAGGCCGAGTCAATTAATCAAAGGCTTGCAGAGCAACACTGAGCAATGTAATGCTTGGTTAAACCTTGCTTTCCTTGTAGAATTCAGCCTTAGAAACTTTGAATTAGGTGATTTCTTTTTACAAAAACAACCTTGAAGCTGAAAAACAATTTTTTGTTTTAATTTTCTTTTGGCATTGCCCTTACTTTGGATCAAACTGAAGAGAATAAGAACCATATCTGCAACCTCACTTTTTGAGGATTGCCTGTTGAAACATGATACTACCACAGGCTTCTGTTTTCATACTTGTAATTTAGTGCAAGGGTACAGAAAGGGCAAGAAAAAAGAAAACTTCTAGAAAGGTTAATTAATTATTATGTAAATAACAAATCCTTGTCACAGCTGTGCACTCATGCTTTATTACAATGGTTCACTGTGTACTGTAGCAAGGTCCAGGTCTGGAAAATGGTAGCCAGCCAGCTCCTTACCAGATTTCTAGTTAGAGACTTTACTAGATCTTGAGAAATTTCATCTGAAGGAGTAAGGTAAAGTAAGGAGAACATTGCTGTCAGAGAGTGCTGAACAACTAAAGACAGTGTTGACACTTGGGAGGAGACGAAACAGAAATGGGCCTTCCTTGAGCCTAGAGCTCTATGAAGGAAATTTCAGAAAAGAGATGAGATGGAAAACTTCTTCAAATAATGGGACACTGCTTTGACTAGAAATGTACACAGAAAGAGACCACAAAGCAACTGAGAAGAATGTCTCCAGCAGTATCTCCTTTCCCAGAAGAACTTCCAAATGGCTGAATCCACCATATATCTTCCTAAAGATTTCATTGGACTTAAATCTCTCTTGTATTACACACTAGATCTCAAACAAGAACAGTTTATATTTAAAACTAAAAAATTCTCAATTTCTTTATAGTATGAATGGAGGAAATTCATTTAGCTGCCACTGAAATGCAAAGTCATGTTCTTAAAATGCGTTTTTAGAGTTGCGTTAGTGTACTTCAAAAAAAAAATTGCGTCTACTCAATTTAATGGTATCTGATTTCAGTTTTCTTCTGTATAGTTATATCAGAAGCAAAATACCTCATGTACCTCGATCTATTTGCCCAAATCACAGAGACGACAGGGTATACAGTCTCATCAGAATATCACGGTCTAACACTGAGTGTAAATACTATTTCTGTATTTTTAGATGGGACAAGGTTATATTTAGCCAGTAGTGTTCATCAACAAGTCATGATACACAGTACAAGCAAGAATGGCCTTTACACTCATTTGCTTCCTGGAATTATAGAAGAAATGTTTTTTCATGGCTCAGTAAAGGTAGTAATAATTACTGACAGGTTTATAACAGTTTAAAGAGGAGACATTTGCTGGTGGTTGATTGTCAAATGTAGGACCATGAGCAAATGAACTGAATCAGAACAATAATTCTTGTGTTGTTTCTAAGAAATTTGAAAACAGAGAAGATTTTCAAGGTGACTGCTGTGCAAGGAACAAAGAAGTGCCATAAAATCAAATTGGTTTGGAAAGCATCTTGAAGAGTGACCATCTATTGTTCTACCTCAAGACTGGATCAAGCACTCAGTCATTCCTGACAGACGTCTATCTTACTTGTTTGTAAAACACTTTCAGTGATGTATACCCCATAACTAGGAAACCTATTCTTGGGCTTTAGCAAGAAAAAAGTTTCTCTAAAATCTAACCTAAAGCTCCCTTGCTGTGTTCAGGCACTCTTCTACTTCTCTCTACCCACCTTTGAGATGAAGAGTAGGTTTTTCTTCTTTTTAGCACCAATATTTTATATATTTTAAAACTGCTATAATATCCCGTCCCCAGCCCTCATTAGTCTCACTTCATCTCACTTCATCTTATCTTCCATGTTTTGTAGACTTTAGACCATTCTTGTTGCTCTTCTTTGAGCTTTCTCCAATTAACCCAGTTTTCCCTTTGAGTGCAATACCTGAATCTGGAGACAGCGGCTCGCAGTCTTAGTACAGAAAAAAAAAAACAGTTCCCACATCTTGCAGACTTTTCTCTAGTTTGCAGTGTATGTTTGCCTTTTCTGTGATAACATGCCAAAGCTGAATCATAGTCAGCTGACAGACAATACCCTTTTCTAGAGAACTGATACTTAACCAATCAAGGTTAAACTAGTTAATCTTACCCTATAAACATCTTCTAAATTACTTGTATCTAAATGCAGTATTTTGCACTTTGTTTCTACTGCTTTTGTTCTGTTTTCGCTTTTTTTCCAATCTATTGGAGACAATTTTTCCAATCAGTTTCTTCCCCTAGTGCTTCCCATCTTGACATTATCTTAAAGCTTAAAAAACACCATGTTATTCCTTATTGGATCATCCAAAATATTAATGAAAATATTGAATAATACCAGACCCTTGCAGAATTGAACTCTGGATATCCTTGGATTTTGGCAGGGAATTGCTCAGCTAACTAAACTCTGAATAGTTTTCTGGGCACTGTTTTATCTACTCTATCCTATACTATATACATATATGTAAATCTTGATCCCTTAAAATGGCATGAGACTCAATCACAAATGAGACAGATTTGACATGATTCGTTAATGACAAATTCATGTGGATTGTTCCTTGTCTTCTTCTTATGTTGCAAGCACTAATAAATATTCTGTTTGACTATTTGTTCCAGTATTTGTAAGGAAGTCAAAACTAGGCTGACAGATATCCTTTTCACATTTTTTTTTAAAGCTCTGTGCTCTGATGTTACGGCATCATAACTATGTTCACAAGTTCTCCAGAAGCCACAGTTAAAGAGATCCCATGAGTCAGTTCTGCGGGTACTCGAGTATGCAGCTCGCAGGGCTCTCTAGTTTGAAAACATCCAGCTCTCTTCATACTAGCCAGTCTCCTCTAGTATTGCTCAAAGCTATCTGTATATGGCAACATGACAGGAAATAACATTTTATGTATTTTCAAAATTCCATCATACGATCTTGTTAGGATAAAGGGTTCATGCATTATCAGTAACGTCACCAATTCTCTTTCAGTTGAGAAAACAATGAAAGATTTGGTTTTAAGGGACTGCTTTTCTCCATGGCCATTGATTTCAATCTGTTTCTGTTAGATGCATATTACTTTACAACTGCAACAAGAATAAGCTCCTTGCTCATCTGTCTATTTTCATTACACTAATGGAACTGCATTAAGAATATTTTTAAATTTTACATGTGAGCTTCAATCTAATATTCCAAACTTTGATAACACAATATCAATTGCAGCACATATTTTCAATCAGATTTCTTTAGCTGCCAAAGATTTTCAGAATGACTAGATATTTAATTTTGTTGACTCTGAAAACAAGGAGGTGTAGATGCCTATTCCCACAAGATGACTGTCTCCACACCCTGCAGGTGAAATGGTCACAGCACATTTTCAAGTTGCCATGAGTCACTGCGTATGCTAGGTGAAGATTTCCCAGATGCTGTTCTTAAAGACAATGAGGATATGGACTGTACTTTGAAAGACTGAATGCTATATAGAAATACATGCCTCTCACGATGTGTCAGCAATTTTTTGCAGTGTCACCATTAAAACTGGAGTGATCTGATGATGTACATGTTGATGCTTGTGACGAAAATCTTTCATTGTAAGACAAGTTGCAACAAAGAACTGAAAAATTCTTTGATTATAAATGCATTTCTTCTCTACAAAACCAGACAGCTGGGATATGTTAGTGATCCAGTCTTTGTCTAGTAATCAAAATTATTCACGTTTGACTAACCCTTAAATGCTAAGGGATAAACATAGGTTTCTTATCCCCTTCGAGACCATACTGTCCTCAATAACTTCAAGAATTTAAACTTTTATCTGATTATCCCTTAACTTAGAATAAGAAATAATATTACCTTTAAAGTCTGTGAACAATTTGGGATATATGAAAATTAACAGCAAAAGCCTTTGGTGAGGGTAGGGTTGTAATCAATGCCTGATAGTGGAGCTAAACCAACATAAGAGAAGAGGAGGACCATTGGTTTCATTTCTCTGTCTGATGTTTTGATAACATCATGGCATTAACTTCAGCAGAGCTGGGATCTGACACTGAATTATAGCACTGGTCACTTGGGTTATTTGCAGTAAGACAACAGGAACAAATGACCCCATTAAGAAGCAATGCTCATATGTTTCCAGTTGTTTTTTCACATTACCTAAAACTTCACACCTCGATTTTCCTTTCAGGTTTTCAGTATTTGAAGTTTGTGTCTAGAAGTGTTCATAAAGCAAACTTGAAAACAGAAATATATTTTTAAAGTGTTTAAAATTTCAGCCAAGCAGAAGACGTGTGTGATGGGGGGAGAAACATGAAAAGCTACTGAAGTAGTTGCTGTCATAAATGCAACTTCAGATCTCATCTTCAGTGCAAAAGGCCTGTGTTCTGAGAGGCAGAGGCCAAGATTTAGGGTGGCTCCCTCCTCCACTGCTGCGGGCTCAGGGGTAAGTCTGCTCCAGAGCCACCAGCATCTGTAAGGTGTGCTCTGGGCCACATGAGGCCCTGAGGTGTCTCCATGCCTTTGGGGAGGAGGAGATCAGTTCAAAGTGCTAAACTATTCATGTACGGTGTCCCCGTGTCCTAGGGAGACCCACAGGAATGTCCCAAGGACAATTCATCTGAAAGTGCCCAGCTGCCACCTCAGCCAGGAGCTCAGAGGGCAGGTCTGAAATCCCTCCACCATCCGTATGGCTTACAAGTTTTGACTCACCCTCTGCCTGCACCCCAGAGGAAGAAAGAGTGGCTTACCCCTCAACCTTGTCCCTGCGAGTCCAAGCTGGGATTGTCCCCAGAGAGCAGAGAGTTCAGCCCTTGTTCTTGAGGGGCAAGGGCTGGAAAACAGAACATGGGCTTATCTCCCTTCTCCAAGGGCAGGAGACCCTGGCACAAACCAGTATCCTTCCTTCTCCACACCATGGGATGAGATGCCTGTGAGTCAATAAAAACCAGACCATTTTCCTCAATGGCCACCTCAATTTTGCAAAGCAGTTGGCAACACTGTGACATGCCAAAGAGCCTGTAGCTGAGCTCTGCCTACATGAAAGGTGTGTTAGTTCCGGCCCCAGAGAAAACTTGGTGACCATGACCTTAAATGCCTTAAATACCAGCTCAGAGCTCAGGCACCATCTGGAAACAATGAGCTAGTAGAGGCTGAGGTGCTGATGCACCGAATTAACGCAGGACCCAGGTGCTGACATGTTACTTCCAGCTCTCCCTCAGCCTCGGCATGTCCCACACATGGATTTCAGCAGCGGGGACGGTGCAGGCTCAGGGGCTGTGGGCCACTGTTCACAGTGGCTGGAATTTGTGAGAAGTGGTCAAGATTCAAAAAAGAACCTTGTTTTCCTTTTCTGCAGTATATTTCTCCAGGGCTTCTCAATTTCTAGCTCTTTTTCAGCATATCCCTTACTCTAAGCAATTTTCTTAGATTTGTTCTTCTTAGACTACGTGTTTCCTTCTCATGTTTACTCCCTCTTTTGTTTCATTCAAATGCAAGATTTTTTTCATTATTTTTGCTTTCCATTTGTTTATTATACTCTATTCCATTTTGACTTTTTCCCCGTCTTTTCTCTTGTTTCATTTCAGTATTCTCCTTTCCATCACCATATTTGCATTTTTCTCTCAAGATCCACTTTCTATAGCCCTCCTCACATAATCCCTGGACACATTCTCCAACCCCCATATCAACCCTTTTTCTACTTACAACCTTTTGTCCTTTTACTGTTTTTTTTCCCTTCCAATGCACATTTTCTCCCCCTTCTCACATCCAGATGTTTTTCTCTCTCTATCTCCAGCTGTGCGAATAAATGACTTTTTTGTTTGTTTCAAGGAAGTTTGGTCAATCCTGAACAAAAGCACTCATATTTTTCAGGAAACTGAAACTGCGTAAATGATCATTTTGAGTGAATGTTTCATGCAGCACAAACTGAAAAACTGATGAGCTTGATCTCTGAGAAACTTTTAGTAAATAAAGCTTGAAGTAAACTTGTAAATGCTGGAGTGCCAAAAAAAAAAAAAAAAAAAAAAAACATTTTAGATTTTAGGGGTGGAAATGAAGGCGGGGCAAGTAGCTTTCCATTTCTTTTTTGGCAGGATCAAAGGGAGGATTTCTATCTAGAATAACTCAGGAAGATCCCACTACGCCTTTGAAGCATATTACTATTGATCAAAACTAATGTTTTGGGAACAAAATCATCTTGGCTAAAAATATATATATTCTGGCCCTAATTTCCATGTTCTTTTTTTTCCTTTTCCAGTATTGTTAGGTGCAGAGATCATGGAGGCATGGTGCACCTTTTAGCTGATATTTAGACATTACTTTAAAAAAAGAGTTGATCTCTTGCCAAGCAGGGAGCATCAGCTGTACTTTCTTGGGTATCCCAGTCCTTAGCTTCCTGGAACAGCAAATATAATATATTCCAGCTGGCTTAAAAATCTTGCATCACATCAAAAATGTGGAAGCTTCTTACTATTGACAGCAGTTTTTTAGAAAGGAGGCAAATGCATTTCTTGCAAATGTTCTCCTGCATTTAAATACACAGAGGCAAAGCACCAGTCTCAGATGAAGGCTGCAAAGTGAAAAATAGCAGCTGAAGATGGCCAGGCTCTGCCCTCAGACAGGCAATACAATTTCTAGTGATTTGGATGGGAGCCACATCTGGGTACCTGGGAGAAGAACCCAGCCCAGGCACAGCCCCAAATACCATGTTTTTTCTGTCCATTGTGCCCGGATCACAATTAGCAAAAACATTTTGTGGGAGAGGAGGGGAAAGAAGAGGAAACTGCCAATGAGAGGATATTCTTCCCTCATAAATCCCAACGCATTGAAACACAGATTAGACCCCTGCTTTCTTTGTAACTAGCCGCTGCCTAGAGTTCACTCAATCCTGAAATTTGCTGAACTGTTCAGCTCATGTCTACCCTGAAGTAATGAATTGGCAGGCCTATTTCTAACAGTGATTAATGAAGCTTTTCAGAGGCAACCCATTATTTGATCCAAAGTTAAAACAGAGGTTCATCATTAATCACTACAAGACATAGGCTCACAGATTCATAATTCCCAGCAAGCCTATTCCATTCAGGGTCTCACTCTTTCTTTTGTTAACCTGAAGCTCTCCTGTCTCCCCATTCCTCACCATCACCTTCCTGGCAGTCCATTTCCAGGTCCACTCACATAAAAAGTTACACACTCTCAGTGATATTTTTCAGGTTTTGCAGCCTTATAAAATTGTATCTTCTTTTAGATTTCAAAATTCCTCTTCCCATAGAAAAATGTCTCTGATAATCAAATATGAGCCAACATTGGCACCCAGTGGCTGAACAGATTAATCACAGATACATATTCCCTTGAGCCCACCTTTTCTATTCTTCGTTTTCCTCTGGGATGTATGCGGTACTCTTACACAGCCTTCAGCTCTAGGCCATCTCGTGATGGCTGTGAGCAAGTTATGCTAAGAGAAGGAAAACGCATGTTGTGGCTGGTTCTCCCCTCTGCAAGGGCCCATCAGAGTGAGTCCACAAAAGTCACCAGGTGAGACTAACATCACCAAGGTGCACGGGGTGAGGAGCCCTACACTGACTCCAGGGAGGCTGCAGCACCCACACAACATCGTTTCGGCACCCGGCAGACATACTGGCTCTGCCCCTGCAGGTATCACCTGTTCAGAGAAAGGTTGCAGCCTAGTTTGTAAGTCCTGCTCCTCCTCAGAGCTCTAAGACACTCATACAACTGGTGGCCTTAGGAAAAGTCTTTTGTGTCTAAATTATTAAATTCCTGGAGGAATTTCAAAGACATGTAGACATGGCACTTAGGGACATGGTTTAGTGCGACTTAGGGTGTTGAGTTTACGGTTGGACTTGATGATTTAAAGGTCTTTTCCAACCTAAATGATTCTATGACATAACTCTTATCTATGACAGTTATCTTCCCAAACTTGCCAATGACTTGTACTGGGAGAAGCAATGACAGAAAACTGGATGGTGGCTGGCATATAAAAGGGTAATTCTGAGCCATTACTGTTGCGGATGGTGCCAGAGAGGTACTGACTCTGTGCCTTATGGACAGTCATTGGCAGCACGTTGTCACAGCCTACAGTACCTAATTCCTGGCTCTAGCCACCTTGCAAGCAGCAGGAAGATCAGCAAAGGGGGACCCAATATTTCCAAAGGTGTTTCAAAACCAGAAGGTAAAGGGTAGAATGGAAGTTTCCAAAATTTTTACAAAAATCACATTTAACTCTAAGAAAGCTGAAATATTTCATTAGCAAACAGAAAAGTAGTTCACTGAATTAATATAAAGATGTTAAGGCATGACATTAAAATACTTTAATGCATACAGTGTATAGACTATATTCAATAATTCAATAGAATAATACGGTAGGGTAATTTGTACATGAGTATAACATGAAATTAAAAGATGAAGTTCAAATAAATCCTTTTTTGTCCTATAGAAATGGACAACTTGGCTTGATCCCATCAGAGAAACAGCTGTGGAATATTTCCTTTAATCCTTTTAACCAGAACCAACTTCTCCAGTCATTGAATTGAAAACGCTTCATCATCTTTAATCATAATGACTCTAATCAGATGTAAAAATTAAGGCATGGAGGAGTAAACAGCTTTTTGTTCAAGGCTGCACAGAAAGCCATTTGAAGAATCAGAAACTGCTCTCCCTGCAGGACAGTGCCCCTTCCACAGCATTTATTATGACCATGTCCGTACAACTGTAGTATTAATTACTGAGAAGCTGTATTCAGGTTTTCAAATGGTGCTTTCCAGTACCCTAACCCATTTGAGAATCTGTCTTTTATCTTCATTTGTACCCTGCTCCATTTACCTCCAACCCATTAAGCAATATCATAGACAAGGAAGACAACAAGATTCTGGTGCTTTCCACTGGAAATGTAAATACTGCATGGGATTGAAAACCCTGTCTGAACATAGATGTTCATTGACTTACAAAATCAAACACATCTGTACATCAAAAGAAAAAAAATACATTTCACTAATAGCATCCAAAGCATGAAAGTATTTAAAAAACTCCCAAACACAGATACATAATTTTGAAGAACTTACCACAAATAAAATTAATGTTCTGTAGAAGAAAAGCCATGTTAATTCATTTTCCTTTCAGTCTGAGAAACTTGCTTCCCAGCAAGCACCTTCCATGCGGCGACCAAGGCTGTAAGCTATGGTGTAGAACAGCATAAAGAAAGACAGACATTTCTCAAACCTGCTCCATGGGCACACTGAGTAGGGCTGCTGAGATGACAATCAGTTTTTAAAAGAAAACAACTAGCACAAGAGAAAACAATATCCATTTTGCCTGCCTGCAACCTTACAGCTTGACTGGAGAGCTTTCCTGGAGCTGTGAGTTGATAAGAGTTTGACTTCGGAGAGCAGTGGCCCTGTGTCCCACCAGACGAGAAGTCCCCTCGACAGAAGAGCTCTGCTTTAGAGATTTGGGCTGGCCCTGCAGGAATCCCAGGAATGTGCTGGCTATGACCGCTCAGCAGGGTGCTGCTTTCTCTCCATAACCTCCTGCCTCTCAGGGACATCGTCCCTCCCAGGACAGCAATGTGGAATGCCAACGTTCGGGTGCAACCAATTACTTGCAGTCAGACATCAGGTAACGCACTGTGGCCAGAGCTTAGACAGGACACATTCTCTGTGTATAAGTCTCTCTATGGGCGTGCACGTAAGAAAACATTACTGCTCTGCAGAAGCACCCCAAAATGCCACAGTTTTGCCTTCAAACTACCAAAAAGAGGCAGCTACATGTGCCTCTGCACCTCTTCAGCCTTCTCTCGCCAGCTCAGCCTTCCAGCAACGCTGCATTACCGGCAGCCCTTGTGTTAACGCGATATTGGCAGCTGCTCACTAGGAAATCAACCGACACTCCCAAACACGGAAAATTCCCAAACTCGCCCTTTTTTTTATTGCTGGTGATTTGGCACAGCCTCTGCTGGGCCGCTGCTGCCTGACGTGTTAGCTACACCTCGAGGACATGGCTCCACAAGCTTACTGAAGTCAGGGGGAAGATTTCCTTCCCCTCCCTCCCCCATCCCTTTATTTTCACAGGCTTTGCTCACAAACTGATTGGGAATACTCGGTGGGAATATATTCTCTGTAAATAGTTTTTTCTTCTGCTTGCCTCCTCTGTGCAGCCAGGAATGTGAGAATTATGAAGAAAAAGACTACGTGAAAGAAGCCTCCTGTCTCTTTAGCACCAGCAGTTAAGATGTTCAGCCAGGCTCAAGCAGATCTCAGCTTCGTCCCCTTGGTGTTTATGCAATCTACGTTAGATAATTGAAGTGAAATCAGACACAATCTGAAGGCCACCGACTCAGCTGCCACCCACCCTCCCCATCCAGCCATTACTAATGTTATCGGCCCGAGCTTTCTTTCTGTTCCCAGCTGGCCCTGCCACACGGGACCCAGTGGCAGCAGGAGTGATGCCACAGCCCTGTGTTGCAGCCCGGGTGCTGCTTTGCTCACAGGAGTCCCGCTCCCTGGGTGAGCCTTCCCCGCTCCCTGCACCTCTCCCCTGGCACCTCATTCGTGGCCCTGCTCCAGGACCAGATAAGGCACACAAAGAAGCTGGGGAAACTTCAGAAGTTACCCAGTGCCCACACTCGGGCTGTGGGGCACCAGCAGTCCTGTGGCAGAGAGGACACGATGCTGATGGGAGTTGTCCTGCTTCCTGCTTCGCCAGCGAGTCAGCCCTTCGGAAGGCATCAGGGAGACAGGCTGCGAAGAGCAAATTAAGATTCTTTGTTTTAACGAGCTCTGACAGAGGCAAAGGCAGCCTCTTTCTGTTTTTTGTTATTTTCTTCTGGAGGTTTCTTTCCTTTAGATGGCAGTATGCGTTTACAGCTCCCTGCAGCACCCCCTGCGCTCCCAGCCCTGCCACCAAGCATCCTCTGTCTGTGCCCAACCAGCACCGGGTTAATTTTCCAGAAAATCCTACACAAGCAATTAAAATGTTAATGTTGTGAGGGAAATGCCTCCGTTGAAGTAAACTCATTCGAGAGTCGGTTGTGCTCGGTGGAAGGGGAACAGTCTATTGATTTTGAACAAGGTCATATCTCATCAGGCTTGCCACCTGGATTATTTTTGTTTGCGCTGATCAGCTACCGAGTCCTTGATTTCACAGTGAGTTTGAAATCACCTCAATGAAGCAGAAATTTGAGGGGGAAGGGGATGGTTTCCCTCCCAAGACTTTTCTTTATTACAGAAATTTGCTCCCTCACCTGTTTATCTCTGACCACCTGCTCACCTCTGTGCTTGTTAACCTCATTTCACTAAAGCAGTGATAACTGATGCAAAGCTCTCAGTCCTGGCAGCTGCCAACCAAATTCACACCTTACGCTGGGATTCGTGCTGCAGCCAGCCAGCAGTGCCTTCCCTCGGGAGGATGGGAACACCTCAAAGTGGAATTCTGTTAAAAACCAACAAATTCAGCGGATTATAGAGCCTTTGCTTGACATTTGTGTGGGCATAGGTAGTTCTGCATTGTACTTTCTTTATAGCAGAAAGGACTACAAGAGCAGGAAAGTTGTCCAGCTTTTTTTTTTACGGCAATTCCTGCTGATGGAGGCTGCCTTGCATGCAGAATAACTAACCCCACTGAGACAAGGTATGCTCAGTGACAGTGTGCAGGTATTTCATTACGAGCAAATGACACCTGGGACAGAGATGCAGAAGTACCTCAAGCCTAATTTCATTTGCATATTCCCTGTGTTCTGCACCCAGAGTTTGTAGCCTTTCCTCCCTGAGCCAAAGGTCTTACAATGCTCTCTTTTCATGAGCGTGGTTGCACTGGAAAAGGTGGATCTGCTTTTTCATCATATCTAAAATAGGTTATGCTATTTCTAGTGATAGAGGCTCTGACTCTAACCCAAGTGCTAGGGAATTTGCATGCTTAATTCACATGTCTAATTGCCACAATTGCACATGCTCATTAGGCAATTTTGTGTGCAAATGCTGAGTTAGGCACATAACTAGGCATAGTGTTTGCAGTGTGATTTGGTTCAACACTCGTGGAAAATTTGTGAACAAATTAGACATGCAATCGAACGCACATTTTCTACGCTAAGAAGTTGGGCAGGGCCTGGCACCGGGCAGACTGCAGTCTAAATGAACGAGCAGAAAGTACTGCCCTTGTGAATCCCTGTGCAATATTGAAACCTCATCCAGAGAAAAATCAGACTTAAGCTATCTGTATTATCCAAAGATTCATACCCTCCTTTCAGGCTGAGCTGGAATACTGGGAAGCAAAAAAAATTTAATGGTCATCTGGGGAAAAAAAAAAAAAAAAAAACAAAACAACAACAACAATTATGAAGCTCTAATTTTATGATCTGATTGCTGAGGAGGAGTAGATACAGAGCCTCCCTGTCAGAAGGGGGACAAAGCCAGCCTGTCTTTTCCTATATTCCCACAGAAGACACAACAGTGAGTAACCCAAGTAGCTCAGTGTTAGCAATAAAGGATACTAGCACGGCTTTCAACCAGCACAGCTGATTTGAGTTAGAGCCCGCCTGTGGAAGCATGACTGCAAGAAAGCCCAACTTTCATGGTCTAGTGTTTGTAATTTCTCTCTCCGGCTGAAGATATATGTTCTTTTAATAAAAAGCACAAAGGAAAATACCCCAAAAGTAAGAATCCAAGGCACAGAAAGATTGAGTTATGGTTTGTTTAATCCTTCCACTTTACCCTTCCCGAGCCAGTCTGCAAACTCTCTTGCTCTGAATTTATGACGAGCAGGACTAAAGGGACTGTCTATAGATTAACATTGACATTTCCTTTGTGCATTAATCCTTTGAATCTCATTTACCATACATTTCTGCTGAATGACATAAAAATGATGATTTTTTTTATTACCGAGTAGATTATGATGAGGCACATTTCACCATCATTCAGAAAAATATGGAATGAGAGTCAGAGCTGTCTCTTTGCCTTTGCCTGTACAGTGACAACATGGGCTACCTGTGAGGGACAGCGTTTTGGAGAACAATGAGGTGCAGCTCCATCCTGTGAACTCCTGTAAGCCAAAAGTGCAGGACACCCCAAGGTCAAGGACACTACACCGGCTGGAACACCACTGCAGCCAGGAGCCCTTGAGATGGAAACGCTCACAACTGGGACATCGTCAGCTTTGCCAGAGCTGCACAGAGGCAATCCTCCCTGCTCGGGACAGAGGCTGCGGCTCTGCGTGTGTCTCCTAACACAGCTCCTTGCTCAAAGTTTTTTGGTAGAAAGCACACTTACTAGCTGTAGGTACATGCCGTAGCACTTACCCACCATGAGACTCCTTGGCTGCCAACAGCATAGCCCAACACATGCAGTTTGAGGAAAGAAAAGTTGTGATGGCCCTTGTCTCTCACAAAGTGCAGATTTGCATTAAATTTCCTCAGGTTTAAAGGCATGAAAAAGCTTAAGCTGACACAGCATAAGAATACATACATCACAGATACAGATACAGATACAGATATAGACATACAGTTAGAGACATAAGTATGTCTAAGCTGTGAAGTTCTCCTCAGCGTGCAGTTTTATGATATGAAGGCTTTGGTGGAAAGACCAACTTAAGCCCGCAGGACTCCTGCCTGCCCCACCAGATGGTCTTCCCCACAAGAAAGGACATTTTTAACCCAGGCGAGTTCACAGCAGAGATGCGCAGGCATGAATGAGCTGTGATGTAGAGCTGGAAACAAAAGCAGAGACTGAAGAAGGCAGGGCTGCTGAAGTTCTCTTTGTCACCAAAAATGCAGTCTCATGGATCTGAGGAGAGGCAAGGAGAGCGAGACAAGGTGAGGCAAAGAGAGGAGACTACAGCCACCATATGAGCAAAGGAGATGGGTGTTTTATTCATCCAGAGCCCAGCAGATCCTTCCAGTGCTGCCATTTGGCATTTTGTTCTGCAGTGTCTTTAAATGGACACTCTGATGTTACATGGAACTGACTGGGAACCTCCCTATATTCATAGAATTAAAGAAAACATGGAAAAATATATACAAAAATTCTCACTGGCTGTGGGAGGAAGGAGGGAAGGAAGGAAGGGGGATGGAAAGGAGAAAATACGTCTATAATATTGCATTTGCCTGTGGTGCTAGCAAACATTGACATTAAGATTCCATGGTTTATTAATATAAAATCCTCAATTTAAAAAAAAAGCCTAAGCCACACAGAACCTAAAGAAGTTGATAACACACAGTAAATGAATGTGAACAGGAGAAAAAAAAATACCCAAGTGAAAATCCAGGGGCTAAACACCCCATCCTGCTTTGTAGCACACACAGCAGAGTGAGCCTAGGAAATATTCCTTAGGCTATAAAATTACACAAAGGACTAGAGTGTCCCATTTTTCTTTTTAATTTGAATAAAACAACCAGAGCCACTGAAGAGAGGGAATTGACCTCTTTGGGTCTCTCACTTTCTCAGAGATGTTTCTGGTCAATCAAACCTGCACATCGTTCCTGGAAGAATGACCACAGCCTCCACGCTCCTGGCCTCTACCCTGGAAGCTATTGCTTATATTTCCATTACCCCACTGTAAGTCAGACCTGTCCATGGCCTCCATCAATGGCAAAAGGTCAGAAGTCTCCCAAACTCAGATACCAACATATATTCTCCTATAAATTAGACACACAAATTTCAAAATCCATAATCCTGAGTGATGGAGCATGTCATTCCCTCCTTTCTGCTTCTTTTCAAGGGGTTACATGCAGTTTGGCCTGTGTGGTTTTACAATCCATCCATTTTAAAAACGATTAAAATAATATAGCATTGATTTTATATTTTTTAAGTACTGCAGCTTGCAGGAGTGCTGAGTGCGAATGGCTCCTTCTCCTGTAACATAGCATGTAAAACCCTCCCGAGGTGGGGACTGTGGCCGCTGAGCATCCCTGCTTTGAAGGCATGCCCTGCTTTCATGATACCAGGAATGGGAACAGACAAGGGGTTTCTGCTTGGGAGCAGAGAAACACTGCAAAGTCAATGGCCATGCCCAAGGCGTTCAGAGAGGCGGCTGAGCCCAGCAGAGGCCAGGCTGAGCCAGGAGGCATCTCCCAGTGCTGGCTGTGCCTCAGGTTATAAATCATTTTGATTTTCCTTTGCTAAGGTTTTTTTTTTTTTTTTTCTCTCTTTCATGGGGAAGACAAGCTCCCTTGCGAGGATGGCACAGCCCAATAAGAAAAAAGCCTCCCTTTGAATCCACCGGGATCCTGGGCGTGCTGAAGGCTGCACTTAGCCTCGGCTCTCAGAGCAACGAGGATGCTTCAGAGCCAAGGCTGCGCCTGGCTGGGGGAGAGGCAATTATCCACCGCGAAATGTGGGGAGGGAGAGAGGGGGACGCCACACACACGCGCACACGCACACAATGGCAACGTGGGACTGGATCTCCAGAAGTGCTGAACGCTTGTAAGGCGGCGAACACCTCCGGCACTTGATGGCAGGAGTTAAGAGCGTTCAGCACTTTAGGGGAGCTGCTGAGCATCCCCAGGAATCGGCAGAAGATGCGGGTTTCTGCGCGTGGGTTTTTACCTGCAGTCAGTGCCTCAGCTACTGTGAGATCCCTTTACACCTAATTAAGATAAATCGTGGAGAAATATACAAAGATGCATAATTTACCCACTCTTCGACTGATTTAAGTGTATCCCCGCAGGGAACTACACCCATTTAACTAAAATCAAGTTAGAAATCAATTTAGTTACATTAGTGCATTTTCGGTATGGAATAGCCCTTAATTTGAATGGGAATAAAGACCCACTATGGGCCGATTGATTCTGTTAGGAGAAGGAAAAGCTTTTATTCTCGAGATAGCTACAAACGAAATCAGATTCAGAATGCTATGGGAAATTATATATGGGAAATACTAGGATCTGTTGGCATAGGCATGTCTTTTTTTCACACAGCTCTGAACATCTTCATTCCTCCTGTGTTTTCAAGCATTCCTGGGCAGAGATATCCCAGAAAACCCTAAAAATAGGGGGTGGTTTCCTTTCTAAGAACCGCAGGTGGCTCATTTCAGTGGCAGAACACGTGGGTCTCAGAAAGGTCTTTCCAATTTAATGCATGCGAGCTCAGGAGACACAGGAGAAAGGAAAAGCCTGCCCTCCAGGAGCAGGCGAGGAGGAAACTGTGTACACCGGGAGGGAAAGGAGTCAGGATGAGAAAACCCCTCTCAGCTGGCTGTGTGCCTCCCTAAGCAGGGATGGGAACCCAGCGTGGCTTTGCAGGGGAAAGGGGAGGGAGCGGATCTCCTGTTTGCATTCAGCAGGACCTGGCAGGGAGGAGGAGGTGTCACGAGTGGAAAAGCTCATGCAGCATCCCCAGTGGGAGGCTTGAAATGTCCCTCCAGCTTCCCTAGCTGGCTCATTTTTCCCTAGGTCCAGTGGGTGCAGCAGGGGCACCTGGGGACACTGACTGGTCCCGAGGACTGGGCATAGCTGGGCCCATCTGCAGCCACCTCTGGCTAAAACACCTCTGGGTCCTGCCTGCTGACCCGAGCGCGCAAAGAAGAACCCATAGCAGTTGTGCCCCATTGCCATTCCCATTTGACCCCACTGCCTGCCCCCATACCTGTGTGCAAGGGAGAGATCAGGCAAAGGAGAGGAAACAGAAAATGGGGGTTTTCCCCTGAGGACCATCCACTCATCCCAGTTACTTAATTTTCACTAAGTCAGTTCTTAGACTACTGAAGATCGCTTGGCTAGTCTTGCCCCCTCTATTCGGCTCCTGACCTTCAAACATGGTCCTAGGAGTAATGCTATAAAAGATATATGAAGTAAGACTCTAGGTGGCACTTCAGGCTACATAAACCTGACCTTGTCTATCAAGACACACAGTATTTAAATCATAAGTTGAATCAGGTGATCCTTAGGTAATCAAGATGATCAGTAAAAGTACATCAGCACGATGTAGTCTCTGCAGCAATTCCCAGTGTACCTTTCCTGTGTACCCAGACCTACAGTTCGGTTCCACTTCACCGTCAGAAACCAAGAGAAATCTCACTCAAGAAAATGAAACTACTCACTGGAACATATCAGAAACAGGCCCATGGAGCACTTGCAAGACTGCACCTAAACAGGAGTAAGAAGCCTAAACATATGTGTGAGCCTGAAACACCAGAGACGAGTGCTATAGCAAAAACGACTCCAAATTCACCGGAACACTGCACCACTCCAGTATCTGCAGAAGGGATGCATGGGATACATATGTCGGTGCTGTTGAAAGTATTGCATTGTTTATTTTCTGTAGGTTTCACCAGTACAGAGCTAACAATATTTACTTGTCTCCTCTCTCTAAGTCCCAATTTGGCAGCGCATCACTAGTCAGTGGGTACCTCGGACACGTGCTTTCTTGAAAATGTACTGAGAATTAAGCAACAGAGCAGCAGTGAAGCATGCTCAGACATGCTTTTTAGAATTGGAGTCCAAATGCAGATACGTTTCTCAGTGGACATCTGAAGGTGCAGTTCCACACCACAATTATCTAGTGGCAAAGCTGCCAAAGGAGGACTCTGCCTTTTCTCACCTGCAGCTATTTGTTACTCTCTCCTCTCTCCCATTTGTCACTCCTAAGTGTGCTGATACCCTTTAAACTAAATTAGTGAAATGGCTGGTATTAGCAAAACCAGAAAAATCCTGCTGATCTGTTTTAGATCGTGACACCAGAAATAGCTGCCTTAATGTAACTGGGTGGGGGGGAACAGAAAACTGCAGCAGGGAAAGGAGGAGAGAGGGAAGGACAAGGATCTCTTCAAACTGCTTTCCTCCTACAGAAGTTTTAATGGTGACCAGCAGCCAGCTGTCTATACTAAGTGGGCTGAAAAGCTCACCTGCTTCTTCCTAGCTCCTCATCACTGGATCTGTGTTAGACTAGTTCACAATTTGTCATCAGGAAGTCCTGTAGGCTGTCCAGAAAAAGGCAGGGGGTTCAGGGCACACAAGAGATGCAGGTCCCCCTCTGCACGGGGTCCTCTCCTCTGCCGCAGCAGATCTGCAAGCCCTCAAATGCAACACAGCCTTTACCTCACCATACTTCCCCTGCCTCATGCAAGGCCCCAGGGAGGGCTCATGTACCTGGGAGGGGAAAGGCTGGCCCTTTTCCCTCTGGGCTTTGATAGCAAGCTGGGCCAGCTGCTCCTGGAGGCCTGTCACACCTTCTCCCACTGGGTCAATCCTTCCCCATCAGCTGCTGAACAGGCAGCAGGCAGATGGCAGCTGCAGGGGACTGAAGAGCCTTGTGAAGGGTGAGAAGTAAAAACAATAAAGAACATGAAGCCCAGCCAATTTGTTGAGGATTTATAAAATGAGGGTCAAGTTTTGACAAACCTTTTTCTTTCACAGTGAAACTGGTGGACCGAATTCAGAGTGGTTCCCATTACAAACTTCCCTTCGTTCTCTCCTAGGGATGAGCAGCCTAACCCACCAAAACCAGCACCACCATGCACAGGTTAGATATTCCCAGGTAGACAAATGTATGAATATACAGAGCAGTGGCAGAATGAAAGGGATGTTGTATTCATTTTTTAACAAGTTCTCTCCCTCTCTGTCCAACTGCAGCTTGCCATTGCTACAGGAGCATTCAACAGTCATGGAACTGGGCAAAGTGAGTTTACCTTTCAGCAA
This sequence comes from Tetrax tetrax, assembly GCA_009806455.1. NCBI lineage: Eukaryota > Metazoa > Chordata > Aves > Otidiformes > Otididae > Tetrax > Tetrax tetrax. Next base: position 288,429 of record WHYT01016290.1, read on the forward strand.
TGGGGACATCAGTCAGTCCTGCCCTCACCACCTTACCCTTTCTGTTGCAACAGCATCGGAACATTTCACCATTATTTTACTGCTCATTACCCTCAGTTTATCACCCTCACAGTCTAACCTCAGTTTACCCCCAGGGATGAAGTGAAGGCGTATTTCATCCATTGAGCAAAGCTGTGGACAAACCACGGCTGCCTCAACTGGCATTTTTGTCCCTAGTTCCTAATGACGGCCAGGAAGGCTGGTGCTGAGCAACACTGCTGCATAGCCTACCTAGCCTGTTTGTGGTCCTACAGATTGTGTGCACAGACCTTTCACAAATCCTTTTTACAGAGGATTTCTGGCACCCTGATGTCCCTTGGCCAGGGAAAAACATGGGCTGCACGTGGCAGGTACAGGACACCGCATGTGTGACCAGATCCTGCTTCATGGCCCTGGATTGGTGTCATACCCACCTGTGAGCTCCTGAGGCATCCAGTCCCCTGCTCGTGTCTTTGGTACCTACAGAGCAGCTCTTCCTTTAAACCTCTGATTCTTCCTGCCTCCTCTTTGAGCCTCAGTGAGAAACATAAATGACTTGCTTTTATATATATGGATGATGTAACATAAAAATTGGGGTTTTGTGTCCTCTGGGCCAGCTCTGGACAGTCATGTCATAATGAGGAACACAATAAATGTCAGTTTGTCTTAGAAGACACTCGGCGGGGGTTTAGGTTCACCATTCGCAAACAGTATTATCTTCAGTGCTGTAATCAGGCTGGAGGAGGAATGGGTTCCTGGGACCTTTGGCATTTCGAGTGAAGTAAAGTTATACAATTAAACTTCAGTTAGGAAATATCCATAACTTACCAACAGGGGAGAGCAGTTAAGAGCATTACCAGCTGTCAGCACCTGGGAAACTAAATTGAATGGCCAGAGTGCTGAGATATGAAAACTGAAGAGAAAAATCACATGTGCCTACTTTTTTTACGGCTGCAATGTCATAGGTCGTATGTTGTGCTAACCTGTAAGAAATAATAGGAACTTGGAGATAAAATATAGCTCCAAATGTGAACTGGGGCATGGCATAGAAGAAGTTAAGCAAGGACAAACAGATTACTAGTGCTCTGAAGTATAAAATCACTGTCTCAGAGACTGCTCTCTCTACTCCTAGCAGCCTCATAAGCCAAACCAGCTGTTGCAAATAACACTGTTAGATTTTTAAAGACATCTGTTTCCTTGACTGTAAATAGAAATACAATTTCCTTAAACTAAAAATACTCTCCCATGCAAATCTGGGTTTGTTTTTTTTTTTTTAATTGAATTAGCAATATATGTAATGACAGCCTTCCAGGGATGCGTGATGCTTGTACAGATATTCCTGAAAAATTTGCTATATCACTTTTACAAATCTATCACTCCCTTCCTGAATATCATAAATTATTTGGTCAACATACTGCAAAACAGAAAATAAAGAAATAACAACTAAAATGATCTGGCACACTTTATGTTCAAGGAACTGTGGCCTCGCACATAGGAAAGGAGATCTCTTAGCGAAGGCTAATTGAAATGGGGAAAAGCAGGAGTGGCAGGGATGGGTTCAACCTGCATCTGAGGAGGATGAATGTACTGAAGCAGCTCTGGACTGAGAGAATGAGGAGCCATAAACACCTCCCACTCCTCCATGCAATGGAGATACTTGTGTTCCCCTACAGCAGCAGATGTGGGGCATCTACCATCATGTGTGCAGGGGTGATGTATCATCACTGTGTGGCATCAACAGCCCAATTTGGAGGGTCAGCGCAGGACACAGATGCTTGGTGTCATGCAGCAAGAGGGGCTGGGTAGAATACAGGAGAGATTTGGGGAAGGAGAGCGGTAGAGGGGAAGAGGCTGGTGGGAGCTAGGGTCAAGCCTAGTGTGGTGTGAATTAAGAGCCTGGCTAAAAGCAGGAAATGTTCACACTTCTCAGAAAGCTTTATGAGCAGTGATAATGAAATAGCAACCCCTGAAGCACTTACGTTCCCATTCACTTTTCTAATGCATCCATTTGAACAGTAGCTCCTGTCTCAGGCTGTTCCCATGGAGCAATGGGCAGAGCGTGCATGTGGCCTGAGAGGAGCACGGTGACACTCTCATGGTGGCGTATGCCAGCAGCAAGTAGCAGCCTGTTTAATTAAGCCTTCCATCACTCCCTGCCCTGCTGACTGCACACCACGGGTAGCACCGGTGTGGATGCCTTTGCCAAGACTCTTGCTTCATTTCAGGGAGGTCTACCCATTTGTAACGACGCTCACCTGGCTCTGTGGGCACCTCTGGCCACACGCATTGAGGGGGAGGCAATGACAACAGCTGCGATGGAGCCTTCAAGGGAATGCTGACTCACTCCCATCCAGAGGTTGCAAAAAGCACCCAGGAGTCTCCCTCAATGAGTTGCAGCACATGGGGAAACATGGGCGACAGGCGCAATACCTCCCCAGCCTGCTATGGCTTTGAAATGCCACGGCCTTGCATAACATTGCTAAAACAAATACAGCAATTAAAAACGTGTGCGTAACTAGTCCGGTTCTGCAAACACGCAAACAGACGGCAGAGCGGTGGCGATGCTGAGCGTTGCCTGGTAATCCATTTTCTCAGAGCTGCGTAATGGCCACATCCATAATGAACCAGGGGAGGAAAGGGAGGGAAGTGCAGGAAATCCATTACTGCCATAAAGGGAAGGAAATGGAACAGGAGCCTGGACCCAAATCTGGGTCCTCCTGGATTCCTGACCTCCTGCCGGGGTAAGATATCAGAAACCAATACCAGGGGTGGAGCCGCGGTAACCGCTGCAGTGACTCATTCCCTTGTGAAAAGCAGAACCACCCAGACAACTGACACAGAGCCTCGCTGTGCGCACGGCCTCGGAGAGCTTGCCCGATCGTGTAAGCAGCTGGCACAATTCCTGTGATTAACGAAATATGCAGACAATTTAGCCTGGCTACCTGGGCGCTATCCCTATCCTTGTCCGATAGAAATGGAAGCAGAGTCATCCTGACGTGACTTTTGAACCCAAAAAAAGCATATAGTACCACGTGAGACAGCCAGGAAACGAAAGTCCAGATGGAAAGAGATTAGGAATTGCTCTTTGAGTTGGTTAAAATCACAGCTGACCTTATTATTTGGTGCTCAAGCAGAAGGAGAGAGAACTCTGAGACAGGGCAACATTCAGGCTTTCTCCTTCCCACTGTCTGTACCGCTGTTGCCCATACTCGATTCTGGTCATGTGCCATGTTCTCACAGTTCCCACACAATCCCACCCTTGTGCTCCCAACTTGGGGACGAGGAAGCTGTTCATCACGGCGTTCCATTTGACACATTCATTTCAGACGATGATAATACCCCATTACAAGTAGCAAGTTTTACATCAGCAAATATTGCAGTAGTTCTTCTCCAGATGGGGAAATGAAGGGTTAGAGGGGTAAAGGCTTTCCTTTGGCCACATAGTGAGTCATTGATCTCCCAAGCTCCAGCACAAAACTGAGCATCACTGTTTAGGCTTGCTTTTAGATTTAGCTTACCAGTATATTCCTCTGAAGTCCATACAGGAGAACTATGCCTGACAGCTGCACCTAAAATTATATTTTTCTTGCAAGGAGAAGGTGGAGGGAGAGGGCGGTCCATGCCTTGGTACTGTAGTCAATCATTCAAAAGCCTGTGTGCTTTCAGCATTTGGCTAATCAAATTTCAGCAGAGTGCACATAGCACTGTATCCAATCTGTCTATTTGTAAAACTTGACAAATTCTTGGCGTCAGCAACAGAGAAGCCCATTCAGTACCATCTTCCTCAAACCGGGAACTCACAGCCTGACCAGTGCAGGTTGCCTTCATGTGCCTCGCGTCTCCTGAGGAAACAGTTTTACCTGTAACTGCATCTCCCAACACCAATGGGGAAGGTTTTTGGTGTGACAGGCTATATCCCTCCTGCACATATTTTCTTTCTTCTCCTTTCCTCCATCCACTACTGCTAGCCACAGGCAATGCTATAGAGATGTATCTTGACATTGAGTGTTATAGGGGCTGATATTAGAGACAGAGTTCCTTCAGAGTTCAAGGCTGGCTTGTTGTGTGTTTTGTTTGCTTCTTGAACCTTCTTAAAGCCACAGCTGGGAATTTTAATAGCTTTCCCAGCTGCCTGTCTGTGAAGGGGGAAGACCCAACATGACCGAAGGCCTGGTATGACTGTGCTCTCACTCCCAGGTAAAATTAAGAAACCTCCCTGAAAGTAAACGAGGATTCTGTATTTGAAACTACACAGTTGCCGAGATGAGCTGTCATTTAATTTTGTAGTTCAGTAGTTCAGTGTGTCCTTCGCCTAACCCATAGCAGAACGGGGCAGTTTAGGAGGGCTGCTATGGAAAGTCCCTTCCAACCTTGCTCCAGGCCCCTGGGAATACAGTGCATCCTCACTGCCCCATAGCATCACTTCCTATTCCCCCAAGTCCCACAACTGCTCTCTAGCCCTGACTGGCGTGTTTAGCCTGCACTTCACAGCTCCTGCCCTCACACTGAAGGTCGACATGCTCTGAGCGTCCTGGGTCTGATGCTGCAGCCTGCTGCAATATCATTATTATTGTGAATAGGATGATTGTTTGCATTTAACTGCGGCTTTATTTTCTTGACTCTTCACAACAAACAAATGAGATTGTGATCTATGGCTGTTTCCATTTCGGTGTCTCTGCAGCTCTACTGCAGAATGCCATCATCCACACCTCTGATCCCTGTGAGTCCTGTTAGTGCATCTTGTTGGCAGCAGAAGTATTCTTCCACTGCAGGTTTGATCCAAAACAGCATATTCCACCATCTGCAGCTACCTGCTGGTGTCCAAGAAGTAGCGAGATGGTTGCTTTCTTTATCCAATTGCATTTGCCAATGTTTATCTTTGGCACCAAGCGCTGAGGCTATTTTTGCTTCTGCCAAGTCAGGTAACATGTCTTTCATTGCAGGCACTTGGTAAAGAGCAGTTTGTTGTACTTCGATAAGGTCGTTCGGGCTTAAGCGAATGAAGCATTTGCTTGCATGGAGGTTGGCTCCCAGGCCACGCACCCGGCCAGGGATGCGGCAACAGTAGCACTGATGCCATCATCTCTCTCCATTCACTGGATCAGCTGCTGCTTCTCCTTCACCCTTGGTGCAGTGGTTCACAGGTGCCATCTTGGCTGAATCACTGTCTCTATTTCAAGGTGAAATATTCCTGGAAGATATCCCAGTCTTTTAAAATATCTTGATAACCTTTCAGCAGTCCTAGCTACAGAAGCAACACAGAGCAATGTCTGCTCTGATTCTTCATGGGCCAACTTTTCTGCTTTGCCTGTGTGGTTCTTACCACAGCTATTGCACCTGGACTTATGTGGAGATTATTTTCTATTAATTATTTTCTTCTATCTGGTATCTTCCTCTGGAGATTTTTACTTGTCTTCTTACATGAACATCAGTGCTTCTCCTTTTTTTCCCTCCTTCCATCCCAAAAATGCAAGCTGAAGCAGCATTCCATCTACTCTGCAGCTGGAATTGGTGTGTGCTCACTTTCTACATAGCCAGATCTCTCCCAAGACCAGGATGAGCTCTTCAAGCAGCTTCATAGCTTCACAGAAGATATTGCTTCTTTTGAATATACTACAAATTCCTTTTTTAATATACAATCTGTAAACAAATGAGTCAGCCGTTTTCTTTACGGGCAATATTCTGATCTGTGCTTGCCTTAGGTTCAGCTACACTCTTTGAGGAGATTCTTTACTTGTGTTTTATTTAGGAGAGAGGAAAAGCTGGAAAATGTTGTGATTTTTTCTATATCTTAGATGAGTTGTCCTGATGTGCCTGGAAGCTGCTGCAGTACGTCCATGACTGCTACTAGCAGTGGTCGGTGTTGTTTTTTTCTGTTCTATGTCTCTCCCTTTTCATCCCATTTTCCCACTACAGTCCAAAAAGAATCCAGTTTATAAATTCATCCCCTTTCATATCCATCTTCCCAAAGATGGGAATCTTGGATACCATTCTTTTTCTTTCTTCCTCCTTCCTGTCCCTTTTCCTTGTAAATAAGCATGATCACAGCCTTTATTTCTGATTACATAGGTAGAAGGAGCAGATAACCTCTGAAATCATGCTCTCCACAGAAAGGAGATGAAAAAGCCTAACGAGCAAAAAATTACCTGGAAAAAAGAAAATGGAAGAACCGTGGATTGCCGCCAGGAGGTCTGCTGAGGACCCAGCCTGCTTGCCAGCAACAGAAAAGCTGCTAGCAATTGTAGGTGACTAAACCTGGGACATTGCTTCACTGTCTGCCAAAATCAGCAGTAGGCCAGAAGATGGGACATAGTGGCTGCTGGACTTGTCTTCCAGTTCTGCCGACAAACTCCTGGCCAGTTCCCAAACTTGTGCCTCAGTTTCCCTGTCTCTAGAGTGGGAAGAGCTGCTAACTTTTGTTACAAAAAAAAAAAAGGAACACACTTTATGAATGTTAGGAAATCAGCAAATGCAGCAGTGGGAAGGGATCAATAGAACAGATTGTAATGATGAAAGAGCTAAACTAAATGTCTGCTCCTTCAAATGCCTCATGCACAACCAAGGCTGGAGGTTGGCAGAAACCAAGGAAAAAAAATCCCCTTCCCATAAAAAGTACAAACCATTCAAACCATTTGCATCTTATCAATAAGAAGCACAACTGTACGATGGGAAAACAGGTCCAGTTCCTGTACTGTAAGCCTTGCATCCTCCCATTCCTTACAAGAGAGGGTAAAGCTCTTGCACAGGGACTACCTCCTCTTACTTGTCAGTCACCATGTGCTTTATTGGATGTCATCTCGTGTACACGTAGATCCCTATACAGCAAGCTGCTTAAGTACTTCCCAGTTGTGTTTAAACATACTTTGCTAAATTAAGGCATAGGACATTAAAACCTGTAACTATACAGAAAAGAACATAAACCCAAATATATTTAGCAGTCTAAGCAGATTTTACTGAACTACATGAACTTTTGGCTCTGCAGAGGTTCTTGTTTCTATCCCCAGATGTTTAAAGTCTAATCTTGTGTACTTCATTCAAAATTGTTCCTTTCAGCTCCATGTCAGTACATGGGGAGCAGTGGGAACACAGGGCACCCTGCTGCCTTCACTGATCACACAAGACCATGTTTGACCTTGGCCTTAGCACACTCATGAGTAAATGTGCCTCCATGTGTGGCTATGCTGGCTTCACCTCACATAGGTCTGGATCTTCGGCCAGATCCAAGGAGAACAAATCATGGATCAAAGCCATTCTCCAAGGTACTGTATGAAAACTGGAAAGAAAGAGTCCTTGAGCCTAAAGAATAAATAGGAAATGTATAACAAGAATGCTGAAGAGGAGTCAATAACCATATTCTTAGACCCTTCCACATGATGTTTTATAAATTAAGACTTTTAGCCAGCCTTGAATCAAAAGAGGTATCAAGTGAAGATGAGCAAAGAAACGGCAAGCAGTGGTGAGAGGAATGTGTATTTTACCTTCCAGAGAGGAGATTCTTCTTCTTACCACAGAACAAGATCAAACTGGTTTAATCACAGATTATAAACATTAGGCTAAGAAGCAGATCTAGTGCACCTAGAAAGAGGGTAATAAGTTAAGTACACTCAACTACTGTATTTGTATTAAAGTAGCTTTATTTTGGATGATAAAAGACAGGCGGTGCCTTGAGGCACGGTTCCTTTGGAACTGAATCCATGCTCATGCTCAGGTTCCAACTTACAGGTGCAATGAGCCCCTTGCTTTTATGTAGTGAGTGATGTTTGGGCAAGAACTAACCCTCACAGGCTGACCGCTATTGTGTTTTCTTACCATTTTGAAACATTCAGTATCAGGATTACTTTCTTTCTATTAAGTCTGTAAGACTATAGTATTTACTTCTTTCAGTCATGAGATGTTTTGCTTCAGCTATTATAGCTGAAAAGTAAACTTATTTTAAAATCAGTTCCTTGCAATACTTTGAATTTCTTTTCTAGAACTGGTTCCTTGAACTCTGGTAGAACCCAGCTCATGTCTGAGGTCAACACAGGTAACCAGGGCTCCTTCCAGAAGAATTAATATGCAGCGTTTTTTGAGCAAGACAGAGCAGAAGAAGAGCAAAGATTAGTGCAAAAAGAAGTGCAGACATTTACAATGACATTCATGTTCTTGGGAACCAAATTTTGGGGAATACATATCATAATAATTCTTCTTATGAATGTTTTAAAATTAAAATCTTAATATATTACTCTCTTAATATATACTCTCCACTCTCAAGAGCAGTTACTATCACAGATACTTTCTTTAGAAAGCTTATATGTGACTGCACGTTTCCAGGATGAAGCCTTTGGCCCCAGTCGCCCAGACATCTACACACATACCATGGTCACAAGCAACTCAGTGGGACTACTCACATGTAGGAAGTTACATGTAGCTATTTATTTATGCAGGCTTTTCAGGTTTAAATTATTTTACTTAAGATAGCTGGACTCAAAACTCTTATGTTTGAATGATGGGAAACTATTTCTTCCCAAAGACAGAAACACTGCTGATGGACGTTCTGCCTCTACCTTCTTGCGAGAGGGATATTCATGCTTCCTCAAGTGTAAGTATCTTTTACATAACTGAGGTTAACTTAATAGAAAAGATCATGTTCTCTCATTAAATGATATAGACCACGTATAAAGAAGACATATGTTTAGAAAGAGAAGAAATAGTGTCTTGCTACCAGTGTCGTCTGTGGAAATTACTGCCTTTACCCCTTCTCCAGTTTTGGATTTCATCTCTAATCCCTTTAACAGGCTTTCCCAAATCCTGAGTAGTTTAAACTATTATTTAATATCTTCTTTGCCAGGAAGATTTTCTGTCTGTGTCTACGTCTCTCTATGTACATTATATTATGTATGCACATAAACATAATATTATTATTCCCTTAGTACCAATTAAGCAGTATAATCCACCTCAAAGATATTTACAACAATTTAAACTACCCTGAACCAAGGAGTTTAGAGGATTAGAGATGAGATTTAAGCAGTTACTGAGGGGATAAATTTTACAGTTCCTGTGCACTGCAGCCCCGTTTGACTCTAAGGCCAAAGAACAGAGAGTTTGGAAGTGACTGAAGCAAAGAAGGAAATGCATCAAAAGTTGAGTCAGGTTTAAAGCCAAGAATAGTTTGTTTGTTGAAATCTTTTAACTTCCATGTTTAGAGGACAATAGACAGCTGACTCCTTGGACAAGTTTGTCCACCTTCCTTGCAATCTCCCTCCCTTGGTGCTCTGAAGACAGTCAATGAGCGGGTGCGCACTTCCATCCCATCTCTAGCACCATGTGCAGTGGGGTGAGCAGGGAGAATAGGTCTGGCTTAAACTGAAAGCTCTGATATCTCCAGTAACACAGGACATGCTCTGGGACAGAGGGCATAAGCCGGCACTGAAAGTTCAAGCCACCCTGGATTTATCAAAGGAAAAGAGTATCCAAAGATAAAAACTTGTCTATGCTGAAGAAGCACAGCACTGTTTTCTGATTTTTCTGATGCCTGCGTATCAAACCAATACACCAGCATTGCTTCATATTTAAGGGCACACCTCGTCATGTATGTATATCAACACATTTATGCTTCTCACTCTCAGAGTCCTCAGCTGAAATAGTGTTTGGCTGAATGTATCTTTGAAGTAAAACTCACCCAATGTATCTGTGGCACAATCACTGGGGCCCTTCCCTCTAGTCTACCCTGTCAACAAAGCAAGAGTAAACTCTCTCTGAAACTGCCCTTCTTCTATATGTAACACCTGGGATATTTCCTGTTTCTTTCTCTTTCTCTGCCAGTGAAAAGGTAAGACTAAATAGTAAAAAATTGAGAAAAAATTGTTGTTGCCACCTGGTGAGATAAATGTACCTCTGGCATAATTCCATAATTCCTCAACAAAGTCCTTCTATTATTCTCAGAGGGTTGGGTTTTTTTTTCCTAATTTATTTATTCATAAGTAATATCTTATATACAAAAATGCATCGATCTTCCTGTCACACCCCAGGTGTCAGCTCGTACTATCCACTCCAGAAGACAGCAGCAGAGTCAGAGCAGGAAATGGAGCTGTCTGGAGGGAGCGGACTTCCCAAGCTGCCCATCTCCCAGGTGAGACTTTGCCCAGCATCTCATGGGCGGCCATGCCAGCTGCCCTGTAGAGCAGCCCCCAGCACCTCTGCTCCTGCTCCCTTCCCCACGCAGGGCTCTGGAAAACAGGGAAAACATACCCTCTGCGCAGTCAATTTTGCTTTGCTACTGAGAGCATGAGGCAACTCCTTTCTGAACATATGTTTGCTTTCCTTCCTAAGAAATCTTTTCCGTGTCTGCTGCTTGTTAGAAAGAAAACAGCAATAGTAAGATGTATGTGGAGGATATGGGGATGAAGAGGCCATGCACAAAGAAGCCCTGCAGCATGAGTGTCACCTCTTGGAGATGCACACTTGGCCATGGATAGCACAAGCTCTCTGTGGTCTCCAAATGCTGAGAGGAAATGCTCATTACTATTTCTCCTTGTGACTGTGGCTACTTTGCTTAATAAAGAGATTCATTAAGGGGAATGACCTATTTGCAAAGCCTGTAAAAGTCCTAATTTGTGTGTGGTGTTTTCTTCTCTTAAAGAAAAAAAAAAAAAGAAGAAAAGATTTCACAATACCTTGAAGTGCCTGCAGCGGTGCCATGGGACAGTGAATTGCCCCATTCACAACTAGAAGCAGAAACAATCTTTTGGATATGGCAATGGATTTCATGTTTAACGTGCCCAGAATGTTATTGCATGTAAGTTACAAAAATGATGATAAATAGCTTGCCTTAGCCCATCTATAAATTTCACCTGTTGACATGGTTTAGCAGGCAGATCCTAATACCACCCTCGGGAGAAAGAAGGAAACCAGTGCTGGGACAGGAAGGGGTTAGGCAAGATTTAAGTGAGTGTACAGGAAGCAATAAAGGTTGTGGAGATTTAGCTCGAGTCTGGTGAGTGTTTGATTGAATCCTTGGTTAGGGAACAAACTTGACAACATTATCTGTTTTTGTTGTAGGAACAACTGTTCACTTGTCTAAATCCTGCCCTCAGCACTGATATATATCAGCCTTTAATTTACTCTCACTTCCATCCGAATCACGGTATGAATCAAGCACATCCCCCTGCTCCTACTCAGATGGCACGCAGAGAAGTCTATGCGCAGTTTGTTTTAAGGACTTTTTTTTTTTTTTTAATTTAATTAGGCCTGATTTGTTCTTGCATTTCCTGCCTAGGGCCAGTTCAGCACAGGTGGTGTCTTCCAGGGCAGGGCAGGCAATTCGGGTGAAACCTCAAAGCCGCCTGAACACGCAGCGCTTGCCGCTGCCAAGCTGAGCCGCGTTTTGCAGGCCCGACTTTGGCAGGCAGCCGCAGCAGCGGGGCCAGCCCCGGGAAGCGCTCTGGGATCTCAGCCCCAGCCGTCGGCAGGGGATCCCGGCCAGCTACCTCTTGGCAGCCCGAGCCAGCGCCAGGTGCCAGAGCAGATCAGATCAGGGGTCCAGCTAGCCTGAAATCCTGCCTCTGCCGCTTGCCAGGAACACATGAAGAAGAACATCCCCCTCCACCGCAAAGGACAAATGCCCATCCGAAAACGTGGCCAGCAGTCAAGTTTCACTGCAAGAGGGAAGTACTCGTTGTCACAAGCCCTGAAGCAGAGATTTGAGCTATTAAAATAATATTACACTAAAATATGAGTTAATAGATTACCTTTTACCCTGGATAGTTTAACTGCAGATGTAGGCAGTATCGATTGCAATGTCTAACATTTGTTAATCCTGCTAAGCTCTTTACCTCAGTATTTTCTCAAGGCCACAGCAGAGAAGCTGTGTTAAAAAAAAAAAAAAAATCTGCTGTTTTAGATTTAAACCTGTTGCTTTTATTTCTGAGTGCCTCTCTGATATTTATGACAAGAGAGGGTACACAGGACTGACCATCTGACCCTCCTGTGCCATCTATTATTTTATATACTGCAGTGACATCTCTTACTTGCACCTTCCACACTCAATCGTCCATATCTTTATCTCAAACTGTTTCCATACCTCTTCATCACGGGTTTTGTTACTCTTCTCTGAACTTAAAAATATGTCATCCATATAATCTTTTATGAGCTGAAACTACCCTTACCTAAAAACAGCATTCTAGTTGAGGATGTGCCATTGATCTTTCCATAAAAAGGCATTGTAATTCTCACAGCACTATCCTTTATGCCTCCCTTAATAGGAGGATAAGCTGATTCTGGGAATCTATTCCCAGCACACATGTAGCTGGAAAGAGGTTCAGAGACTCTTAGCTTTGACCAGAACTTTTTATGATGCAGCAGAGCCCAAACTTACATCTATCAGCGGAGTCACCTTTGCCGTACATACATGTAAGGCTCTGCCCCGCTATCTGCATCCTGCTCAATGCAAATTTCAGCTGCCATGTGTGACCTTTGCTTGCCTGCCCAAAATAAAATGCTGAGCACCATTGTTGGCTGGCCATTGTCCCTCATGCCACCGAGGTGGCCACCTTGCAGGGCCAGGCAATTGCAGAGGCTCCAGGGAACCCGGGGCAAAGGTGGAGGTTATGACCTCTTGTGTATCATTAGGCAATTAGCCAGGGCCCTCTCCAACCTCTCAAAACACAGGACCCTGGGCAAACTATCCTCCCCTAGCCAACCATGGGTGACCCTCCTCTATCCGTAGCCACACTGAAAGTGTTTTGACACCCTCTCAAGTGTTATTCTGTTCTGCATATGAACAACACTATTGTATGTTTTTATTTCTACACCTTGCAAACTTGCAAGATTTTGAGGCACTGGAAGAAGACCTTATTCCAAGAATTTCATGAATCAGGAGGGGCACTGGTGCTCTCAGAACCACCATAGAAACAGGCTAGGTATTTACAGGTTTTGCCCAAGGTACTCAGGATCCTGCTATCTGTATCAAAAATTTAACATTTTTACCCAAAGGGGCTTAGAAAAGGGGAGCCAGAACCATGCGTGAAATGAGAAAATACAGAAGGGAAAGATTTAAGGATTTAGACATAATTGAACATAGCCAACACAGCTAAGCAGACCCTGCTGAGGTCATTCCAGACTCCCTTGAAAATGTACTCAGATTTGGTCATAATGAAATGCGTAAATCTCAAATGCCTTTTTCTAATTTTTCTTCTCTTTATATTTGCAAACTCAGTCTCAGAAGATATGTGCCCAGGTATGTCTGGTTCATTCTGATTGTACATAGAAGGATGGTCTGAATATGCTGTTTCTGAGACAGTGGTGCTTTCTTCTAGTGTAATTGACACCAGTGTCCTTTGCAAGAGACAGTGAAAACAAAGGAAAGGGAGGATAAAAGGAAAAAATGAGGTAAGGAGAGAGGAGTCAGTCTGACAGAAGAGGAGAAATAAGAACACCAGATGTATGCTACACGTATAGCATTTTATCAGATTACTCTGTAAACAGCGGTGTAATATTATGTATAAGACAGTATAGGTCTTTCCCTCTTAAGGCTGTGGTAAGAGAGAGAAAAGATGGTCTTGTTGTTAAGGTAGTGACACAGAATTCAGGAGATCTGGCTCCCATTCCTGGCTCTGACACAAACCTTGTGTAAATCACTTAATCTCTCTGTGCCTCTGTTTCCCATCTGTGAAACAGAGATAACACATCCTTTTTCTCACCCCAGTCTGTCTTGTCTATTTAGATTATCTGCTTTCCTGGACAGGGAAAGCTTCTTAAGCGTGGGCTTGGGTTTTCAGTTTGTCTGTCCTCAGTGCTTTTTGCTGGATCTTCTAAGACCAGAGGGAACCACGGTGATCATCTGGTCATGACCCCCTTATACAAGACAAGTCCTGAGAGCTCCCAGAATTAATTTCTGTTCCAGCAGCTGTGATAGACAAAAGAATAGATTTTAGGAGGAAAAAAAATATAGAGAGAGAATGTAAAAAAAAAAAATTCCCAAATCCAATGTAGCTTTTGGTAAACTTTTGGTAAATCAGTAACTTTCACTTTCACTGATAAAAACTGGTGCTTTATTCTTTGCTAGGTTTTGTCATAGAATCATAGAATCTTTAAGGCTGGAAAAGACCTCTAATATCATCAAGTCCAACTGTCAACGTAACATCACCGTGCCTACTAAGCCATGTCCCGAAGTGCCATGTCTACACATTTTTTTAACACCTCCAGGCATGGTGACTCCACTACTTCCCTTAGCAGCCTGTTCCGATGCTTGACCACTCTTTCAGTAAGTAAATTTTTCCTCATATGCAATCTAAACCTCCCCTGTTGCAACTTGAGGCCATTTCCTCTTGTCCTATTGCTAGTTACTTGGGAGAAGAGGCCAACACCCACTTCCCTACAACCTTCTTTCAGGTAGTTGTAGAGAGCGATGAGGTCTCCCCTCAGCCTCCTGTTCTCCAGACTAAACAATCTCAGTTCCCTCAGCTGCTCCTCATAAGACTTGTTCTCCAGACCTTCACCAGCTTAGTTGCCTTTCTCTGGACACGCTCCAGCAACTCAATGTCCTTCTTGTACTGAAGGTTCCAAAACTGAACACAGTATTCAAGGTGCAACATCACCAATGCCGAGAACAGGGGCACGATCACTTCTCTACTCCTGCTGACTACACTATTAACTCTTTTCCTACTACTAGAATGATGGCTGTTATTCTTGCTGAACTCAGGAACCCTCTGTGATAGATGTGTATGTATTTATGGTGGGACTTCTTTTTCCTAACTTTAACTATGCATGTAATCTAATCTAGCTCTCCAGTGACAAAAAAACCTGAATACAGGAATTCATCCCAAAGATCTTGGGTAACTGTCTTGGGATAGGACAAAATGGCCTCTGAATGGGTCTATATTGACTATGCATGGACCCTGGATAAACTTACAATCATAGAATGATAGAATGGTTTGAGTTGGAAGGGACCTTAAAGATCATCTATTTCCAACCCCCCATGGGCAGAGGTGCCTTCCACTGGATCAGGTCACTCAAAGCCGCATACAACCTGGCCTTGAGCACTTCCAGGAATGGGGCATCCACAACTTCTCCGAGCAACCTGTTCCAGAGCCTTATTACCCTCACTTATTATCCTTATTTGCACCTGTAGGATAATTCTGGAGCAGTCATATGATGTTCTTCACTCTTCTTCTTGACATAGCTTTTCTTTATAGAGTTTATACTCGAGATTCATTGCACTTCACGATGAGAGCAATTGTGACTGTAACTCTACTTCAGTTAATATTGTTGCTCCTGTTAATGTGTGTTCAGTCCCTCCTTTATCCATCATCACTATACACCAATAATTGGTGAGGTAAGTGGATTT
The DNA here is from genome assembly GCA_009806455.1 of Tetrax tetrax. Taxonomy (NCBI): domain Eukaryota; kingdom Metazoa; phylum Chordata; class Aves; order Otidiformes; family Otididae; genus Tetrax; species Tetrax tetrax. The sequence continues at coordinate 303,772 of WHYT01016290.1, forward strand.
GAAATATTTTCAAGAGAGGAAAGAATTCAATCTTGAGCTTTTCTAACCTGGGCAAGGGAGTGCTCTAACCAGTGAGTAATTGAATAAAATACCTTTTCCTGTGGTCATGTGTTAAAGGAAGGCTGCATCTGCTTTTGCATTTCATGCACAGGCTGATCCTTCAAGTGTGCCACAAGCACACTCCTTGGACCAAGCGTTGTACAGGAAACAGGCAGACAAATGTATAGTTATGACATTGATACTGAACGGCTCAACCCTGTCAGATTTGAGGTGTCTTCTGGGAGTGCACAAAAGCAGAACCTCAGTTGCCTTGGAAACTTCTCCAGCTGGAAACCGAGTAGGTTAAGGCAGATCTGGGCAGTCACTGAACTCAGCTTTCAGGATTGTCAGTTTAGTTTCAGATGCCTAAAGTCCTCCTAACTTTCTCTTTTTAACCACTCCAGAGCTGGCTTCTGAATAATCAAAATGTCAAGCCACACAAACATCTTACAGAAGGCTAAATCTATTGCATCAAAACTGTAAATTAAGTCACCCCATTTGAAATCTGATTTAAAATTATATCAAGTTAGTTTGACAAGAACCTTGCCCACTGTCATTAATTCTATCGCCTTCTTTTAATTCCTTATTACTCAAGCACCATATCAGCCATTCCATTATTTTGCCTGGGATCGAAGGCAGGCTGACAGGCCTATAATTACTCGGGTCACTGCATTTACCTTTTTTAAATATTGGCACAACATTAGCTTTCTTCTAGTCCTCTGGAACATCCCCAATACTCCATGACTTGTTAAAAATCAAAATTAATGGTCTGTAGTGCTCCTTGACTATCGATCTTAAAATCTTGGATGCAAATTGTCCAGACCCACTAATTTTAATGTATCTAACTTTAGTATCTGCTGTTTAACACATTCTCTTAGTTACTGCTGGAATGGAAAGCATTTCATCATCATTCTGTCCTGAATCATCTGGCTTTTCCCCAAATAACAAATAGAAGTATTGATTGAACAATTCTACCTTTTCTGGATTATTATTGAGAATTCTACCAGCTAATACATGGATTAATACCATATCTAGGATAGGCTTTACACCAGAAATCCAGTAAAATTTCCTTTTGTTCTGTTCATGCATTTCTACTCATACCATTTTCTTCCCTACTGCATTTTCTACTATTGTTGCCTCGAACTTCTAGTGCTTGCTATATTCTCCCTTTCTCATTTTCCTGTTTACACTTTTATTCCCCTGGTTTAGGGACTCATAGTAGTTCTCTGCTTTGTGAAATTTACCCTTTGGAAGCCAATATACATGTGTTTGTGTATGCAAGTCCATTATATCCAAATCTGCATTTCCTTGTATTCTTGGAATTAAAAATCATTTTTAAATGAATCAATCCGCATTTAGCCTTTGATCCAAAAGTGCTTCTGATTAATACAATTGAATAATTTTCTGTCATTACAGGGAGAAATGAAGTTAAACTGGTTTCTTCCTAAAACTTCAGACACGTACTGCTGACGCATGTGGTAATTTTTTGGAACTGGCAGATCCTCTTTCTGATTCCACCAAGGAGACTCACACCCTCGTCTTGCAAAATCTCAGGACTCTTCTACTAAGTGAGCAACGAACCTCCAACAACTTCCTACAGCGCAGGACATGTGAAATGCAGATGAGCAGCTTTGACCTCATGCAACAGTGCGCAGTGATGCTTACATAGATGTGCCTTTTTTTAAGCACTTCACAGGAAAAAAAAAATAAATTATGTTTGTTTTCTCAAACATGTATATGAGACAAAATGAGTATTAAAATCAGTTACGTGGTGGGAGAAAAAGGGAATTTTCCAGGGGAAGTCAACAGATTCTGTGATGGACATTGTGTAGATCCCATAATGTCATTATTATGTATGTTAATAGGCTTTACCTACAGCATATATGGGCCAGACACTAACATGGAATCCAACCTTATTGCTCCCTTCAAGTCAACATTGCTGTACTCATTCACCTTGCTGAGATAGTAGCACTAACTGTTTTCAAGAAATAAGACTGATGTTTTGCATAATCAGCTTGCCAAATGACTGGGATTGCGCTACACTTCTGTGGAAAGCAACCAGCACTTTTTTCTGCTCGTACTTATAGTGAAGATGGAGGATGTCATTTCTTTCTTAGCATTAAAGCTACAAAAGCTGAGGTAGAATGTATGACAGCATATCCCACTAGTAAGGGATGTTAGAGCTGAAGATTACAAGGTTCCAACAATGGCAAAAAGGGTGCAAAAGCGAAAATGAAATAACAGTAATTCAGAGAAATTCAGAGCAAGCGATAAAGCTTTATCCTTGGTCTATCCAGATGTATGTGGAAGCTATAGGGGTTTCCAAACTGTGACTGATCTCACCACCCTCCACACTGCAAAAACTTGTAATAGAGACAAAAAATGGTCGCTGTGTAAGTAGCTGTGACTAATAAATCCAAAGTAAGGCAACACCATTTAAGTCCTCAATAAAACATCAAAACTAACTCACACTTGTAGAGTGGCATTATGCACACTAAGCTGCAGAAACTCCTGATGGTTCATAACTATACAAAAGAAACCTCAGTCCCACTTAACTCAAAGGGAGTGTTCATCTATGCATTTACACAAACAGCAAAAGAAACTTCTGCTGACAATAATTTGTTGTTTAAAATGACAAACACATGCAAGGAAGAACAAGTCTGACATTCCAGAGAGGCGTTAGGGCATGCCCACTTGCATCAAGACGCAGAACTGGGGCCTTATCAGAAAACTCTTCAAGGCAAAGACATTTCTTCTTTAACTGCTTTTAAAACATCTTGCAGTTGCAGTCATTTCTGAAAATGAATGAAGAAGATGTTAAAGCACAGATTAATAAAGCCTAGGAAACACAGCTTCCTAATGTATAAGAAATCTCTTTTACAAGCAAGTACCAGAAGGAAGAGGTTGGTAGCTTGCCTGATTTCAGAGCTGAGGGGCCTACAGGTGCTGACAGTTGTACATCCGCTTTGTTTGTCTCCTGATGGATAGGAACCAGCTCCAATCCAGGAGGTCTGTAGGCACAAGTCCAAGGTAATAATCTCAAAGTGGCCCAGCTGTGGTTCTTGATCAGTTCAAGTGTGTTTAGCACTCATGATCAGCAGCAAGTCCCTACAGCTATGGGGACTTCCGAGTAATCTGAGTTCCCAGCTGTGGCAATAAGCAAATCATCAAAGGATGATAAAGTCAATATTGCTTAGTTACCTTGGGAACGAGATGAATGCCCAGGCCCATTCCCTCTGGTAACAGAGTGGGATGATAAGTCATCCTATGATAAGTCATACCTCCTCCTATGAAGGGTTCCCAGTGCTCCTGCTCCCTGAAGTATGTGGGATGTCTTGCAGGTTTCAGAGAGACAAACATTTCAGTGCGTGGTTTGTGTGGCAGGATATAGTTGTTTGGGTTTAGCACTACAAAAATGCAGCTGCTCCAGTGCTGGCCCACATGTGGCCAGCTTGGTGTGCAGGTGAAGGAGAGGTATGATTGCCTGCACCCATCAGGGTAGACAAAGCTGTATGACTCAAACGCAGACAGCAGATTAGAACCCCATGTATCTGGCTCACAGACCTATCCTTTAACCACCAGCTACTTCTCAGACAATGTGACTGGGTGAAATACTTAAACTGTAATCTGAGAATGGAAGTTGGAAAAATAAAAAGAACAGTCTATTTTAAGAGAAACCTTAGTGTTCAGGTGAAGGATTCTACCAAGGCTCAAGAGACTCAGGTTAAAACAGTTGTAATCCGGTCTGACCAGCAGCATCTGAATAAAGTCAGACCAATAATCCCTTCTCCAGGTTCAAATATTACCTTGTGTAAGTGCACTGTCTTGCACTTATTTCTCTTTCTTCTGAAAGCTACTTCTGTTAAACTAGGCAAAACAAAAAAAAAAAACATAACACATGCATAGAAAGAAAGGGTCCAAAAAATCAGTCCTACAGCTGTTGCAAGCACTTAAACATTTCAACAGTGTTTATAAATGTATGCCAAATTGGAATTATTTCTTTCATAATATTATGATTAGTATAGCAAAGAACTCCAAAATCATAAATAATTGCGTGGCATCACTCAGAAAGGAATATCATATAAAGATTATTTGCCCTAATATTTTGGTTCAAAGATTTCTCAGTAATGACAGTAGAACTCCAAACATTGACATTAGTCTAATTTCTCTGATGTTATGTAATGTAGAGATATTGTAACATTCTTCTGTCACAAATCATCATTAAGATACTTTTCAGAAATTACAGTAATATGGCTAGGTCTTTCCTTTTGCAATTAAATTTACCACTGACTTGATGTGTAAGATGCATAAACCAAGAAGCAATTCTTTAAAATTCCCATTGACACCTAAAATAAGAACATCTTCATAAGACCTCTGGCAATATCTTTTGTTAAAATATGCAATTAAAAAGAAAGGAAAAAAAAACCCCTAAATTACGTGAAAAGCAAAGGGAAAATATTGTCTTGAGGAAGAGATATTATATATCAATAATTCAAACAGAGAAAAACAAATGCAGATTTAGGAAGACTGAGAAGAGGAACTTTATTTGTATTGATCAAGGAATGTAAGGATGAAAAGCAGGATACGTACCTCAAGACCTCAGATACCAAAGAATTTGCTGCCCACTGCCAAAAATGCAGTCTCCATCTCACAAAAGACTACCCTACGTACCTTCTGCAGGCAGACACTTCTGACATTTAAGGAAACATCTTACAAATATAAAGCAGTAGGTGACAGAAAGTACAAATTATTTGAGCCTTCATCTGAAAAACAACAAAATGCAGACCCAGAAGATCTGTTGAATTTCTAAATATTTTCTAATCTCACTAATTCCTCATCACTCTCAAAGGCAAAAGATTACCAACACTCAAGCTGAACAAGAATGATCTAAGTGCTATTCAACAGGGACTCAGCATACTCTCTCCACGAGTTTGATTTATGGCTGGTCATCTTTGCTTTAATGCCCTAAAAGTCTCTCCTGCATAATATATGTTATCAAGATTGAATAAATTACAAAAGAAGCATCATGCATAATTCTAATTCTCTTCTCACAACAGGATGTTTATTTCCTGTTTCGAGATAGTAAAAAGGATTTCCAGTTATCATATTACAGCAATTTACAAAAAATGCCTGTAGGCAGGAAGTTCATGAAGAGTGAAACTGGCTCATAACTAGGTTAGCACATGTGAATGGAGTCTGAAATGTAAATTTATCTTATAAAAAAAAAAAAAAAGAGCATCAGACAGATACACTCAGGTATTAAATGAACCAGAGGTCACAGTGGCAAGATTAGTGCCTAGAACAAGAGGTCCCTGGTCCAGGCTGGAACGTCCAGACACCCATTGTGAAACCAATTACAATAATGCTAAGCCAGTCTTTTAAATAAATAACTCTTTGTGTCCTAAGGAATAAAAGAGAAAAGACTTCATCTTTCAGTCTTTGACTTTTCATCAGCCCCTTTGGGCAGAACTGGATCCTCACTCTGAACTCTTGCAGATGCCCATGGACGTGCCTGAGGCTGTCTGAGAGCAGGGTTTGTCCTCCAGTGGGCTCCAAGTGAAGTTATGCGCTTGCAGATAAAATTCAGACTTGCAGAGAGGCATGAAACCTACAGAAATCTTAAGCCCTGGGGAGAACTGAGTGGTGTGAAAACATTGTATACAGTCTTCAGAAGACATAGCCTGAAGACTTGATCTCTGAAGGTAGGGTGGGATTCAGGGAAACGTCCTCATGCTTAAATATCCAGTCCCTTTCAGGAGGTTCAAGCTGCAAATGCAGAGATGCAACGGGTGCTTAGAGCATGCTGTGACTGCTCTACACTTAGCAATTGACCACAGATGGCAGCACAATATTCCTAAACTCCTTCAGTGTGTGAAAACCCAGAGCCAACATCATCATCATCTTTGTATACCCTTTTCTCTCTGCCTCCATCCTTCCTCCTCCGTTTGTCCCAGCGTGTTCCCAGGTGGGAGCCCTGTGCCTTACTGAAAGCCAGTTTCACAGGCACTTCAGTACCAGGTAGGGTGTTCCTTGGGACTTCCCTATCGTGCGTGGGTGGTGCAAGCAGCCACCTGCAGTCCTGCCTCCTCTCTTGCCGGGTTCTGCCCTGGACAAAGAGGCACTCCCTCACTGACAGCAGAGATAAAGAAAATTATCATGAGGAAATGAAATTCCTCAAGCTTCAAATGCATGTGCAAAAGAATCATTAATCAGCTGTGTGAAGGAAGGATGGATGCTCCGGTGAACTGTATGCATACATGTAATTTGAAGGTGCAGTGCAACATCACAGATACCGTTAATTAGAAGAGCAGCCATCCTTTGAACTCTGAGCTCCTTTTTCATTTAACATCATGAAACCTACTTGGCACGTGGCTCACCAATCAGGGTACTTGCTTTTCTGACAATTACACCAGGCTCTCAACATTTCCATGGATGTTCTCCAGGAACACATGCCTAGGAAACTACAGGATAGTGTTTAGCAGGTATGGAAAAAGTCACAAAGATAATTCACTAGAACTGGGGAAGAATCCATCTTTCAATAGGATGAAATTAAATACACAGTCAAATGTCACTAAAACATTCTCATCCTTTTCAGAAGTTGATCCTCAGCTGATATTCACTGGGAGGATTCCACCAGTTTGCAGTGAGGCAGCTCACACCCACTTGGGTATCTGGCTGAAAGAGCGTGACGTATTAGGTACAAGTCAGAGAATCAGAGGTGGATTCCTCTCTCTGAAAGTGGTGTAAACCTGGGGTAATACCACTGATGTCAACTGAGTACCACAGATTGCCACCACTGTGTTTTAAATAAGAGTTTGACATTTGATCTCATCCTTTGTCACAAATCCACCTTATATGGCCATTAGGCATAGCCAGTTCTTTTGTCTTTGCTATGCTGCTACTGCTGTAATTAATCTTTTTCCAACCACCCTATTGGCAATTTCCCTAATGCACACATCCTCCCTCTCCCTCCCTCCCTCTCTCTCTTCCAATTCCTCTCCACTATGCACTTCCCCCTCCTCAGCCTTTTGGGAACACATCATCTCTTCAGTTAGCCTGTGAGCCAGATTGCCTTTAAACTCTTCTTATCTAGGCACAGAAGTCCTTTACTCAGATATTTCTGTGCCCTGAATATGGGCTTGGTTACTCAAACGGCGATATAAATTAAACTTAGGCTTCATGTTAACATTAGTACTAACATATCCTCTTGGCAGTGTGAGTGTAAGTAAAAGCTTATTAATAGACTTTAAGTTTTAACCAGAGAGATACATGCTATTATTTTAAATAATTTGTCATTATTTTCTGTCAAAGCAAAACTTTTTGGAAGTAACTCATTTTGAGTCATGCGAATAATTTGAAATTAAAAATAATTCCTTAATATTCCTTGGGCTAAACGATCTTTAAAGGTTCCTTCCAACCCTAACTATTCTATGATACTATGATTCTAATATATTTTTAGCTATCAACTGGAAGCTAATTTCAAAGCAAAATATTTTCAAGCATTTAAAACTAGCATTTTTCTCCTAGAAAATACTGAGACGAAAATTCTGACGAGTGTAACAAGATCAGTATCTGAAACATAATTTTAGTTACCCCCAAAAGGTGGATCCTGTTGGAAAAACATCTTCCAAATAATCTCCTCAAGAGCTAGGGGGAAAACAGCCCTTTGGCTCTGGGTTGCTTTTGCCATGTGCTGTAGCCAAAGCGAAGGACTGGAGGTTTTTGCGTGGACTGGTGCGGTGGGTCAGGGAGCTCCTGGGAGGGAAGCGAGCGCGGCCAGGCAGCCCCTGCTCACCCCTGCCTTGAGCTCTCACAGGTGCAGGAGTCGGGGGGCTTCAGCAGCCGCTCTCTTCAGCACTAGCCCCTCGGGGTTGCCTGCCACTTGTCCTTGCCATTGAACCCTTTGCTTATAGAATATTTGTGCTCCTCGTATCACAACAGCAGGGATGTCTGTGTTCGTACAACCCATGCGGTTACACAACCCACTGATTATGTGATTCTTTACAAAAATTAAGAGGCAGGAAGTTTAAACAAAAACTTTTAATAAATTCTCATAATAATAATAGAGAATAGACAGATTGATATGTGTACTACAGCACTTCCCCAAATTGCTTTTTCCCTTACAAAGCAACCCCCTTGCTTTCCTGACACAGCTCCCATGATGACAGGTCCACTCTCTGATTGCCTGTATCAGGTCTGTGAAACATTTCAGCCCTCCTAATCCTGGTGAAAAACCCCCATCCCTTGTTGATCCATGTGTCATGCTGTGCATTGCATGCCCTAATAGTACAAAGAACATTAGAGATGCTGGGGTGGAAGGTAGGCATGCAGGCAGCACATCTCGCCCACAGTCAGCCAGGTGCACACTTCCTGGACAATGAAGTGACTGCAGATGCTTTTTCCCAGGTGCTCGTTCATCCAGGTCCACCTTCAGGAACCAATACAAAATAGGGTGGCCTGGGTCACTTAAATAGCACGAAGGCAGATGCTCCATTGATATTCGTGTTATTGTGACATAACACAGTTCTTCGTGACCAGACAGATTAACTCTAGAAGTCCTCACTGCCCTGCCTTCTGTAACCAACTGGCCCATCTCACATTGATGTTGGTGATCGCCCAAAGACAGGATAACTGTCAAGCAGCATTTTCTTAGGTTTCAATTCATACACACAGAGGCAGATAATGAACATATTTCTGCCACTGATGTTCCCAGCACAATTTGGGTGTTTTATTTCCTCAGAGGTAACCACAATTTTGGTCGGAAATTCAGCAATAATAGCCTTCATGTTCTTCTGTCACCACAGCACTGACATCTGATTTGCAAGCAATAGCCCAGCCAGCAACAGATTTGCAGTGGCGCAGAGTAAATTGCTGACAGAAGATGATGGAAATCTGCCTCCAGAGCTCATGAGGGTGTCAGATTTGCAGTGTCCCATTGAGAACTGAAGAAGTGAAGAAAACGCCTTGCACAGTCCTGTGGAAGTTCTGGGCCTCCCAGATCTGTAGGATGGGCCTATAATTCTATGATTCTGTGATTTTTGTCCTTGTGCTCCTGCTCCACCATCATTGGTCATCGCATAAAGACTCTGAATCCTTCATGGCTACAGTCAGAGGTCTCCAGGTGGTCCGTGTGATCCACTCACCCACCTGTGAGGTCACCCTCTGAATACCACCAGAAAGTTCCATACCATGTCCCATGGAAGCACCAGCTTCCTCCAGTCTCATACCACCTTGCATCTGCTGAAAGCAGAGGGATGGGATGAGGCTGCCTGCCTGTAGGGTTAGTACTGCCTGCGTTTGTTCAGCAGTTCCCCACAGAAGAACAGGCAGTCGCAAGGACTATGGTATTAAATACTTCAAAGGTCTACTTCAGCTTTGTGGAAGTCTTAGTATCTGACAGTGTGGCAATCACCAGATGGGTATAACTCCTTGCAGCGGAGTGGACATACGCCAGCAAGCTTGATTCTCCAGACCAAGGTGAACCCTGTGGTAAAGCGTCAGTGGTGCTTTTTCTGCCTCCTATTTGCCACTTGCCTGCTTTCCAAGTTTCATTCATTTACTGGTTGTCTCCCTGGTTTCAAATTTGCGAATTTATGCAAAGTGTCTACCAGTTACACTGAATGGATTTTTTTTCTGAGCATTTTAGGGAGATGCAGAGACCACCTCCATTCAGGTTGTTCAACAATCTTCTCCATTGCCTCTCCCTAACAGGTATTAAACACATCCCAACAGGATACATTTATCCTGAAGCTTCCTTGCTGCTTTGAACAAAACCTCATATTCCCTCTGCCTCCCCTTTCTCCTTCCTTTGATTCATCCCTTCTTAAGCTTTGTTTGCACAATTAATTATCAAGAGTTCAGCCCTGTCAGCACATTCAACACAGTGGAGAACAAAGGGCAGAAAACAGCCCCACCCAAAATGAGTTTACAGGCTAATGAAGGCAAACAAAACCCTACACTTGGCTGGGTGCACAAGGTGGCAGACTGAATGGTAACTTCTGGGCTGGGAGAGGAGGGGCGCTGGCCTTCAAACAGCACATTTTGGAGTGGACTAGAGCCTACTTCTTCGCAAAAGAAAAGAATTTAAGGGGAAAGTTCCTGAAAGTGAAAATGAAGGCCTGATGAAGCGATTTTTGGGCAGATGGAGACTGGGAGATGGGTGGGTGCAGAATGTGAGTGAGAAGAGATATGGGGCTTAAGTAGCTAATCAGTAAGAGGGCAGAAGCACCCAGACACCCTGTGAAGACACTCTCATAAAGAACCAGGGACAGATGGAGCCAGAGCTGTGCAGAGCCTTTGAAGGAGCAGATAAGCAGGTTGAATTTAATGGGGGAATGTGAGAGGTTGTAATTGAAGAGCTCAGGACACTGAGGATCATTAAGAATTTGCAAGGAGAATTGAGCACTGCATGAGGAGCTTGGAAAACCTCCACATTTGAAGGGTTTAAGAACAAGTTAGATAAACATCTGTTGGGAATGTTGTAGATGTGGCTGATCCTGCCCCGGGGCAAGCGATAGGCCCGATGACCTTTTGAGCTCCCTTCCCGTTTTCTATGTGGGTGTGGTGGGCCAGGAAGATAATTTGCCAGATGGTAACCACATTTTTGCCCAGATTGAAGCTGAATAAGGAGTACTATGCAAAGGTATCACACGAAAGCTGGAAAGGAGGAGAAGGAATTAGGTTACTGCGCTGTCTTTTCTGCTGAGCATCAGCCAAGTATATCAATGGGAGGGGAATAAGAGAACAAGCAGATGAAAAAGGGGTCAAAGTTTGCAAGTGTAAATTCACAGTTGTGTTCGATATGATTAAATTGTTCCTGTGAAAACTATTGTATTGTTGAATGTCACTGTGTATTCACTTACAAGGCTGTAAGTGTGTCTTTCCCAGACTAACTATAATAGAGATCTTCATGTCTCTACTCTAAACAGACAATTCCAAGGGGGTCAGCAGAAGCAAGGAGAAGCACTTTACTGTAGCTAGTCTGCAGGTGAAGTGGAAAGGAAAGAAGAGCCAGCGGCAAAACAAAGGAACCAGGTAGTGGAACACACACACAGAAGACACTCACTGAGATGACAGCAAGAGAGGGTTTAAAGTAAGAGAAGGGAACAAAAAGATACGCCTTTGCAATATGAAGACCCTTTTTGTTGACAAGACCAACTGTACTAAAGTGAGCTGAGTGAAACTCTTTGTTTAAAAGGCAATTCTTTGTTGCAGAGAAAATATTTTCTGTGTTCTTAAATGGCTCTGAATGGAGCCCAAAGACTGCATCCAGAACGAGGAGAAAATCAAGGCAGTAGAAATGCATGGAGGCTTCATGGCTTTATTAACCTTACCCAGCTTCACGTGCTTGTTGTATTATTTAGAAAAGATCAGTCAAGTTTTAGACTCTTAAGCAAACTCTGTGTGTGTATGTGCATACACAGAGATTTTTTTTTTACCTGTATCTATCATGTGTGAAACAAAACGTAAACCAGATGAAGACTGATATTCCTCCGGTGGGATAAAAGGAGACATAACTGCTGAGAAGAATTGGGCAGAGAATATACCAGTTCCAGAGCTAGACTATTAGACTGAGGAATCCCTCCTGGTGCCAGGCATGGGGTTTGCTCCTGAAATGAATGGTAGATGCTTAAAGCCAGGAACACTGTTTAGCCTGTTCTTAGTTCCCAGGAAGATAAGGACTTACAGCCTCTAGAGTCTGGACAGTATCATGACTGTCTGATGAGAGTCCAGTCATGTGAATTTGACCTGGAGCCTGAGGAATTTATACTGGTAATGGAGAAGGAAGAAAAATAAAAGATAAAAATAGAATCCAGTTGATACAAAGCTGAGTTTGAGTTGATGAGAACATCACAGCAATGTCAGAGCCATGGAAGAAGACTAGAGACAGAATGGCCAGGCAGTGGTTCAGGGACCAGGAGATGACCATGTGAGTTACCAGCATGGACAGGGGAATGGGCTGTCAAGGGATTACCAGATGATGAAAATGTGAACAGGCTAAAGGCAAAGCCAAAATAACAAAGAACCACTGAAGGACTGGTCATAAAGGGAAGGCTGAGAAGAGGAGAAGCACAGTCCAAGATGTCTGAGGATAAAATAATCAATGACAAATTGATTATTTGAGTTATCACTGTTAACTCAGTAGTCACACACAGACTGGGGAAGATGAAAATAGCAAGAAGCCTTGGCTGCAGTCAGAAAAGGTCATGTTGGCCTTGACAAATACCTTGTTAGTGAATGAAGGTGCCTTATTTCAGCCCCATTGCAGAGTAATAGATGGGAGATTCAATGGAAATTAAGCAGTGGCAGTAGGAGGCACTTTCACAAAGTTTGAAGTCAAAGGTAGACAGAAGTCACTGAGAAAGGAAAAGTCCAGATTTTAAAAGACTGAGGAGATGAGAGGTGGGTCAGATGACAGAGGGAAAAGAAATTTAAATGGTGGGAAAGCAAAGTATCTGTGACCTGGAGGATAGGAAGGAGCCCAACACTTTCAGGTCTTTGTTCATGCCTATGTGTGCTATCTATTAGCATTTCTAAAACTGAAAACCTCCTCACTCTAAGCAGTGATAACCTGTAGAGGCTGATGAAGAGATGACAGGAGAATTCAGGGCTACCACTACTGAAGGGAAGCTCCTGGCACAACCAGCCAGTCACAGCAGACCTCTGCTACTAGATCACAAGGACCGTTTAGGTGCCCAGCTTCCACATCCCATCTGCATAGCTTCCAAAAAGCATCCAAAGTCCATCCAGAGTGACTTTGAAACTGCATGAAGACTGTGTCTCTGCTTCTATGCCAGTATCTTTTGTTGTACAGGAAGGAAGGATCACAGGTCTACGACCGTGACTCACCACCCATAACTGGATATTTTTTCACCTAGTCTCTCTGCCTCCATTTTGCCCAGCAGTAGGCATAATACAGTGCTAAGCTCACTGAAAGCCAGCAGGAATTCTCATACAGAGCTAAAAATCACAGATCTCACTTCTCCAGGTGGCAGCAGCAAATTTGCTATCCTCTGTGCGTGTGTGTGTATATTTATATATATATGCATGAATCATAAATGATCTATCATTATTAATTCATTAGATATTCATTGTAATTACCCTGCTTGTGATGAATTCATTTGGTATCAATTTAGATGTCATATGTACAGTACTTTTGTAAGGATTGCCATATGATTCAGCCTTAATTAATCTATCTCTAAAGCAAAATGCTAACAATCAATTCACATTACTGGGATGCTTAGGCTGTCGGCAGGAGCGCGTTTATTATGATTATTATTATTTACAGGCACAAGGAAGAAGACATTACAATATTTGCAATCATCTATTTGTTGCATGCAGTAGGAGGTTTTAGTCCCAATGTAGCTATATATCTGCATGGCCTTGCTTAACTGATTTGTCTAATCGATTTGTGAGTGTCCTTATCTTTAAAGATGTCACCTTGTATTTACAATCATTGGCAGGTCATTATCCATAAAGATATCTCAACTCATTTTTTTCTTCAGCAGTGAATCCTATTACTTATCCACTGTACACCAAAAATCTCTTTTCACTCTCTTGCACTCCTTTCTGGGGGTGGAGGAATTTATAAGGAGGTATCAAAGGTTTAAAAACAATCCATGAGACATTTGTATTCCAGAATGGGACTTATGTAAATAATGAAGTGACACTCAATTTAGAGAAGACTTTATTACTAAAGAAGGAAATTTTATTTTAATCACATCTCGATTCAGTTGAACTCCGGTTCAGTTTTCTCAGTGCCGTACTAAGAACACCAAGTGCAAACATCGATTACGGTAAGATATACAGAAGCATCAAAGGAAAACAAGCAATATTTCTGTTTAAATGCACCTTGTCCTTCACCGTAAGAAAGCACTACATCTATCAATATGGAGGCACTTTTAGAATAGGTAAGAACTATGAACTCTACTTAAATTAAATATAAATAACTAAAACCCAAATAAAGCTGCAATATATAAGGATGTACTGCAGGAAAAAAAATGTGATATGGAATTTCTGTTATGTATCAACTTCCATATTATTCTTAAAATTATTTTGGATACATGGCTATTCCTTGTAGCCCTCCTGGTACTTTCAATTTCCAAATTCTGGGAACAGGATACTTATGCCTGCTGAGATCTTTTTTTCCCAAGTTTTGTTTTCATTTTCCTCCAATGCAATGTTGCATTTTGTGTAGAGGCGGTGAATAGTTTATTGTAAAATAGAGGATTAATATTAATGCACATTCTTAACAGCTTTTATCAGGAATACAGTGTGAGCCTCCTTGAAAGATTTTTTTTGTCCTTTTCTTGGGATATGACAGTATGATGTATATGATCTATCACGCTCATTTCCTTCACGCATTCTTAGCCCTACTGGAGCAGCCTTAGAGTGATGGTAATCTTATGAAAACTCAAAATGATTTGTTTATTACTGAAGGTTTATTTAAGGCTGTCACCATGACCTATATCCATTAGTAACCTCAAGAATTCTTAAAGGGACACCGGTCCCATTACCTGCTATTTTCAGCCATACTCCACGGTAGTAGAAAGCTAAGGCTGTTGCTTCTAAGAGCTTTTTATAAATTATGTTGCTATCCTTCCCTCCCCATCAACCTTCTTTGTTCTATAGATCTCTTGCCTGGAAAAATGTTTAATCCCTCCCATATCACTCAAGCAGCACATATAAGGGCACTGAAAGAAGGGAAATGAGGTAGCTACATCCATGTATTCCAGTGTATTGACTTTCAGCAATTTGACTCTCCTGGCAAATTGTTTTGAATAAAAAAGAGCATGAGCCCAGATTCACACAGAGGACACAATGACCTAGCTCAGCACCGAAGTCCACTACCTACGTGGCCTTCTCATTTACAAGTTTCCACCTTAATTTGCTTAGAGACAAGTCACCTAAGGTACCTCCTTTCTTCCAAGGGGGCTGCACAGCCACAGGAAAAGCCCCTCTCCTGATCCCCTAAGAAGGTCTGCAAGGCCCAGAGCATGATCACAAGAGGACTCTGTGCAGCAAAGGTCGAAGAGAAAATGGCACAGTTCTTTGCCTTCATTAAATTTCGCATTTAGTACCCTAAACATCATTCAGAAAGTATAAATACTTTTTCACCCCGTTTTGAAGAATTACATTCTCGTCTCCTGTTTCCCCAGACAAAGTCCTAAGTCATGATCCCTGGCCACCGCAGCCAGTCCTGTCAAAGACACTTTGCATTTCACTTACATTCAGATGGGAGCCAGGGCTACGTCCTGACTAGCTGCTACATAGTACTTCTGGTGTACCTTCAGACTGAATGACTGTTCCAATCTGTGGCATCCAAGGTGCAAGTGAGGCAGCAGTTTCAGCTTTTGTGAGAAAAAGGCAGGCACTAACCCCAGAGAGGATCTGCAACCATGAGTTCTGAGCAGTGAGAGATGGCTACTCCCCATGTGAGCAGTCAGTAGCTATTTAGGATCTGCTTTAAGGATGGACAAGAGTGGACGTATCTTACAATATATCATAGCTATATTATATTTGACTATATTACAACAAAGCAACACGGCTGCTATTTGCCTTTTGCTGAGTATTTACACCACTCGGGGACTAATAGACTTGGGTGTAGGGTCTTTTCAGCCTGAGAGGTATTAAACCCATGTCCCAGGAAAAAGGCCCAACCACCAGGCCATTATAAGACAAAAAATCTGTCTCAAGTCTACAGCATACTAATGGCAGAGTTTTCTCCTTGCACCCAGACAGGTGCTATTTTTCCAGAAAGAAACCCCACTTACATATTCACAGGATCAGAGGATAACTCAGGAAGGGACCCCAGTAAGTCCTGGTTCAAGCTCAGCTCAGAGATCAGAATAGGCTGGCCAGGGCCTTGTCCAGTCTGGTTTTGAAAATCTCCAAAGGTGGAGATTACAGGCTCTGAGTGACCTGTTTCACTGCTTGACTGTCCTCAGGGGTGAAAAGGTTTTCCTTATATTCACCTGAACCTCTCTCACCTCCACATACACACATCATCTCTCACCCTCCTGACATGCCCCTCTGTGAAGAGCTTGGCTGTATCTTCTCAATAACATCCTCACAGGTACTGGCAGGCTGCTAGGAAAGGCAGAGTGTTGCTCCTATGTCCAGGTGTAGTCTGCAGCAGTCCGGTTCCTCTGAAGCAACCCCAGATCTTTCAGTCTGTCTCCACAAGGTAAGGACTCCAGACCTCAACCATCTTAGTAGCCTTTGCCTGAACTGCTCCATTTGATTGATGTCTTTCTTGTACTAGGGGGCCCGAAACTGGATGTAGTATTCTAGGTCCCATTTAAGGAGTGCTGAGAAAAGGCAGATATGCCCTCCTCTGTCCCCCATTATGGTGCCATTTGCAGATGTGACACATGCACTCTGTCATCTCCTCCAGGTCATTGATAAAGATGTTAAACAAGACAAGTCCCAGTACAGTCACCTGTAGTTCTTCACTTGTTACCAGCCTCCAGGTAATGTATAATCCATGAGCCTCTGCCTTCTGAGCCTGACCATCCAACCCAGTTGAGTTCTATAACCACTTTGTGGTTTGTGTTCCCACAAGTGTTGCATACACAGCTGCCCAGTGACTCAACTTTGAAAGGAAAAAAAATAGAAAACTGGAAAGTGCTGTCACACAAGCACCCCATGGTCTAGTGTTTATTATGTCTTTCGAAGCCTGAATTCAGTTCTCATAAAGCTGATGAGAATTTTCTCACCATGCCCTTGTGGCAGGGAATTATGTAAAAGATGGGCACCACCAAAGGTAGTCATAGTCTTAGGCACACCTAGCTTTTCAAGATTCTCCAAAGACTCCTAAATGGAGTTCACAGACTCATCTGCCCCATTCCACTCATCTGGATGAGGCTGAAGCTTCATGCTGTAGAAAGGTGATCATCTCCACAGAACAAACACTTCTGAGAACATGAGAAATCAGAAAACTTCCAGGTTAAAGACAGGCAAAATCTACTGTCATTTTCTGCAGATTCATCCCTACAGCTTCCTGTTCAGCATGCTGCTTTCCGTATTTCCTGTTCTCAGGCATCTAATTATTCTGCATTAGATAAGGGAGTCTGTCATCTAATCTGGGTTATGAATTCCCTGAGATGATAGGACAAGGTTTACTGTATGAGTTCACCCTGTGAATGTAGTTCAAAATTACAGGGTTTACATCTGTAATCCAGACTACCTCAGTTAGCACATACGCTTTTCTTGTCTGGCTGAATCAACACATTTCCCTCCATAACCTCCTCTCCTGCCACAATGTCTTTTCCATCTGACATCTCCCAGTTTATTTTACCTTATGCATGGCCCTGCCTATGTTGAGCTCTGCATAAGATCTGCTGAGGAATGAAAGACATGCTATTACGATATATTTAATGTTCTAACCTGGGAGGAAATACAAACCTCCTTCATTTGTCTTCTTTCTTTTAGAGGGAGAGAAAAATTTGTTGCCCTCTCAGAACCTGACATCACACAATGTGACTCTTTACACTTAAGTCCTGGTCTAAGGATTCAGGCTTGGATCACCCTTTGCGTGGTCTGTGAACTTGTACATCTCATACAAGACAAACATGAACAGGCTGCAGCACAAAGTCAGTCCCTGGAGTCAAGAGGCTGGACCAGTTCAAGTCAGTAGGCTGTAACTCTATACATAAGGAAAGACCTGACATGCCTAAAAAAGTGGTGAATAAAGCCCCTTCTCAGCCCCAGGGGAGGACTGAAAGCTACAGATGGGATTCAGAGGCTGTACATCCACACAGGGTTCAAATGCATATATTCCATAACAACTGAAAATGCCCTGAATACCTAGCCACAGAACCATTAGAGAGGAGGAAGTAAGATCTCTATTATGTTCTCCTTTACCAAGAGTTTGAAACAAAACACAGAAAAAGAATAAACTCAGCAGAAAACCTCATGTGCTGTACAAAGAGCTTTAACAGTCCTGAATCTCATCCATGTGCCAGGTTCAAAACATTGCTGTACATTCAAGTCACGGATCTCGTCTGGTCAAAGTGTCCCCTAGAAGATGCCCATACCCTAGAATTCACTTCAGCTGGTCAACTAGTGAAAAAATACAAAACCAGTACCATGAAGGATCAAGGTGCCCGACTCTCTCTTCCCTAAGAGTTGTGAATACCCACAGTGTGAATTAGGGCCCAAGCTTCAAAGCACCTCTGGGGATGAAGGTCCCTGGAAGCAACGTAAACCACATAGCTTCAGGTCTGCAGATCTGTAACAATATTCTGTAGCCATGTAGAACTGTATCTCGTCTAGAAGAGCTGGTCCAAAGAATTTCATACACAATTATAAACTTTATTTAGACCTTTAGAAATATTTTGTGTGAGTCTATAAAATGGAACTGTTTGCAAAATTCAAGGACATAATTAAAACAAAATATTTTGGAGAGTGTTTTTATTCTAATCCTTTTTTGTATTAAGAAAAAACTTTTGGCTCATGTAATACCTGTGCTCCTAAGGTGCATCAATAGAATACAAAATTGAAACTAGTCCCTACAAATGTTTAAATGTGCCAATGATATGAATAAATAATGAGAAGAGGGATTACTTTCAAATAAATTACTATTTCTGTCATCCCAACTTCAGGATCCAAAGGTACAGAGACAAAATGTGGACTTTTCTATACTGTGTCTTCAAAATTCTGTTCTCTTTGATTACAAGGGTATGATAGTCCATATGGTGAGAGATGACTTTTAAAGTTTGCAGATTCCACTCTTCAACTGTTGCGAAACATGTTTTCTTTTGTAGCAAGGCAAATCGAGGCATCATTTGAAATTCTCCCTGGGTAAGGAAACTTAGACTCACTTTTAGCTATAAGAAAGCAGCCCTTCTTTGGGACACTACAATTCCAATCACAGCAAATGGCCCACAAGGACCATCTGTTGCTCTGTTGAAATGCTTGAATAAGTGGGTGAAAGAAGAGGAGATAGTTGATAAATTAGAGCTCTCCTGAAACATCTATGCGCATAAATGCTACGTCTAAAATAGCTTAGTGCTGTCAAGGAGGGATAAGGAACTCTTCTGACATGGGTGAAGGGAGCAGGGATGGAGACTTCTAATGGGGTGCTATGTTTCAAAGGAAATTTAAAGTCCAGATAGATAGTCAGAAGTGCTACACAGGGCTGTGTGCATTTGACTGTCTTTCTGTAAGCTACAACTTAGCTCAGCTGCAAATTGCTTGCATAGATGAAGAAATCACAGTGTGAAATCATACGCCTGGTGCTATGCAGGAGGTCAGACCAGATGAGCGTAATGGCCCTTCTGGCCTAAGAATCTATGGAGCCTACCAAATCTTGCAGAAGGTGGTGTCAATGCAGAGAAGAAACATGAAAATCAAGTACATAGTTACAGTAACACTATATGTTAAATGGGGATCTAAAATTAAATATTGTAGATTAGTCAGAGGTTATTTTTTATTTACAGAAGCACATATATATATATGGCAGATGTTAATTAAACTGATCTGTAGATTCAACCACTCACCAGATTTGTCCAAACTATAGAGATTATTCTATTGAAATCCTACATATTTATATATTTTGGAACAAAACTCAACATAAACAGCAGCGTTAGTGGGTACTACCACAGAAAGGCCTTTCCAAATCACCAGCATCTGCCTCTAAACACAAACTGGCTTGCTCACAACTGAAATGCGCACAAGAAAGATTGGCATCTGGTAATGAAAGTATTGCTTCCCGGCTATGTTGGGTAAACATCATTTTGATTAAATCATTTGGGCTTTAATAAAGAAGAGTGAGTGCTGCAGAAACACATCAAAAGTGGCTGGACCCCTGTCAGGAGCAAGATCTATAAACCACACACATACATGTCTGTATATTTGTGCTCTTATGTGAATTTTTTTGGCCACCCTATGCTCGGCAGAGCGCTCCATGGCTCAGCGCCCCTGAAGCCAGCAGCAACCGGACCCCCAACACCCTTCCTCGAAATAGGGGGGAAGAAGGGGGGTTTCCGGCTTGGTCCCTGTGCACCAAACCCGTTGGGGCCAGCAGCAACGGAGCAGGAGAGGGGCCGGTAGCCGGTAGATGGAGCACAAGGCTGGCAGCTGGGCTGGGTGAAATGCATTCGCCTGGCCGCAAAACCACCCAGGGTTTTGATTCATAAAATGCATAAATCCTCCGAGATGGATAATAACAGGAAAGTGCGGTGACTGTTCGCTTCCTACGAGGCGAAAGTTCTCCAAGTCCCAGCAGCCGTGCTGTTTGCCCGCCTATACTGAGCCTTTCGTTCTGGTTTGATGGCAGCAAAGCAGGTAGTTTGCTGAGATTTGCGCACCTTCTGCATGTTTCCGTCTCGGTTTTGCTCACCTGTGTGGTCCCAGGAAAAGTGTGTTTCCATCACCGTCCTGCACCTTAACAGTACAGCATGCAATCACTGCTGCCTGGTAGTGTAAGACCTAGGATGCATTGTAAAAGTAGCAGCTTATAAAGTCTGAGAAGCAGAATACTTCATGGTTTTTTTAAGTATATTTAAAAAAAAAAAAAAACTACCAACATTTTCAGGAGTCCTTAAAAAAAAAGTTTTTAGATAAATGACCCAAGAGCAGAGATAAAGCCCTGAATTTCAAGGTCCTATAACCATTGCAGAAGCTTCATCACCATTGTCACAGCTTATGTACAACATTGATTTTTGTGTTATTATCCAGACCAGCCAGGACCTAATGTGTGAACATCTACCATCTATTTTTCCACCGGCTTTTATTTCTAATGTGCCTCAGACTCTGAGCAAATGTGAATTCGAGCCCCTTCAGTTCAGGCGAATTTATTATCCTTAAGGGAGGGGGACTGAAATCACAATTGTAAGTGCTCCCTCCACTCACACACGCATGCACGCATGCACGCACACACACACTAGATGTGCTGTCTGTGCACCACTCCCCTATTGTTTTCACTGTAACTGATTTTGGCACCAGCTCTTTAGCACTTTGGAAGGGCCTTCATTAGCACTGGGACACTGTCCAAAAGGAATCCAGAAAAATCAACACATGGCTGCTCTTGTTCTCATGATAAATGACAGCTTTGGCTGCAAAACAACAACAGTAAGGAAGCAAAACAAAACCCAAAAAGCAACAAGGGTAGCCATAATGTGAATAGGAGAAGTCAGACATGACTAACTCAGCCTGGATGGGGGAACGGGCTCGGCTGGAGGGGGCAGGGGGATTCCTCCTTCGGTACTGTATTAAAAAAGTGGTTTGGCCTTTGCTCTAACATTAGGGATTCGGTCTCGGAGCGGGGAGATAACAGGAGGAAAGAGGAAAGACTAGGACCAGACAACACCGCTTTGGTGACACGAATCAAAGGGCACCAACCAGCACAGTGGGTTATGGAAAACAAAATGTCTGCCACCCTCCCCAGGAGGAAGAGTGATCCACGTCCCTTATATAAGGCAGAGCTTACAAATGCAGAGAATGTATTAGGCTGCTGTATTAACCCATTTATTCCCCAATGGCTGTGTTTACACTCAAATCCTGAAGTGCTTACTCAGGCAAAACTCCCAGTTGACCTAGTCCTGAAGGCTTTAATCAGGAAGTATGCCCAGCGACTTCAATGGGAGCTTTGTCTCAATAACTATTCAGGATATGGCCCATAGGGATCTTGAAACTAGAACTAATTGAATTTTTTGCACGACATGCCTTTTCGCTTGAAAAGAACCCTTTTTATCCAAAACCAATTCTTCTCAAAATGCGTCAGTCATTTTTCTTTATTATTGGAAATTTCCTATCATATTTTACCAGAATGTGCGTGGACTTTTTATTTTGTACAGAAAAAAAAACCATCCAAACAAAAAACAACAACAAAAAATCCCAAATCCTTATGGAGATTTTTACTCTTTCCCTAAGAAAAAGAAATGGACAAGCAAATAGTTTTAAAACAATGTTGGTAAAACTATAGAAAACACCTAGGGAATGTGAAAAGAAGAAGTAAAGACCTTTTTTTAAAGCAAGGAAAATGGGCTTATAAAGATTTTGTTGTTGCTATTGTTATGAAGTCATCCCTTGTGTTTTGATATCCTCCACTAAAAACTATGATATATACTACCACTGAATGCACGAGTTTGCATATACAGTTATCTTAAATCACCACAGAGAAATTTTAAACTCATTGTGGGGCCTCTAAAAAGGAAACAAATGTCAGCCCTCACTTGTGAAGTCTTCCATACACTTAAGCATATGAGGTATGGGGAGTCCTTCAAGTCACACAAAATTCAACAAATATTTTAGAACAGGCTCACATTCAGTACCGGAGACAGATATGCAAAAAAAACCACCTTCAAGAAATTTTTGAAGCAAACATCTACAAATCAGTGAAAATACATACAAACCCATCACAACTATGGCAAAATTCTCTTGGAACTGCTGAGAAAGTGGGGTTTGTGCCTTTATTTTCAAGTCTGAAAATAGACTGCTTTTCTAAAAATGTATTTCAGAGTCTGGAGTCCAATCTAAGAGAGTTTTCAAATACATTTTGAAACTATGTTTTCAAATGAGAATATCTATTGAATTTCATGGGGAAAAAAACTAATTTTGCAAGGTGCAAATCTGCTGTAAATAAACGAAAGCAACGGTTTCCAGAAATCCTTCATGAGCTTTGCACACGACATGTCTCATCCAAACTTGGCACATATCAGATGGCTGGTCAACAGTGACCCAGGAGAATACACACAAGACCCTCACACATCAGCTGCATTACAACTTGTTCATTACCACGCACAGCATCCCACATTGATCATGAATATATATCATTAGAAAACAGGCTGTACACTGATGAGAAGGAGTTTGGAAATTATCCTACTTGAAATTCGCATGAGGAGTGCATTTCTGGTAGATGTTTAGACTCTTGACTTAGTATAGTTAAAAGCTAAACAAGTATTTTATTGGAACTTGCACCTACATCTCTATCTGTTCAAAAATATTTAGAGAGAAGCCCTAGGTACTGATTGTGATTTTGCTAGGAAGCTGAAGGGCTGATGAGGTTTGCTGAGCGATCCTCTCTGGTGTCTGAATTCGAATCAAGATTTGAACAAGCTTGGGTCAAGCCTTTGTTCTGAAACAAGATGTAATAGCAGCTCTCAGTATTTTCAGATGAGCTTCACGTAAAGTGGATCTTTAAAGATACATTTTAAATAAAAATTCAGGGACACTAGCAGATTAGAGCTGAACCCTTCCCATATCTCCCTTGCAAAGTTAAATCACTGGGAACAATCAGTTGAGCAACTTCTAAATTCCCCTTCACACCCACCCAATTAAACTTTTATCATATGGGTTGATCCCGTGATATAAAACACAAGTGTGTCTTAATGTAATTTGAAGTCGCAGGCAGCCTTCTGGGAGAAGGGCAGATGCCTGATGTACCTTAAGCTAATGTATTGGATGCTGTTTTTTCCTGCTTTATGCCATTAGTACACTTGTTCACCATCTCCCCTACCACATTGCCATCAGGGAGATCTAAGCTTGGCAGCAGGCTGGGATCCCTGCCTCTAAGCTGAAAGAGGTTGAGCTATTTGCAGAAATAATGCTTTCCAGACGTACTAAACAGCAGTCATCTTTCCAGATGGAGGGGCATTAGTGTTGCTTCCAGCCATCTCTTCACCTTCTGGTGTACTTGCCACTCCTCCCATATGCACTACGAGCCTTATGCTGTAGACACCTCTCCTGCATACTGAGAAACTCCGTGATCTGCCTGCACCTTGCAGTCCTGGGAGCCAGCTGGAGGAGGGAGATAGCCCGTCCCATTTTAGCAGGGGACTCCTATCAGCTGGGAAATGGGGGACTCCAAAAGGAGCCAAACATTCACAGAACCTTTTCCTCTCCCGCAGTCTGTGTTTCTACTTAAAGGATTCAAAAAGGAGAGGATTTGGCAGGTAGAGGGTCTGCCGAAGATAAATACTGGTGGTAGCCAAGCTAAAGGGATGGAGAGAGAGACAAAGTCAGCAATGAAGAGGTAACAGCCTCATTGCTAAACTGAAGCTTTTAATGGTCCCTCAAGACCCACAGGCTGTCTGGTCCAATGACTAAGGGCTAAGAGCCAAGTCTTGAACATGCAGATCTTGGATCTGTGGCCCACCAGGCTGCATCAACCCTGACGAGGTCATCTGGATCACATGAATGCTTCAAGTCAAACAACTGAAAAAAAATTATTTTTTCTTTCTTTTTTTTTCCCTTTTTTTGTTCTTCATGTGAATCCCCAGTGGAAGAAATCCACCGAACAAGCATGTTGATTTTGGCAAAGGCACACACAGTCACTCTGTTCTAAAGATGAGCTGACACGTGCAGATTCACAGATTAGCCATTTCTAAAGGTTAATTAAATATTGCCATTGTTTTCCAAGCTATTAATGTATGTTATTCTATTTTTCTCTGTTAAAGAACATCTGGGTTTTGGAGTTAAAAAATATGCAACCCTCTGTCCCCCCTCAAAAAAGGTCTTAAAAAACACACACAGAGTGTCTCCTTTAAAAATATGGCATGACCATCTTCAGAGTCACATTACAAAGTTGAGGAAAAAAAAAATCTTTGAAAAAATATTAGGAAAACTGTTCTTCCATAGATCAAAACATCTGATGTGCATTCTCGTCTGCTGGGCGCAGCTCAGAACAAGCACACACACAGCAAATGAACTGTAGCAGAGGCTCCTGGTATTAGTCAGCCCTTCGTTATTTGCTGAAGTTACTGAAAGTGATTACATTCATATATGTTGCTGCTTCATCCTTTGCTGCCAGGATGTGCGACAGCCAGTTTTGTTTACGGTGCTGGCACTGCTGGGTAAATGAACTGGATCTGTACAGCTTTCCTTATCCCTGTCCTTGGCACTTTGGACTCAGCTTATGAAGAGTTTTGAGGTGAAAGAAAAAATGAGTAGGATTAAGAGAATGGAGGTGTAGAAACCTAACACCCTGATTTGGTAGAGCTTTCTTGGTGGGGATGTAAAGGACCTCAGAAGATTCAAGGCCTTTTGAGCCCTAGTGACCAGGCTTGGCAGCAGGAGCAAAGGAAAGCTAGCTGTAAGGAAAACTGAAACATAAAATATTGTTCTAATTTCTGCATATTAGATGGTTCTTCCTCATCAGACAGACTTAGAGCTTCAAATTCATGTTCTCTTTATTAATCAAAGTCTCACAGAAATCCCAAAGAAGTCATTTACCACTCCTGATGCTGATTCTGGCCAGAAGTGTGTTTAGGGCCCAGTCATCAGCTAATGTACAGTTCTGATACCTTAGTGTCAATGAATGAACAAAACCTGCTGATGATACAAGCCACAGACCAGTGAAGTCTAACTCACATCCTTCTGCCTCATCTTATCATCTCTGCAGCCAAGCTGTAGTAGCAACGATCCCTTTCTCATCCCCTTTCCAGAAAGGCAAGCTGTGGTGGATCCCTTCCCCTATTTACCTAGTCATACCAGCAGAGGTGAAGGGAGCCCTGCATCCCTCTATAAGGCATCAGGGGCTGGAAAAATCAAGGGCACAATGGTTGTAGGTAAATCTGTTTTGGAGCAAGACCAACAAGCTATTACCGTGTGCCTACCGTAGCCTATGCAGCCATGCTCTCAGCCATCTCCACTCTATGCCACCACGCACGGTGTGTTTCCCTAACCCACTCCCCAGTGCTGTTATACTCAACCCTTCCTGATCCTGCTGGGATTGCAACAGTCAGATGAAATGAGGATAACTCTGTTATTTATTTCTGTCGTGTTCTGCTTGGAAGGTTTGATGATTCCTCCTAACAGCCATTTTACTAGTCAACAGAAAGTTATCCATATTGCAGTGCTTGTTCTGACCTGCGAGTTAGCAAACAATAAATCTTAATTACACTTAAATGCCAGAAATCTGCAAAGAACAAGACAACATTAGTCAGCTGTGAATTGGTCGTGACTCCTGCCTCTGATTTGGCTGGAGATGCAGCTGCAGGAATACATAAATTAGTTTTTGATTTGTTTGTGCCAGCACGATCAGTTGTAGCTGTTCCTTAAGAGCATTTTCAGTATTAGTGGGCTTACTGGCATTCATCCTATTAGCATCTCAGATGCAGGTGGCATCTGGAAAGTTTTATTTTAGAAGACTTTTAGTATTGTACTTAGGTTAATAAGAAAGCGTTATTTTTAAATATCTCGGCACTTTTCCAGAGTGCAGCTCAGTCTCATGACATCTGCTCAGTGGATACTTGTTACCTTTGGGTTTATTGAAAGAAACCCCCTGAATAACCTTTTTGTTAGCAATCTGCTTTATAGGCCCTGCAACGGAATAGCGTTGGAGTGCAAATGTAGTTGCTAGCAGAGGGGATTTTCTATGCTGTAACAAGCTCTTTGGTATTCGGGCACTTACATGTCATAACGTTTGGTAAAATCGCCCAGACCTCCTCCTCGTTTCCCTCTTTGTGAGATTCTGCCATCTTTATTCAAGACCTGGAGGTCAGTTGACAGGCCATCTGAGCTCAGCGGATGCAGTGCAGTTCCCGCTTCAGAAGTGGGGGTCTGGGGAAGATTTTACTGCAGAGGTATGAGCAGCTCTACCATGTACTGTTTTAAACACTGCCATGAAGCCAATCTTAAACAATTGCTCCTACTGTTCAGGAGTGTTGACGAGTTACACTGGCTGAGTAACGGCTCGTTCACAGTAAAGGAAAGGAATCCATTTCCATATTTCACCCATTCCAATATTTAGCATTCAACGGGAAAATGATTCAGTGGAAATTCTGTTGTTGAGCTGAAGGATTTCATTTATACTGATCAAAGTAAGTCCCATTGCCAAAAAGAAAACCATGTCCTTCATGAAATTCACCTTTATTAATAGCTGACAAAGCATAGCTGGTAAACCAAATCAGCTATTCAGCAACTGCCATAAATTAAACCAAAGCAGAAACTGTTTTTACAAAAAGATCAGCTGGAGCTCAAGCTCCTGTTTGGTGACATCATTTTCAATGCACTAAGCCAAATTTTGCAGATTAAAGAGTGAGAAAGCTGCAAACAGATTATGATTCTATGATTCTATGAAAGTGAAGGAATTGAAATAGTCTTTTCCTGTGAAACAGCAGCCTAAGAACTAAGTGTCACTCTGGAGACTCAGTCAGGGCCAAAACCTCTGGTTGGGTTGATTCTGGTGTGGCTCCACAGAAATCAAAGCAGCAAAAGTGCAAACAAAGTCCAAGCTAATTCACAATCCCTAAGTATTTTTCAACTCAGTGTAGTTTCTGTTCCAGAAAAAGGCCTAGATCTCTTTAAATATAGCTAAGTAAAATTAAAGAATTAACATTTTCAGAAGCTGTTGCAGGTCTTCCATAAGTACTAGAAAAATGCAGTCATTCTCGTTGATGGTTGAGCTGGAAATTTCATACTTGTGCGAGTGTTCCTAGCACACAAACTGCAGAAATCAGACACAATCTTAGGAGGCTCCTAAAGGTGCACCACCTTTACCAAAATATCAGAATAAGTCAGGAGTCACTGAAATGTTGGACAGAGGGCCAAAATAACTGATTCTGCTTCAACATCAGTCAAAGAACATAGACTGAAGTCATAAAAGTTATGTTTGGGAGTGGTACTCAGTAGTTTTCTGGCCAAACCTTGGATTTAGGTTCATTTCTAAAACAGACAAAGAAAGTTGAGTTAGTGTTGGAATAAAGAATATCATCAGTCAGCTGACACCAGTGTGATGCTGTTGTTTTTTTTACAGGGGTCTTGTCTTCCAGTATCAAACCTGACTTAGGAAATAGTTTGCATGATAGTGTTCAAAGAAAAATTTAGAAGAGAGTTGAGATCAGCCTTGTGGTTTAGGTGATAGGTGCCAGAAAGATAGACTTCAAAATAAAGTAATATACAAGTGATATAAGAAATATTCCAAGAGATGCTTCAGGAGTCTTGGGAATACTAATTCCAGATACAAAGCCAAAGTTTTGTCTCTGGCCACTGGGCAAAAGCTCTCAGAAAAGACCAAGGATAATTAAATAAGTAGGTGGCATGTGCAAATCAGTTCAAATCAAGATGAACAAGGACAGCTTGTTTTAAATACAGAGAAATGCCTTTGGTAGCAAGGTCAGAGCAGTCAATTTTGGACTGCCTATAAAGAAAACTTTCTCCACTTGGACAAATATATTTCCTCCTCTGTTTTTCTACACTGTGTGAGGATCCCTACGGGTGTAGGGATCCGTGTCTCTTGGTGCTACTCAGCCAAGCAACAGCAGTGTTGTCAGGTGCAGTGGCTCTGGGTCTGGACAGAGTATCTGGCTGCAGGGCTGTGAGATCAGGTCCAGGCAGTCCAGGACCTGGATCAGAGGCTGATGACCATCTGTACTAAGTCTGTCAGCCAAAACTGTCTTGGCCAGTAGAGAGATGGAGAATGAACATGTCTTTGTCTCTTTTTGATCTTTCAGATTACCCTGAGAGCCAGGGGAGCTACTGGAAAGGCATAATACAGGGCCCGGCAGGAGAAAAACAATCCAATAACAATCCTGGACCTGGGCCTCCTTGGAGGAGAAGCTCTTATTCTTGTAAATCTGTTCTGGAGTGTTCCCACTGTTGCCTCCACATGCAAAGTCTGTATTTACTACTTATGGGCTGCTTCCTCAGGAAACTGCTGCATTTTTTTTCAGGCTGCTGGAGATGAAGGATCATTTGAATTCCCCAGGTGGATGTCACTCTGGTCTGAGTGTGAAGCCTTCATGGAGATGGCCTTTCTTAATATACATCTGTCATGACTCTGTGAAGCATCATCCTGCTAAGGTTTGAGATCAGAGTGCTGTTCAGGCCACTTCCGTATCTCCCACCTCTGGGAAATTTGTATGTAATTTCATAACATAGTTCCTGGGCCAAAGTTCTCTGACTACAAAGGTGGTAAAAAAAATTTAGGTCCCAATGTGTTAGTGATGTGGTTGTGATTAAGGTCCTTATCAAGGATAAGCTTTCCAATGTATTTTTATGTACAAGCCACCAAGCCAGTTCTGCAACAAGATGTGGCACCAAGAGTTTCCTGTCTGTCCAATGTCTTATCTGAGAATAGACCGACTTGACTCAGAGCTAATGAGGTTGCAGACTAAATCCATAAGGCAAATTCACATATAGCAGGCTGACAGGAGATCTAACTATGGGGTGTTGGAATCATTTTGGTGCCCAGAGGAATAGAAGCACTGTAATAAAGGAAATCTGCCAACAGGGAACTAAGATTTTACTGATCTGGAGTTAGTCATTAGCCCCATAGGCTGAGAAAGAGTTAGCAACAGCTAATGGGATGCATAGAGATGTGCATATTTATATGATCTGAATGTCATGCATTCTTAGATGGATACCTGCCACTGCTGGGCATTTTATAAAGATATTCATGTTTATGAGGGGACCGAATAGCAGGATTTTTTCATACAATTTTTTGATCCCATTTGACCTAACAGACTGCTTCCAGTCTACTCTGCTTCTTCTTTTTTTCTTGCCTCTTGGTCAAAAATTGACAAATCTGAAGCTCAGTATGAGCAGATGGGACAATCTCTAGTTTTTGTTTCCATGCCTCCAATAGCTGTTGAGGATGAGGAAACTAGGCAATATTCACAAACACACCTACCCTTTTTTTAATTAACTACACAGAGAAGCAGGCAGCCCAGAGCTGCTGCTGTTTTGAAAAATCCATACTTGGGTATAGGCACCTTAAGTGAGATCCACTCCCGTACAGACCTGAAGAGCAACAGCATGCCTACAACTACTCCTTGGGCTTCCTGAGGGAGGGGAGGTGAGGGGCAACAAGTTCTGACAGGAACAAGAGCTGGAGGCAGTTCACAAGGAGACCAACAAGACAAAGTGGAAAGGGGGAA
This sequence comes from Tetrax tetrax, assembly GCA_009806455.1. NCBI lineage: Eukaryota > Metazoa > Chordata > Aves > Otidiformes > Otididae > Tetrax > Tetrax tetrax. The sequence continues at coordinate 333,633 of WHYT01016290.1, forward strand.
AGGAGCACATAGGTGCATTTCCAAATGCAGAGCAGCTCCTGCCAAAAGCAAATCTGTCAGACAGATCCTTTGAAGAAAACATGTAGGTAAGAACCATTAACCACTCCTGGAAGATAAAGGGTGACATCATATCTTTCTTCTACATAAAGATCTGTTCCTATATACCTGACTTCATAAAGCATGCCTAGGACTTCAGGTCTCTTATTATCCTCCGGTATTATTCCCCTCCTTTTTTATGCTCACCCACTTGTGGAAAAAAAAAAAAAAACCACCAAAAACGTGAACTCTCCATTAATGGAAAACCTCTTCAGGGGAGCCGAGAAATGCACACTGTCCCTGAAATTCAGCTCCAAGGGACTAAAGAATGGAGGTAATTTATGAATTGTCTTCCAGTACCTCAAGGGGGCCTACAAGAAAGATGGGGACAGACTGTTCAGTAGGGCCTGTTGTGATAGGACAAGGGGTAATGGTTTTAAAATAGAGGGAGCAGATTTAGATTAGATATTAGGAATTTTTTTTTTACCATGAGGGTTGTAGAGCACTGGAACAGGTTGCCCAGAGAGGTGGTGGATGCCCCATCCCTGGAAACATTCAAGGCCAGGTTGAATGAGGCTCTGAGCAACCTGATCTAGTCAGAGATGTCCCTGCTCCTTGCAGGGAGGTTGGACTCGATGACCTTTGAAGGTCCCTTCCAACCCTAAGCATTCTATGATTCTGTGATTCTAAGTCTCTCTTTCTATCTCATCTTGCATGCCTTCATCCTTAATTTATGTGTCACAATGGTCAGATGTTGCTCTGGCACCACTTCTGAGCCATTCTCTGTGAATTAACAGTGATATTTGATATAGGATAGAGCTCCAACAGCCTCACTCAGAGTGAGCCAGTACCATCTAACTCTACCAGAAGTATGTCCAAAGTTAAGGACTCTGACCACAGGTTGTTACTGGTGATCCTAGGAAGAGATTTTGAGTGCTAGCTTGAGTCTCCATCATATCTTCAAATTATAAGTCTGTAGGCACATCTCTGAGGATGGCTGGAGTGTACCCTCCAAAAGATGCTGAGATTCAAATATTAGGTAGGCACTTGGTCTTTGCAGGCTGTCCTGCTATGGAGGTAGCAGGTGGGTAGGGTACAGCATGGGCTGTGTTTGTGGCATCCCAGATATCTGGTTTTCACAGTCCTCTGAAAATGCCTAGTCCAAAGGAGGGCCATCAGCATTCATCCCAAAATGCTTAGTTAGCACTAAGTCTCAGTTTATTTTAGCTCTTCAGATGCAAATCTGCTACAGCACACACCACTTAAAACACCTTTTTCCTTTGCCATTTTTCTTTTCTTTTTTTTCTTACACTGACCTCGAGATGTGTAGATAGGGGACATGGTAGCTGTGCTTATCCACTTCCTCCTACTGACAGGCCAGGCTGGGTTTACCTAAGGCTTGACCCCTATCTCTCCTGCACAGCTGCCCCAGCAGATGCCATGCCCATCGTGGAGATGTGCTACTCATTAAGATAAAAGGAATAAGAATCAAAGCACTTAGGTATGATTAAATAAAGGAGGCCATTTCCTGTGCTGCTAATCTGGTGCCTTTCAGAATCACGAACTTGACTTTTTTTTAAAGTTACCATCTTTTAATTCTCCTGGGTCTCCTCTATAGTTCTCCTCCTCCTTCCTGGGAAGGGGTGAACCACTTCATGATACAGCAGTAGCTCACAGGGCTGATTAAACTGAACTCTGTGCAACACAAACAGCAATTTTTCATGTGCAAAATGAAAGAATTGAACTGCTCTCTCTTTTGAGTTTTGTCTGGGTCAGGATACCCAATTAACCTGCAGGCTCCTGTACTGGCAGTTACCTGCTCTTCACTTTGAAATCAAGTCACTCTCCTGTTTTGGGAGCTCTACGGCTCTGGAAGTCTTCCTGTCCTTTAATATGATAGAACAAAGCAGAAGCAGGTACTGGGAAAAAAATGAAAAAACAGACTCATTTGATATGGCCTCTCACTATACATTTGAGTATTACAGTCTAAAGTTCAATAACATCTTAACTGCTTGGACGCTAAGAGACAAGGAATTTTAGGACTCTAATATTTGATGAGTATGTATGAAGTCAAGTAAGTCTCTAGGCTGTACTTTCCCACTCACAAGAAATCCAGGGTTTAGACTTTGCAACCTCCACTTTTTTTTTTTTTTTTTTTTTTTTTTTTTTTTTTTTTTTTTTTTTTTTTTTTTTTTTAAATTTTTTTTTTGTTTAAT
>WHYT01016290.1:335904-388208 GCA_009806455.1 Tetrax tetrax
CATGTGTGTCATTCTTATTCCCAGCAACTCAGTCAGATTACATACGTTACTGGGCTTTCCACATTAGGTAGTAGATGCTACGGACGGTTTCCCATGGAAAGTTTGGTGGTCCTCCTTTTTTTTTTTTTAATTTAAAAAATCACAGAATTTGTATATTTATCAACAGGAGAGCATGTGAGAGTGAATCATGTGTGCATAGGCAGCGAAGCCCAGTCTGTTCTAAGCGTACTGCAACCCCAACCCTGGTGCTTGACACTTGAAGTGCAGCAGACGCCTGACCGCAGTGAAGGCATCCCATGCCTTGACTTTGGACTGCTGATCTGTGAATGTGTCTGTTGAGCAAAGCCATAGGCAAAAAAGGGGTTGGATGTATCTGACGAAGTGTCGGGTGCAGGGGCCATGTGCTGCACAGAGCACAACGCCCACCTCCATCTCAGTTCACCTAGATGGGAGTGTGACTGCCGTAACTTGTCAAAGCCCATCTTTGCTGCACTCTGCCTAGGATCATCAAAATCTACAGAAAGCTGTGTGCAACTGGTATTTTTCAAAGTATAGCACAGAACAAAACTATTTACACACTGAGCCTGACTCTCCCTTATCTTATGCCACCAACAGTCTTTACATTTTTACATATTGATGACAAACCACCACCAAGTCAGCATGGTAATACAAGGTGTGAGAAAACAGGGAATGAAGTTTCTGGCACACTATGTTTTTCTATGCAGTTTAATTTTCTATAAATATAAACTTGTAGTAAAAGCTAGTATTTAAGCTGGACATTTTGGAAATTATGGAAATCAGTAAAACAAGTGTTCTTTACTTCTCCTCAATCAGATGTCACTCAGTGCAATTTCAAAATATGTGTACTGCTTTGGAGATGACATTTTTGCTCCAACTTTAATTTCATGCATGCACCACAGGTTGTAAGTCTACGTTGTGCCATGAAATACAATTTTATGTGTGAAAATGTCCTGCGCTAGCTGCATGGAGGCTGATTGCTAAATCTCCCAGAAACCTTAGCTTCTCTGTGTCCCAGGACTTATTTCAGAGCATCTCATCATTAGAATTCCCCGGGATTCCACCTCCTTCCTCGACAGCCATCTGGCCTGCCCACAGTCCAGCTGCAGTCAGACGTTCCTCACCCCATACACCTGATCTTTTGACTCTGCGGACCTGAAACAATTCTCGCTCGATCTATCATGCAATACAAAACTAGAGAATCAGGAAAGCTCTTACAAAAGCTATGACCAAATTGCCCAGTTTAAAACTGCCTCTTGCTTTCCATGATATCCCAGGCAGTATTAAAATGAAGTGGGAAGATTTATTTGAGGAAAAAAAATGCAAGTGCATTTCAAAACCACAGTACATCCTGATAGAATAGTGTTGGTAAAGGTTTGTACGTCTTTGGCAGTTGCTCTTTTGATGCTTGCTGCTGGGATATTTTGATGGACAACTCCATCGTCACCTTCTACCACTTAGTGGATCTAAGTTTAATGTGCAAAGGAAAGTAGTGCCTACTCCAAAGGGCGTTGTGGAAAGGGAGGGTAGTGCTCATGTGGCAGCCACTGAGTGTTTGCAGACTCTCACTGAACAGTGGTGGGACGTGAGACCGGGAGGAAGAAGCTGTTATGACTTGAGCCTAGCTTTTCCCAAAGTTAAGGACATCCACCTTATTACACAGACCTTTTTTGTTTTCCCTCCTGTTTTTTCCTTCTTTATTTTCCATATCAAAAAGCAATACTGGTTTATTTTCAGTATTGCACAAAACATTCGAGGGGAAAAAAAACCAAACCTCAAACCTCTGTTCTTACACAAGCCTTTTCACACTCTTCCAAACAGCAGTCTTCTGTTAGGTTAGAACGAGCTGTTCTATATCAGCAAGAAATGTGTTACAGGACAGATGCCAGCATGATTACAAGAGATGGGTAAACCTCAAAAGGCCTGAGATTTGGTTTGGTTTCCATGAAGCCGAACCTCTGGGGATCATTGCTTCCTATTGGGGGTCTGGTTCTGGAAACTACAAGAACAGTTTTTAATGTTATTTTCTGCTCCTGATTTTAGGCCAAATTTGACAGTGCAGAGGTGCTCAATTACTTTAATGAATACATACAACAGTTTTGCAGCCTGGAAATAAATTTGCTTGTAGTTTGTTTTCCATACTCAATTTTTATTTTATCATTGAATATGGTGGCCTACCTCTAGACCTCTGCTGCATGGTAGACCTATCAGAGCTTGCCAAATCAAGAAAATCTGACTCCTTATACTACTGGTGTCATTGCCCCACCAACTACAGCAATACACTTTTTTTTTTTTTTTTTTTGCACTTCTCGTTAAATGCCAGAGTCTGTTCTTAAAACATTGTTAGAGTGCCATTGACTTCCATGGAGCAATTCCAGATTTACATTGATCATCATTAAGAGTTGTTTTACCACCAGGCTCACAGCAATAATGTAATTAAAATTAGTTTTGCTGATGTTACTCCTTGATTTTTTCCAGTCAAGTGAAAAAAAACAAAAAAACCTTAAATGGGATTTCTTCACTGGTCAGCCTGGAGAGCCTGCACGCTGCCTCTCAGATCCTTCCCCTCTCTGCCTTCCCATGCCCAGTCTCCCCTCACCAGTCCCCTCTTACACACACTGTTTTTTAGTAACGGGGTCAGTAAAAAACATAGAGTTCAGCACTATAGAAGTGGAAACAGAAAGCAGCCATGGGCAATTAACCAGGGCTGCGACTGCTTGTGTTTGGTTCCTGCTTCCATTTCTGTTTCCATGGAAATGGACATCAGATCATTGGAAAGAAAGTAAATTTTCTACTTCTCCTCACCTTCCTATCAGCTGGCCTATACAATCCGAATAAATCTAAACTTATCTAATTAAATGTGAATTTAGAAATCTTTCCATTTCATTCAAATAAATTGACAAAGGCAACATCGCTTTTGAAGTACTCAGATGCTATTGGCTGTCCTTTGGGAAAGGAGTAGGTAGGCTTGCCCACCCCTTTTTGCCTTGTAAGGTATGGAAACATGCAAACATCCATCCTTCCCCTTGCTCTGTGCTCCTGCCTGCCCATTAATATTGTTGTGCTGAACAGTACTCATCACTTGCCTATTAGAGGTCATTTAAGCATAAATGATTCCCCTTACAGAGACTGTGTGGGTTAAAGACCTCTGCTTTGTCTGGCTGCTAAAGCTTTGAGGTTCATTTGTATTGCAGAGCAGCTGCATAGAGAAAAGGTTCAAGCCCACCTTTAAAGGTCATATGGTCTCAGAGGAGGAGCTTTGACCTAGAAGGGTTTCCCAGGTGAAAAGCTCAGGGTTTGGGAACAAAGAAAAAAAAAAGTGGGTTTTAAGCTTTCACATTCCTGTGAGAGACTGAGAAAGATAAGACTTGTGTCTTTTGTAAACAAACATATTAAAGACTGAACCCTTGATTTCTCCCCAAGACGTGAAGCTGATCTGCAAAGCTGCCAGATCTGTAGAGGGGTAACAGTAATTTTCACTTTGGCTTGCGACACAACAGATCAGACAGACAAAATCTGGAGGGCCGGTTTCAACAGAAATGTCCCATATCATGAGTCAGTATTCTCCCAGATGTAGCGATTGCCTTTACTGGTCCGAGAATGAAGGCACAATTTGAAACAATCTGCTCATCTACCAATGCGTATTACCCACTGGAAGAGGCTTTGTACTTTTTTTCTCAAAGCAGCCCTTTAATTCTGTTAAACTCAATGAACTAATAAAAACTTGCCAACAAAATAGCACTAAATAGTATCCCTGCTGGAACTGGCATTGCACTTTGCAATTTGCAGTGATTGAAAGCATAAATATTATTACTGTATTAATGCAAACTTAATGCAAATAAATGGCTTGTTTTCTCACTGAGTCCATTTTCCAGCAGGAATTGGGGAAAACTGGCTTTTCCAGCATCTACCAAAGTGTTAATTTCTGGAGTCCAGTAACAAGAGCACTAAGAAGGCAAGCAATCAAAGTGGATCTATATAGGACTGTAGATTTAAACCATTTAATTACTGTAGCTGTAACTGGTTATTGCTAGTGCATGGATCACAAAAGCTTCACTCCTGTAGAAATCAGTCATGCGAGGGAGATCAGGAATTACAGATACTTCACCAATGTGAGGGATTTGCTCCGGTCCTTTAAAGATATTTCCTCCAGTGACAAAAGCCTCGTGCCTGATACTAATGTGCAGTATGTAACATATTTACTTTAAAGAAAAGTAGCCTGTAACCTAATCATAGTCAGTCCTAAAATATACTTCTTTAAATGACTCATATCACACTGTTCAGTCTTGACATAGACCTGTCTTTTTTTAAGTTTAAATCCATCTCTGTAGAAGATGCTAGCATGTCTTGAGGAAGTGGAGAAAGCTAGCTGACAGGTAACTATATGCTGTCAATGGTAAAAGGTCTGATTTATTCCTCTCTTACCAAAAGGCAAGCTTCAAACTCTTTTTCTGCTATAATCCCAATCATTATGGTCACTATCACAAGCACCAACACAATCTCCAAGACAAATCTATCTCTATGAACTCCCTTCCCCAAAAGGCATTGCACACACATTTAAAACTTAGAACAAATAAAAACGCCATTAAAACTGATACCATCACACACAAGTGTATGTGGATTGGGATCTAACTTCACAGCACTGGAGCCACTCACAAAGGACTGGGATATTAGAGCATTATGGAGTGAATGAAGGAGAAGTTTATTGAGTATTATTTGGGTTTGCACAGAAATATGTGCAAAGGGCAAGGAGCAAGGTGCAAAATATTTAAGGGGCACAGTAAAAGAAATAAAATAGTTGAAATTGTGGGTTGAAGTCTAGTCTACCGTAGTAGGGTTGCAGTGACAAGACTTCCTGGGGGGGATGTAATATATGCTGATAAATAAGTAGGTACAGGCCATATTTATTCAACAATTCTAATAAAGCTATGCAAGGCAAATCTGAGAAAACTGCCTCTGTACTTCAGCTTTTATTTCTATAGTTTAAAGAAAGAATCATACTCTTAATTGCTGTTACGATCAAGCCCCTAGTTTAAATCTTGTCTAATTGTCATTTTGTAGAATAGATCCCCAGAGACCCTTCTGCTATGTGTATTGGTTTTGTTCATATCTTAGGAGACTTTTTTCAAGTAATAAGAAAGATTTAGAGTGGATGTCTCTTAAAGCATAATAAATACTTAGAGAAGAATGAGGAAATACATTAAAGCTGAATCACTGCTGTGTCACACCAATTTTCCTGTTTTACTCTTGAGATTCCACTGAAATCAATGAAGTTACAGTTACTTAAAGCTGTAGGATTATACGAGTGAACCAGGTACATCATGTTGCAATAAATGACTAGAACTTGCTGGCAGACTTGCTCTGAATCAAATATGGCCCCTTAAATTTCACACTATTTTCACAATCTTGTAGCAGCAAAGCAAAACAAGAAGTTCACTGTGCAGTCAGAACAAAATCTTTTTTTTCTCTGGCCTAAGTATTTAGCCAATACAGTATCACAGAAACATTGATTTCTGTTCCCAGCCTAAGAATCCTCCTGATAGTTTCATACAGAACCAAAGACCCAACACAATCTCTTCTTTTACGGCTAAGAAAATGCTAGGAGAATCGTTATCCCTGGGAAAGATTTCTCTGATAGACGAGGAAGGACTGTTCATTAGTGTCATGAATGATGCTACCTCTTCTTTATGCAACTTGCATTCACTGATGCTGGCACTGTCAGAGTCTCCAACTGTGTGCGCAATTCAGTTCATCGAACAAGGCGGCATCCTTTCCAGATACACTCAACGTGCAGTATTATGGTTGGGAAATTCATTCCACAGAAGAGAAACAGGAATTATTTCAATTCTCAAAAAAAAAAAAAAAAAAAAAAAAAAAGGCACAGTCTGTGCCTTCTTTTTCCATGCTATTAGAGAGATTATCAGGAAAAAATAAACACAGCAGTTGTTCGAGGTGCCACACAAACAAAAAGAGGATTGTAGGCCACTCCATACACAGTGCTGAGCCATTGCTGTGTTTATTTGTAAGATATAAAATAACATATTTTTCAATTCCTTTTTTTTCTTTTAATAATTATTCAGTGCTGACAGAACAATTCTGCAAATTTTTAAAGAGGAAAGAAGCCTCAAATGTTCGCAGTTTTAAGCAAGCTCTGTTCTCAGCTCCGCCGTTTCCTTTTGGTGTATTTAGTGTGATGGCCACACGTCGATTTGTCCGCGGGGAATGGCTGCCTCTGACTGATGCCGAATGCAGGTAGAGGCCAGTCCCCTGCTCGTGAGTCACCTGCTGAGCTCAAGGTGCATGAACAAATCACATCTGGTCCCCCAGCAGTGAGGACCAGATCCAAAAAACACAGAGCTACAACACGTGTCTGCATATGTGCCTCGGTTCTTGCCACAGGAGAGAGCCTGGAGCTAATGGCAGGGGAGCAGATATATCTACTCGGAGGAGCAGAGAGCCCTGCAGAGATAATAGCTCATGTCCCAGGAGCTGGGTAGGTGTTTTCCATCAGTAAAGCTGACACAGGGCAAAAAGCCCAGTTTTCTCCCTGGGGCTGAGCTGGTACGGTCCCAGCACGGTGCTGGGGGCAGCTCGGCTGCGGCTCAGCCGGGGATCAGCTGAGCGGGCGCAGCCGTGCAGGACAGCCAACCTCCAGGAAAACCGTGAGGATGGGTCTTAGGAGTGCAATTAAAATCCCTCTTCTCTCCAGAGCTTAGTTATTTTACATTGTGCATTTTCCCATTTGGGATGCCTCTTTCAGAAAGATGCCTTTTTCCTGCAGAACTGAGCAGGGTCACACAGCGTGGTCAGAAAAAAAGGACCCATGTCATTGAAATCCTCCATAACAGTTGAATAGTCCCACCCAAAGTGCTCTTTCCCCTTTTTCGCCTGAGGGGATTTGCTTCTCTGTGCGGAAAGCTCCCAGTTATCCTGTTGATAAGGCATCCTTCCATTCTCTTTACAAACCAGTCATGCTTTATAGGAAATAAATATGTGTTAGTTGGATGAGAAAGATGAAACGGGATAAGAAAGAAGAAACATTTGGCCTGTTGGCCAAAGAAGGACCAGATCTGGCAGAGCGCAGCAGGCGGATTCGAAGTGTCCTTGTGAGACTCAGCCCTGCAACAAGATAAGTGGATGAACACACTGTTCATGGTTTCTAATCCGACTTAAATGTCAGATAAGCCCCTCACTGCGTAGCCTGGTCAAGGCAGAAGCACTGGGTAGGCGTGCTCCAAAACAGCATTAAATGCATTGGGAACTTCCATAGCAAACACTGAAGGACTTGCACAGTCTAAGTGCCTATAAGACCAGATGGGAGCTGAACATGGGTTTCAGGAAGCTTTACACTCAGGTCCCTAATTTTCTTCCGGTTGCATTTAACATGCTCAATGTCCTTCTTCTGTCTGGCGCAACATGCAGCTACATTTGGGATGCAGAATTTGCAAGGAGACGTGTTCCCCAGCCTTTTCTCACAGGGAGCCCTACAGAAATGAGGAGGAATGCCCGATAAACCACTAGTGAATCACTCAGCAGGGAGGACTTCTTTGGGTCCTTTGAGATGACTGCCAGCTTTAAAAACCAAACAAACAATCTGATGAATGTGCAAATAATCCATGGTATAAATGGAGTGGACTGGAATGTGGAGCATTCATTTTTCCATTTTCAGCCATCAAGGTAAAGGCAAGGCAGCAAATGAATTATGTGCCTGAAATACTTGTATGGAAATCTTTTCAAGCTAGATATAAAAAGCAATTATTTATTACTTCAGGAAATACTCTAGCATCAAGCAATGACCCCAGGTTGGTGTCAATGCTTACCCAACAGGATTACCGTTCAGAAAGCTTTATGGTTACCACATAATGTTTAATCAGTGCATTAAAAATAAATTAAAGATCTGCTAATTGTAATGTAATTAGCTTAATTTAATTACATTGCTCATTGACTGAGAATTTTATTGTTATTGTGAGATCTTTTCTCATTTGGGGCCTAAAGTTAAGTGGTGCAGTATTGACAACCGTTTCCTCCCCTAATATTCAGCTTCAGGAATCGGCTGAAATTTTTACCTGAATCTTGCAATTTATCACAATCAATATCATCACAAATTACCGAAAGCATCCAGTAACATGATAACTTCTAAATGAAGTGTCTGTAACCAGGGCAGTAGCAGCCTCGGCTGTTAATTTGTCATATTTCATAGCCAGCCTGACACCCTGTCCAATTTGCTTGTAAGCTTTATCACAAAGACAGCTCTGTGAGCTGCCTCTGACTATGAGCAGGATGGAGGAGATGGACAGAAATTCAGGAGGGGCGGCTTGGCTCTTCGGGTTCCCTGGCTTTGCACACAATCTGGCTGCAAAATAAATGGCCACGTGGCTTGATGATGTTTGTTTTCTCCATTGAAATCCCTCCCCTCTTCTCTCCTCTCCCCACTTCCTCATTAAGACAACCAAATTTTTTTCTTTAGGACTCCCTGCTGACCATAATCTGATAGTCAACATAATTTATTAGCAGTTACAGGAGTTAAAAGAAGTAAGAGGAATAACAGTACTCAGGGAGCATCGCTACCTGTCTTAGACAGGCTTTCAATTTCAATCCAAAGCATCTCATCCTCTCAAATAACCTGCAAGTTTTTCCTTTTGGGCAGAAGTTGTGCAGCACTGTAGAATTGGCCATGAATATCCCTTCAGGAAATTGGTCTCTCTTCTCCTGTTATCTTCCAGATGCTCTGAGGCCCTCAATCAATTTGCATTGATTTAAGCAACATCATTCAATACATATTATCAATCTGATCTGAGGGGAATTGTGTGAAGAGTAGGTCTTCCTTTCTGTTCCTGACATGCCAAGCACAACAGCACAAGACACTGCAAAACCCATGAAATGGTTTCTAAAAGACCAACAGGTGTTAAAAGATGCCTGGACTTACAAAATGCAAGAAACTGCATTTTAATTTGGCTAACAGATTAAAATCAGGTTGGCCAACTTGGAGCGCAGACAGAGCAAACATCAGCTTGGCTGGATTTTGTTGATAGTGCAGGATCTGGGAACATTTTTTTAAATCCTTGTTCTGGGTGCAGGCAGCATCCACCACTTCATCTGATATCGGGGTACAACCAACTAGTACCAACCTGACACCTTTGGTTTTTTTCTGGAAAAGAAAAATAAGCCTCTCCATGAGGCAGGAGGTGTTGTGTTCCCTTCTGCTACCTGCTCCAGCCTGAATGCCTGCCCTTCTCCTCCAGTTGATGGCTGCCTGTTGGGCTGTGGACTCCACCAAAAGACCTAGCAGCTGGGCTCTGCAGCCTCTAAGTGGTTTTGCAGATCTGTCCCTTATTGCACCAGCGACCAAGAGAGCAACCAGAGGGAAATTAGCAAAGAGCATTCCAGTCTTTACAGCTGAGCCTCCAGAGAGGTTATAAAACCTCAGATGCTGTTGGGGAGTCAAGAGAAAACAGAGAGCTTGTGGTGCCTGCTGTTAATAAGAGGAATTTGAGAATGTGGACTGTCCAAGCAGTCTTAGATGGAAGAATGAGAGGAATGAGAGGACAGAGAAAAATTAAATAAGGGTCAAGGAAAGCCACAACTGTAGAAATGGCAGAAAGAAAGAAGGAAAAAATTTACACAAATTTTCAAGTTTAAAGGAGCTTATGCGAACCAAGTGACCATATGTCCTGAGGTTTTGCCTATCATGTTGAACTCCAGGCCCACTGATTCTGTAGGATGCAGTCTTCAGCACACGGCTACCGCTGTGAGTGAGTCATTTGGTACAGTTCCTGTGGCAAGCATCCCAAATGTGTCAGGCCTGGACTAAAAAGCAAGATGGAGAATGAATCCACCTGAAGGCACATTTGGCACTTAAATTCTGAGCAGATATCACTTCTAATTATAGCCAGCCTTATGCCAGCTTACTACCGTTCAAGCGCTTGTGGGTTCGTGTGTTGAGTGCCAGAATTAATCCATTCAAGGTAAAGTGCAAGAGAACCAATTGCATTTTGCATGCCTTCTACCTGAATGATTTGCTTTGTTGTTCCCAATTTGCAGTTTGACTGGAAGATTTGCACCCCTCTGGTTAGTTCTAGTTGGCTTCTCTGCAGCCATGGGGGCATATTTTTCAACCGAATGAAGCCCAGCTGGCAGGCTCAATTTGCCCCACCAATGAGTCATATCTTTCTCTCTAATTTCACCTGCGTGTAAGAATTGCAGGTTCCTCTCCTAATTCCTCGAGTTCAAAATTGTTCCTGCAAAACGAAGGCTCATGTCCACCCCAGCATGTGGAGCTGTAACCCTGCTTGCCTGGAAGACAGCAGCAAAACTCAAGAGGAAGCCCCTAATGAACATTACTAAAATATAAATTTAGTTAAGAGAAGCCTTTCCCAGACTGATCCTGTATTAGAATTTGATCTTTTATAGTGTCTAGGGCTTCACAAGGACCGGTGCTCAGCACCCCACAAGCACACGTTGTTTTCCAGTGTGATGTCGGGCTTGGAGTGGAGAGAAGGTTTAATACAATCATGCATCAGTTTTCTTTCCAAGCAGCACTGTGAAACCCAGAACAGAAGGAGGATTGCCTCTTCACCCCATAAATCCACTTAAGCTTGGATTATGAGCCATATTCACCCAATTTTTACTGGGAGCTTAAGGCAGCACCATGCTGCTGTTAGTCTGCAGGATGCTGGGAAGTTGAGGCAGGATTCAGAAGGCTCCAAAATCCCACATGAGAAATGGCCGCGTTCTTCAACATGCGGGGCTGGAACAGCATAGGTCTGTGTTCAGCCACGCTCTGGGTCTATGTATGGAAGCAGATGAAGTGTACACAGCATAAAGGGAAAGGGTTTGTTTGAATAACTAGTCTCATGCTAGTAGCTTTCAGAGCATGTGTTTTTAGCAGCTCTGCCACACTAGGTTGACAAAGAAATAAAAGGGAACACTTCCCCCCACACAAATCTCTATTGATCCGAATATGGATCTTGCTTCAAGATAGAGAACAACTAGCACTGATTCTGTCAAACAGAGCCTTCTGGAATTATTTCAGAAGCCCCATTTTCCGCTCTTTTGCCTCTTCCTGGCAATCTAGAGAGAGAAAGGGAAAGGGAGGGAGGAGACAAAAGAAAAGAATGCAAAATGAAGGCAAAATAGAAGAGAAAAAGGAAGAAAAAGAAAGAAAAAGAACAAAAAAAAAAGGAAAAGGAAAAAGAAAAAGAAAAAGATAAAAAGAAGAAAACGAGGAGAGCCAGCATGGCCGCTGGCAGGCTGCATGAAACCTCTGCACACATCACCTGCTCCCAGCACTGTCTTTCCAGTACCCATCCCTGATGAGCTGGCTTAGTTGTGGAAGGTAGCTCCTAATTACCTCTCTCCTGGTTTCTCCCTTTCCCCCCTGAGGACAGCCTTTCCAAGAACTAACGCACACGCACACACCTGGCTCTGTGAGATAGGGAGCCTCACCATGGATACCGGCTCCCCATTCCCAGTCCGACCCGTGCTCCTGGGATTCAAGCAACTACCTCCAGGATGCTGTGAACTCCAGATGTGCCTTACCTAGTGCCTGGAGACGCCACGTGCAAATGCCGCTGACGACTGTTATTCTCCACTCACACACAGGCGTACACGCACGCACAGGTTCTGGCTGTGCATATCAAGCTTTGAGAAACAAAATAAAGCGAAATGGTAATCTTAATCTTCCCTTTAATATGCTACCCCATGCCAGATAAGAGCAGCTGTGCTCCCACAATGTGTCCAACTGGACATGATAAATAGCCTGGGAGAAAAGAAAAATATGTACACACACACACAAATACATACGTATGTATGTTCTATAAAGAATTTCAAATGTTTGTTTTCAGAGGTGGTGGCCTCCAGCTCACAGCTTCCTTGATTAATAAAAGGGTTGATTAGAAATAAATATGGCCTTCCAGGGTTGGAATTGTACACAAAATCCTAGAGTAAATATCTGCAAGGGTAGCCTGAAGGGTTAACCTTCCCAAGGCACAAATACTGGCTCTCCTCCTGTTACAGTTTAAATGCTGATTGGAAGGAAGAGATCATTCTAGGTCAGTATGTCCTTTACATTGTGAATAGCTTGACAGGGGCTAATAAACTCCTGTGCCTATGGCACCGATAATCTTAGATACTCTAGGCATCACATGCAATTTTGTTTTATTTATACATGCCTATTTTGTTGGTTTGTTTTTAAAGAGGTGAAGCAGGGCAATCTGGGTCAAGAAATATGCTTAAGCCCGAGGATGCAGAGAGCTCCGCTCTCCTGGCCTTAGCCTACGGTGAAGAATAACAGCCTGGCTGCTGCTCCCCAAGCTGCTGCAGGGATTTTGCATGGCAGCTGGGCATTGCAAAGAGCTGGACCGTGGGCCAGCACAGCCAACTTCTTGCACAGGGATCTGATGGGTGCACACACTACCATCCCCACACAGCTCTCTCATGCTGTGAATCCATCCCGGTCGATTTATGAGGGACATCTTGAATTGAGATAATTGCAAAACTAACAGATTTTGAGTTTATTTCCTGAGTGGCCGGGTGGAGAACCGCATCTCCGCAGCCTGCAAGCGCAGCCCGCCTCAATCCTGCCTTGCACTCACTGCATTTCGCACCGATGAGGTAATTCGACTGCAGATGAGGTAACCCTGCGAGTTGCCCGTGAGCTGGAAGAGGTTACCATATGATTGCTCATGTAAACATGCAGCCCGGTCCCCCTGGACGGTGGCTGACAGCTGTGCTCTGCCGACGCGCCGCGACGCCGGGCTGGTGGGCGACAGTGACCCCGGGGAGCCCCCAGCCTGTGGGGTCTTCACGCCTCTCCAAAAGCATCTGGGCACCCGCCATGCGTTTGCCGCACACCGCGCACCAACGTGCTGGGCAACGCTCGGCTTTCAACCTGTCTGACATCAGGGACCTTGTTTTTCGAGCACCCCTGGAGCCAGGTCCACCATTCGGACGGCTCTTCCTCTCTCCACACTGGGGTTTCTAACCCCATGTGCCTTCTCACGCCCAGGCGAGGTGGTTCATCTCTTCTGTGAGCACTGGGGAACAGCTTCCTCCTGCGGTTGCAGGCGTTAGACCTGGGGGAAATCCCTCCTTCCCCTGCCCGGGGGGTGCAGGGGTGAGGAGGGGCGTGGGGGGCCACAGGGCAGCAGCCTGGGGAGCCACCTGGGCAATCCCCACCGGTTCGGTTTGGGAGCACTGGAGTTTTGTGCATGTGCACTTTGCACATGTGGTGTTCCTAGAAAGTCCCCTAATTTGCAAGCAGCAAGAAAAGTGACTTTTGTGGTTAGGTAGCACTGATGACTGCACCCCTCTCCCGTCTATAAGATATACATCAGAGGATCTGCAGGCCTCTGCTCCCCCAGCAGGCAAAAAGCTTAAACCAAAGCCCCAAAACCCAAACACCTTGCCTTCAGGGTCTTGTATCGTTGCCATTTACAGCACAACGTAGTCTAGGAGCCCTACCAGTTCTGCTGGGCTAAGTGATCCCGGTGTTGATCCCTGCGTGGGTGCTGGGCAAAGCAGACCAGTCTGATAAACGTGTGAGATAGAGAAGGAATTCGCAGCAAAAAGAAAGCGTGGGAACACAGGGCTGTCAGCTCCCCAAGCCCAGGGCTCATCTGCAGCCAGCTCAGTGCCGGGATTTCTCAAAGCCTCCTTGTAACTAACAAGGTGGCCGGGATGAAATCATACCACAGCTCCCAGTAACTACCTGTGCCTCCACGGGCCCTACTTCACCTCACAAAGCGTGTTTGAGATGTTCATTTTAACAAACTTTGTCTCAACAACAGTGGTCGCTGATCTGGAAATCTGCTCTGGGCAGACCTCAACCCAAACAACATGTGACAAGTGAGCCAGGAGGACCCTGAGGTCTAACGTGTCGTTAGATGTGGGAAAGGAGCTAGGCTAAATGTCTCCCACTCAGTTCCCAGGTTACAAAGCTCAGCTCCCCTGGTCTGGCCAGTCTGGAGGACGTCTAACCAAGCAAGGTAAGTAAGGCACCATGCCTGTGCCAAGCACCCAAAGGAAGCCGTTCCCCTCAGCTCTGGAGGTATGAGGATCAAAGAGCTCTCGGCAAGAGGGAAAGGCTTTCCATCACCCTCTGGTGAGTTTATTCGGCCAAAAATGGGAACTACTATGAGCAAACCCTGGAGGAAGTCTTGTCTCTCCTTCCCCCGCCTCCCAAAGCAGCTGCTTATACAAGAAATGGGTCGAAATGAATAACTGCTATAATTGGAGGATATGAAGAGACATATCCATTACTGCTGGAGTTGAGCTCACCTCACTGCACAAAGGCTGAGGCCAGGACTCTTCCCCCCACCATGCGCTCACGAGACTGCTAGAGGGACAGATCTCCTCAAATCTGCCTGGAGGGGATTCAAAGAAGCAAGGGAAGAAGCGGAGCCACATCATGCTCCCCTCCCTCCCTACCAGCTTGGAGAGGCAGCAGGCTCTGCACCAGAAAGCCCGCGGCAGAGCTCCAGGGAGCCGTGCAGCGGGACGTGTGTTGGACTCCAGACATCGCAGCTAGATTTTTAAAAGATGTGGCTAATTTTATAAGCTCTAGTGGTTACTGTCATGCGTAATGAGGTACAGTTAATCATATCCCTCCCTCATGCTGTAGCTGGATCATCTGTGCAGCCTCTTTTGCAGGGAAAAGCAAGGTGCAGCCCAGGTTTTACACTTCCCTGTCTCAGACTGGGTGCTGGTCACCATTTGGTGGAACACCAAGCCTGGCAGAGCAACGACTGCACTCCACCTCAAAGGGGTCTGCAAACAGAAGCTGGCAGAGGGCTGGGGCATGCCTGCCATGGCAAGCTCTGGCCTCTTGTCCACACGCCACCCATGCCGTTCAGACATATAGGGTGGAGGGCAAGACATGGCCACGTCGATGCAGCCCAGGTGGCCTGAGCAATCCCAGAACAGTGAGCAAGCAGCTCAGGTGGGATTCACCCCCTGCCTGAGGTTTAAATGTCCCCATCCAAGCTTGTCATCCCCACAGCCTGCTGTGCTCCTGCGGGCACAGCCACCTCTTGTGATAGTTATGGCCTGTGATGAATTGCCCTCCAAAGGTGCCATTTCCTCTCTGGTGGCCATAAAGGGTCTCTAAGAGCATTAGGTCAGACTGGTCTTCTGAAGACGCGTGTGTCTGGTCAGGGCACTCCCACCCTTTGAACTCGCCTGGCACCCACAGCGTCGTCCAAGGGGCATGGGTCCTCAGCCCCGGGGTGCGGACCCCAAACCTCTTCTGCCCAGCCTTGGGACACAGCTTCCCCTCCGACAGCTCGAACGCAGGTGCCATAGTGCAGGCAGGGCATTAATTATGGCAGGAGCCAATGGAGAACCAGCAGGAAAAGAGTTAAGAGAGCCAGGGCTTGTTGCTATCCAGGAACCCAGGCTACCTCACCTCCCAGGATAACCATCAGCCAGCCCTTTCTCAAGCGCTTTTTTGGCAGGCTGCATTGTCAGAAAACCACCTGTTACTTGGGAGAGATTCAAATGCATAATGAATTAAAAAAGCATATTGTGTGGTACTATCTAACCCCCCAGACAGATGTGTTATTTAAGTGTGGTTATGATCTGTGCTGTTAATTTTAAACAACATATGATCAAAGATCATGTCTGGCTTTGTGCTTTGCTTCCTTTCAGGTTCTGGCTGTGTGTCCATGCCAGACAGTTGTGGTTTCTGTCATATGGCAGGAAAAGCTTATTTTATGTGCTGCCTAAATTTATATTTTATAGCACATTAAAACAGCCCATCAGAATTAAGTTATCGCGTTGTTTAATGGCAAGTGAATCACAGCTGTGGAAAAGGGAGCACCACATGAAGGGATTTTTAGGCACACCTACTCCCTACGCTAAGGACTTTCAGCCATTTTAAAGACAGCAGCAGGCTGAAGCACAGGCTGAAATACATAAACCACATCACCGTTCCTGTGGGATGGCTGGAAAACTGTTGGAAATGGCAGTCCTGCCAACCAATCAGTCCAAAAGCACCAGCCGGGTCCTCAGCAGACACTGAGACACGCTTAACAGATCATGAGATTTTTTTGAAATAATGCAGTTGGGGTTCTTGTTATTTGCTCCCTGGCCTGAGCCTTCAAGCTTTGCTGCCCAGCTAGAATAGCTAGACATCTGCCCTGAACGAAGAGCTAAGTAAATAAACAGACTAAAAAAAAATAAAATAAAAGGAAGAGCAGCCCCTTGTGATGGCTCTGCTCTAAGAGGTGAGGCTTTAACTCAGAGGCAAAGCGTATTTGAAGATGTCAGGCAAGTTGCAGGAGCTCTGGCACACTCAGAATGGTAGGGGGTAAACCTTTGCTTGATGTATAGCTAACCATGCTGCTTTCCCAAAAAAAACCCCATACAATTTAGTGCAGATGTAAAGCATGGCCAAAAAGTCACCCTTGCCCATTCAGTGTGCAGAATACATCTCACCCCTGTAGCATTTGTGGATACAAAAAGCATCTCCGTTCAGACTTTCCAGATAAATCTATGAAGCCCATGTAGATGTGGGATTCGTCAGAAGAGAACTGAAAGGGAGAGAGCTGCTTTAACATTCACACACACGGAGCTGGACTCGGTCCTCATCCGCATCGAGGCAGATGCAACACTGCAGCCGTGGCAAGCGCCGGGGTGCGAGCAGAGAGCAGCTGCTACCGGTTGCCCACCTCAGAGATGTGTTGGGGCTTCAGCCCTCCGTTCACTCACGGCCTTCTGCCAGGCTGCTGGCAGCTGCCAGGCTTTGACCACCCTCCTGGGGAGGTAATAACCCTCTGACTAAACAAACGAATTACTCAGCCTCTTTACAGGAATCAGTCATCTCTTCCGCCCAGGTGTCATCTCTCCAGCCCAGGGAGGGCTGCTCTGACTCAGGGCCAAGGGCGGTCTGCCCCTGCTCTCCCCAGCCCACTAATTTCCACCCAGGTCCCCGTCCAGCCTTTTCAGCTGCTGAGAAACCGTTCTCTGCTTGTTGCAAGCTCTGCCGGCTCCAGGTGCCGAGGAGGTTTCACACTCCCCTGCCACCGACGTGCTCCCAGCCCAGCACGGAGCAGATCTATGAGCAAGCCTGGCCACTGGCTGCCATTGTCCCTGTGAGAGGCAGGCCAGCCCCGGAGCGCAGCCATCACAGGAATAAATAAAGGGAAAAAACATGAACTCTCCCTCCTCTGAGGCTGTAGACATGTCACGGTGGCTCTAGCCCGGCCAGCCTCCAGCTGTGATGTTACTACCCTCCAGCCATTTGACAGAGGTACCACCCCTCCTCCCTGCTGGGGAATAAACATCTCCCTGAAACCTCTCCGTGGAGGGGACCCAGAGAGGAGACATCTGTGATATACCTGTGAGGGCTATCCCCACCTCTGGGAGGGGGGCTGAAACACTGTGTGAGGTCTTGGAGGTGAAGCAGCCAGCACAGGTTAAAGGGATCGTGCGGTGACATCATAACCTAAAATATGTCCTGCTCCAGCGCTGCTGCTGATAGAAGACCTGAAAACACCCCTGCCCACACATGCAGCCGTGAACAGGAGAGCATGAGGGGTAAGAGGGGATTGTCTGAGAGGAGAGACCAGAGCTGAGGAGAGGATTTTAAAGAGGAAAAACTCATTTCATACAGCCAAGTGCCAGCAACACTGGGAGAAATTCAATGGATTATGTTGCACCAGAGGTCAGAGTATAATTGTCCCTTCTGGCCTTTAAAACCTGTGAATGTATAGAGGAACCTTGAAATGACCAGATTCCTCAGGAATTTGATTCCTGGGGCTTATTTATTTATTTTCTTACCAGCTGCCAGGCACAGCATGCTCCTAGACAAATAAGGAGGTGGTAGCTATGACAGTGAGTGTATCAGCAGTGATAATCTCTTGCGGGGCTTCCTGGTAGAATTTCTCTCTCCCTCACAGGAAACAAGGTTAAGGGATACAAGACAGTTTTATCTTAAAAGACGGAGAAACATGGAAGCTATTTTAGCAGTGAATAGATGCTGGAGAGAACAAGGGAGAACTAAGCAACTTAGTGCACGAGCATTCTCCTAGTAGATTATTTTCAACAGCACTTTCCCAGCCCCCACATTAAATAGCTCTCTGTTGTCCTTGCAAAGGGCCAAAGAGCTAAAGATAGCTTCACTAATTGCTATTTCCCTTTGTCCCTTAGCTCTAGAGATTCCCATCTTCTGTATTATTACTTCATCATTTTAATTGTGTGAGAAGCTTTCATGCATCACGGTATTAATTAGAATAAAATAATAATAATAACGCAAAATATAAAAAGAAACAGTTATTAGTATCAAGGTAGCATCATTTTTAGAGCAGGTACTTTGCAAAAGAGTATTAGCCAGCACTTCTCTCTGCACGTGATTGTGATGGGCGGCCTCATTCTGCAAACCGGGGACCCGTCCTGTGACACGCACTCTCATCAAGGAGCCGTACCCAGCGAGTGAGCTGCTGTCTCCTGAGATGTGCACGAAAGAAAGCATACAAAATTAAGAAACAGGGGGCTGTTCTAGCCCTGTAACAGCCTAGAAAGAGAAAGCCTAGAAAGTCAGAGCTGACTTACAGCCACTGTCACCTTCTCCACGCCCCTGGAGGTACAGGACACAATCTGCTCTATAGCTGATGTCCACACCAGGAAGCAACTGGGAAACATCTGACCCTCTGATACCAGGCACAGACATTCAAGCAGGCCAAATTACCAGTGTCATTCATTTGCAGCTTCCAACTTAATGATACCTTACAGGGAAGGAAAACTCAAATTAAAAATTGAAGCTATTAATATATCTTTGAAAATGGTAAGGGAACAAGATTAAGACCAATAGGAGGCCACTAATCTTGGCATACTTCTGACTTGTACCCTTTAAATCATTGTAATACCTTGTTCAAATTCAAACATAAATAGAATTTTTTATGAGGGCGTTAGTGCTCCCGCTACATCAAAAGCAGTATTACATTTTACTATTCCTAGAGCTGAGAACACTCATTCCCAAAACAGAAGGCCTCCTCGCCAGATGATCACAACACAGATGACAAAATAACGTTACGTTGAAAAATACATCTGTAGGAAATGAAATACAAAGGCCAAAGAAGAACTTCTCTCCTGCAGCTTTCGGTAGGGTTCAAGGGGCTCATTGGGTAAGTAGGATGCATTTTGTGACTTTCTAGCAGAGATACAGCATATTGAAGAGTAACCACATCCTCTCCCTTCACTGCTTCTCCCCTTCCTGGCGACTAGTTGCAACTCACACATATCTGACAAGCAATAGCCAAGGACAGGCAGTGGGAAGGAACTGCTCCCACACATTTAAATTTCTTCCCCCCCCCACCCCCACCTCCAAGCTGCCTGCCTGCCTCTGCAAACGCCTGTTTCCCTGGAAGGGAGCAGGGGACCCAAACAAACCCTGAAGCAATCCCAAATTTCCTTGGTGGGGAAAAAAAAAAAAAAATCTATTCTCCAGAGACCAAACCTTCGGTGAATCATTTTCCACCGCTGTGACATGTCAAACACTCCAGTGATTCACGAGTGATGGGGCTCTGATTCACCTGCAGTAAACAGGGCTGATCGCTTCCCAGAAGCACCGTGGGTTTGCATCGCTTTTTAAAGGCTCTGCTTCCTCCATCCAGCCCTGCGCTCCTCACCTCCCCTCCGCACCCCACAGCCACTGCCCCCCCTGCCCCAGCAGCCGCCGGGGCATCAACAAGGAGCGAAAAGCCCAGGCTATCGGTTTTAGTTCGAGGGGACAGCCTCAGGTAAATGAAGAGCCAGAGGAGAAGTTAGGAGGGCTCATGAATCTTCCCCTGTTCCTGTTTAAGCATTAAAAAAGGGAAGGACAGAGAAGAAGGCGCAGGAGGGGTTTGGTGTTTATTTGTGGCTCTCACTGGGTTCATCTCCCTGCCAGCGCAGGACGCGGTTTCTCGAAGAGGGAGCACCAGAAACAGAACTGACATTACATCTAATGAGCTTTTTGGTGGCATATTCATTAAGCTTGTAGAAAGGGTAAAGAAACGCAGGAGGCTTAGTCTTGGAAAGCCTCCAACCGGACCCCTTTGACTCATTAAAGGAGGGAGTAAAATGAACCATGCCCCAGGGCAATCGTAAAAAGATAAGCAGGAAAGCAGGAAAGGGTCAATTCATTAAGGACTGGGGGACCCCAGTACGGAGATGGGGCCATGGGATGTCTGGGGCGTGCTGGAGCCCAACGGGTAGGGGTGTCTGCTCGCCCTTGGCGTGCTGGTGGAGCCACCAGTGCTTTGTTCTGGCCAAGCCCCAAAAGGCACCTCTCCAGCAGAGCAAGGGGACCCCGGAAAACCCTCGCTTTATCCCAAGAGGCCCTGCCTGCCCCCCGCAATTGCCATGCGTTCCCCATCCACCACCACCACCAGCAGCAGCATTCCCATCTGCATCTCCAGGCTGGGGCTGGCCTTCCTCCTCGCCGAGGGGAGGGGGAAGGGGGGAAAAGTCACACAGACCCTCCTGAGCCTCGCAGGGGCAGGGGGAGGGGAGGGGGAGGCAAACTCAATTGAGCAGCTTCACAGGAGGCCCCAGATTTGCTCAAACCAGTCACGCCAGCTGCAGCCCAGCCATGATGAGAAAGGAGGGGAGACAGTGCGGCAATGGCTTCCTCGACCCCAAGGGAGGAGGAGGAGGAGGAGGAAGGGGAGGCCCAGGCTGCTCAACTGACATCAGGCAAAAGTTGGCCACATTTTCCCCCAGCCACGGAGGAATAGTGCAGGCAAGTCAGATGTGACTGTGTTACAGGAGCCAGGAGAAAATAAAAACAAGTGACAGCTGACTCTTGAGGACTTTTGGAGGGGGTGGAAGAGAGGCGGGAGAGATGGTGAGGAGGGAGGGAGAGACCTACAAATACTGGGGGAAGGGCAGAGCACAGCCCAGGAGCCTTCTGCAGCGGCAGATGGAGAGGGAAGCTACCGCTGATTCCTGCAGAGTCAGGGAAGGAGAGAGACAGCATCGCACCGAGGTGATCACATGAATAGGGAATGAAGGCACAGAACAAAGAAGGGGGTTCGGGGAGAGAGAACGGACGCCCCTGTACAGGACCCCCAGAGCCGGGGCATCCCGGCGCAGTGCCCCGGGGTGTTGTGGCGGTGGGCGAGGCTGCACAGAAGCTCGGGTACAGCCAGCTGAGGCTGCTGGAGACAAGGTCAGCGCGAGCAGAGGAAGGACAGAGGAGACATCTCTGCAGTTACTAAGGGGTGATCAGTAAGACCCCACAGAAGATGTAATTCCTCAGACCAGGACCTGAGCACATGATTGGAAGGAAAATCTGAATTCCCTTTCTCTGGGCTCGGGGGCTTCCTCCAACCTGCTGCGGGATGAAGCTGCAGCGGCCGTGAATAGTGCCGCCTGCCTTTCCACTAGTCCCAAGGTCCCCGATGTGCCAGCAATGATTGTTATGACAGCCATTCTCGTTGTGATTGGCACCTCCCGGTTAGATCAAGGTCACTGTTAGAACACATCTTTTCATTAAAATGGCCGAGAGCCCGTCCATGACCACAGGCCATGGCTAATTAAGGGAGGACCCAACACCCCAGCACAGGTCGGTGATCAGGGCTGATGCAGAGCCACGCACCCCAAGGGGAGCTGATAGAGCCATCCTGCCCCCAGTGCCCTCACGCCTGGGGAGGACTCACCCGCTCCCGGCACGCCAGGCCACCCACCACCCTCACCACTGTCACACCAGGGCAACGGCGTCACCTTCTCTCACACAGCTCATGAGAGGCACAATAACATCCCAGGCACCTGGGGACAGCCCTCGTGTCCAACTAGGTCATGGGCCTTCAAAAGGGGAAGGACAGATGACAGCAGGCTCCTGACTATGCAATCAGGGCACATTTGAGGGACAAAGACCCATAAGTGGGCTTTAGATTTGAAGAAAATCCTTCTACAAAAATGTCTAAATACAACCACAATGTTATAAGAACTAATTCCTGGGACAACATGGGGGTTGGCGCTGTGCAGGACTTGCCAAACATGCCAAGATCTTCCTAGGAAAGGACACCATGGGAATGGTTCCATGCTACATGTATAAATTAGCAGCTCAAACTCCGACAGATGTGGGATGCAATTACACTGACCGAATAATTATTTTATGCCAAATACTGAAGTGAAGCAATACACTGACAGGGACCCCCATAAATGTTAGTGTCTCCTGTTCTACACATTTTGGATAATGCTTGTTCATGGTCTTGGTTTGGCTAAACAGTATATCAATAAAAGTCAGTGTCTTCCTCAAATAAAACTAGAAATAAATCTTTCTTGCAAATCAAGAACAATGTTATCCCAAAGGTTACTCATGTCTCTCAGTCCTGTGTTACAGCACTTCTGTCCAGATCCTTTCCTAGGGCTCTCTTATTTAATTTCCCACCACTAAACAATAGAGCAAGAGCTCCTCACGGTAGAAAATGGGCCTCTGGGCTGCCTCCAGACTGCCACAAATGCCATCCGTTCACTTTTGCCATCCAGCTGCTATCTCTCAGTCACACTACCTTGTGTTCTCATGTGGCCAAACTCATCCCAGTTCAACACCATTTGCACCTTATGGAGGGGCTGTGCTGATCTCAAGAGCGCTACCCGAGCCTCCTGCAGCAGGGTTCAGCTCGCTCACCAATGTGCTCTCCCCCGTTATGGCAAAACGTTTCCGCTTTGTTCCAGCTCAGAATGAGAAGACATACGGAGACCTTGACTTTTCTTGCAGTGTCCAGGTACATATCCCTTGTTTTGTGTCCCTGTAGGCCCTGCCCAGCTTTGCATCTAGAGATAAGAGAGAACCTTTTATCGGCATTTGGTAACGCAAATGCATGCGACATCACACGTTTCTGTCTCAGTGAACACGGGAAAGTTTGACTTCCTAAAATGTCTTCTGATATACCTGGCACCTTCAGCCACCCCACTCCAGTGGAGAAGATGGAAACTCGATCCCTCCACCGAATTTGTTCTCAGGCTAAACAAAGCTTTTCTGCCTTTCCATCAGTTTCTCCAAGTTACTACAGTTTACAACTTAGATATTAGGCCCTATGCCTGAAAATAGTTTTGCAGAATATCTAGCGCAACTGGAACCTGGCCTTAGCAGACATTGCTTGGCACAAGGTAACTAAATAACAACAATAATGACATTTAATTTTGTCTATGATTGTGGGCGAATAGCGAAAGACATAGCCGGGACTTGCTGCCTCGCACATGAGATGCGCTTTCCATTGCAACTTTTTAAAAGCTTGCTTTAAAGAATTTTTTTTTTCATTTTTAAAAAAGGTAAACTATGTGTAACGTGTAGTCGGCATTTCACTCTGATCTGTAACTGCCTAATCCAGGCCAGGACTTGGAGAAACCCATTACAGTGACACCAGGCACCCACTGTGAGAGTCAGCCTGGGAGCTAGACAGCTAGGAAAAACCACAGCTTTGGTCTGTGTCCAGCAGCCTAAATAAAAAGTTTCCTTTGCGTGCTTTGCATTCATCTCAAAAGAGCACTAGCTATCTCTTTTGTACAGTAAATACGCACCGTCACAGAAATGTGTCACATTAAAGTCACGCTGGTAAAGGCTCAAGCACAGGACGTTAAAAATGAGATATTGTAATTATGTTATCTCCAATGAATTCCTCTTTTTATGACTCATGGTGTTCACGCAGAAATGTCAATCTCAAGCATACGAAGTGTATGTGTTGCCTCTCCCCACTCCAGTAAAACATCACACAGTTGGCTTTTAAAATAATTATTTAGGTGTAAATACGTACATTTATATATATAGGTGTATGTATGGAATTGTGACTGTTTATTTTACATTTTCCATTTCCACTTAGATGCTCAACATGCTTTTTACAAACATCAGGGTGCTAAATCTGAGGTTGTTCTGTTACGCGCAGGACTCCAGAGGCTCTGGCTTAAGTGAAGTATCAAATGCTATGAGTTCGCGATGAATTGCAAGAACTGCCAACGCTATTAACATCTTACAAGATAAAGGATACATACTAAACCAGAAAAAAAAAAAAATGCTACTTGAAAACACGACTCACCTGAAATACCTCTGTGCTAATATCGCTAGGAACTTTTAACAGCTGCATCTCCTGACTTCAGGATTAACAGCATTTTTCTAATAGCTTCCTATGCGCCCAGTCTTCGTGGTGCTGTTTTTAAGAGAGAGAGAGAAGAGAGAATATTGAGCGCTGAAGTTCAGCGCTCTCAGAGGGGAATACGGTGGGGAGTAGCGAATTTCGAGCAGCGCTAATTCCCATGCTGCTAATTGGACAGAGGCCATTTCCTGCATGCTAAAGTCAAACAGGACAGGAGCATATGGGCTTTCAGAGAGAGAGAGAGAGTTGGGCCTTTGCAATGGAAAAGAAAACACACGTTAAAAAAAAAAAAAAGAAGCACCCTAGAATCCCCGCAGAATATTGGTGATTGCGGAGAAATTACAGACAACTTACCAACTTAAAAGCTGTATGCACAGATGCTGCTCCTATTGCTTCTGGGAGAGCAGCACCTTTGAAAAGATGGTGCTTGTTCCTTGAGAATACGCCATTTTAGCACCCAATGTTCTCCCTTGGCCCTACTGTTAAAATAGGGTAGGGGTTTTTTTTTTGTTTTCTTTATTAATTTTTAATTATTTTTCGCTTTCTCTGCGATTCATATAGATTTCGACGGCGGGATGAGATCCTCCTTTGGTGAGCTTTTCTGAGAGCAGTCGATGTAGCTCTCAGGCCTGAAGGAGGGCTGCATGCTCTGTAATGTCACAGAGGGGACAGACCTGCTGCCTACAAGGCCAAAAGTCTTAGCAGACCGCATCAGCCCACCACAGAGTCTTTTTTTCAGCTGCTTCATATTTGACCAAGCAAAACATTTATCGTCGATGGGAACCAGATCAGGACAAGTTTCAGACATCACCTGTTCTTCTTTAACTGTGTTGAATTCAAGCACAAAAGACCCATGTGCCTTGCAAAATGAGTCTGGGACAGGCATAAGGAGGTCATGCTTCAGGGACAAAGCAGGGACCCCAGGGGTGAGAAGGATGCTCTTAGAGATGCCGATTAGCCCACCTCCCTGTATCTTCCTGCGAAGAGACCAGTGTAGGGGAGGGTCAACACCAGGGCACTGACAGAGCATCATTCCAATCCAGTGTGGCAAAGACCATGATGGTCCAAAAGAGTCAATTTTCTCCTGTTCACTGCTAAGCAAAGGTGTCTCTTTTACTTTGCCAGATTATTCTCCCTACAGCAACCTCTCCTACACAGCCCCCTGCCCAAAACAGATACGCGGAGCGGACTCACTGCATCCAGCTTCTGCCAGCAGCCCCCAGCTGCCGCCTGACCGCCTGGTTTTGCCACTGCTCCAGCTCCCTGGGTGGCTGTCACACCTGCTCTGTGTGAAACCCAGAAACTCTCTGTCACACCCCTCGGAAAGCAGCCAGAGGAGAGAGCAGACAAAGGAAGAGCGGCACAGCTGGAGCCACTGGAAGCTGCACGCTACTCGGGATTGTTTTTGCGCTCGCCCAGTGCTCCTCTTCCGTAGGAAGCATCCTTCCTCTCGCCCTGGGAGCTCAGCTCTTCAAGCTCCCTTCTGTTTATCGCTTGCCATCGTTTTTAAGGCATTACTGCGGAATACTGTTGTGAGTTTTAGTGTTGTTACCACTGTTTCTGGCTGGTTTAGCCACCGCAGAGCATAGGTCTTCATTGCTGGCTATGCCCACCAAATGTAATCCCTTCCGCGGCCTGCCTCGATGCCCCCCTACTTATTCAAATGTCCCAGGATAGAAGAGCCCTCCTGGAGCACATGGACACCAGAGAAGCAGAGAAAGGGTTAATAAAGGGTTTGATACCAAGAGGCCACAGAGCAAAGCCCAAGTTAGGGCCAGCTGCACCCCTCCCCCTGGCCTCCATCCTGCTGCAGGAGCTCTGGCAGTGCTGCATCACTCAAGTGCTGCTTTCCCCACTGAGCTCCTGCCCCACTTGTGTGATGTAAAGCAATCCTTTTGTTTCCTCTTTAAGACATTAGCCTCAGGGGCCATTACAGGGAAGAAAGGTAGCTGTGGCTTTTTAATCTGAAGGAATCCATTAGGAAGGGGGGGGGGGAGGAGGTGGTCCTTTCCTTCCTCCATGCCCAAGGAACAGCTCCTGCTTTTGCACTGCTCCATGGCCACCTCCTCCCTGCTCCAGGGACATCTCCTCACTGCTCCAGGGCCGCCTCCTTGCTCCAGGGATATCTCCTCACTGCACCACGGCCACCTCCTTGCAACTCATGGCCAGCTTCTCGCCCCACTCCAAAAATGCAATGTCACCACACAGAAAGCATGAGTCTGCAGCTCAGCATCCCCCCCAAGTCAAATGAAAAGGGGGCCATGCTTTTAAATACACCTCAGTGTAACAGACTGGCTTTCTCTTTGCTGACATTTTGAGTGACTGTGGGCTGTTTAGTGCTCTGGCCCATCTGTTTGGCTATAGAAAGCTGAAACTCCTTCTTGCTTTGCTTACCTTTGCACTGAAAGCAGTAGTTCCTGTGCATTCGCAAGATTCCAGGACCTGAGGCTTTAAATAATAACCCCAGATATTATGACACTCTTAATAAACTTGAAACCACTGAAATAATAAAGAAATGAAAATAATATGATGGGGAAACTAATTAGGTAGTTGGGGGGAGGGGCTCTTTTTTGAGCATACCCTTCACGCTTTCCCAAATCATGAATCACAGAGCAAACATTTGCTCTCTAGGGTGCACGCCACCGAGATCAGCGAGGACCTATCTCAGGCTAATACAAACTGCCCGACTTCCAGTAAGACATTAACAGCAGATAGGAGCCTGCCCTGCTTACGCTCCAGCCTCACCGGAGACCAAGCAGTTGCGGTCAGGCCAGAGCCAAAGCAAGCAAGCCAGCCCAACTCAAGGGCAGGGTGTATTTACCCAGGCTCGGCGTTAACTGCTGACACCATGATGTGGCTTTACCGCAGATAGGAGCAGGCTTGCACATCAGCGGTTCAAGACAAGGTGGGTGAGGGCACCAAAATAATTCTGGCTGAATACAGCGTTGGGCACAACAGATGCAGATTAGGGCAGAAAAGGTGCCAGGGTGCCTCGCTCCTGTTTAAGTCGGGAGGGCTAGGATGCTTTTGAAAGCCCCACTCAGCACCTGCCAGCTTCTGTGCATGAGGAAGCACCTCTGAAAGCGCCCCCCCGCCCCAGACATAGCCATGGTGGGCTCCACCCAGTAGCCAAAAATAGAGGGAATAAATGAGAGCAGCCACCAGGGCCATGGTGGGAGTGTGTATGTGAACGGAAATATGTGCAAGCGCAAAGCTGGGGCTGGCACGAGCAGGAGCATTATCATGTCTCCTTACCAAAACCATTGGGGAGAGAAATGCCAGCAGGCTGAGAGCAGGGGATCACCTCCCCGCGCCCTGCCCTGCCCTGCCCTGCCCTGCCCTGCCCTGCGTGGTGGCTCCGGGAGGAAGGCTGAGGGTGAGGGAAGGGAGGAGGTGCAGGCTTCCCTATCCAGCGCAGTTGCTTTATGACCTGTGAGGTCTTGGCGAAAGGTGCACGGGGAGATGCGCGCTCCACTCTTCAAAGCTTGGTGATCGTGCATGCATCGAAGCCACGCACTTACATACCAAAATATTTCAAGTTCACCCAATACAGCAAAAAAAAAAAAAAAACGGAGGAGGAGTCCTGCTGGGGAGCACGCATGGCCAGTGTCCCTGCTGCTGACTGCTCCGCCGGGCCTCCCTCTGCTCTCTCATAAACGTCCTCCCCACTCGCCATATGTCACACACCCCCTCCCTGAACCCGCCAACCCAATTACACTGGGGTGTAAGACATTTGGTGCCACTGGTAGGGCAGCACGCAAGCTCTAACCTAAGCGGCCCCTCTGGTAGAGCTCAGGCACCACAGCTGCAGTCTGGTGTCCTGCATCATAAATGCATCAGCAGACGGTCTACAGCAATCTGGGTGAATTTACACCAGGAGAGGATCCTACAGTGGGTGTACACTTTGTAGTGGGGTTTTTCGATGAGGGAGAAGGCGCAGGAAGGGGGAGATGGGCTGCTCACGCACCCCCTACCTGCAGCAACAGCCTCGCGGGACGGTGGGGGGTCGGCAAGCGTGCAAACCCTGGGGCAGACCCTGAGCGCATCTGGCGACGCCTGCAAAGACGCGTTAAAAGCAGCTTGGTTTCCAAGCCCGGGCATACCCCTGCGGATTTCCTGCAAGGAAG
This sequence comes from Tetrax tetrax, assembly GCA_009806455.1. Classification (NCBI taxonomy): domain Eukaryota; kingdom Metazoa; phylum Chordata; class Aves; order Otidiformes; family Otididae; genus Tetrax; species Tetrax tetrax. The sequence continues at coordinate 364,124 of WHYT01016290.1, forward strand.
GAAAGCAACTGGAGAGCCCGTAGCTGCCCATTAGTGAGACCTCTGGGCAACACAGTTCTCACAGCTGTGCCGCCTGCCCCTCGGCGCTTCGGGGGACCGTGGCTGAGCTTGACACCACCTTCACAGTGCCGTGAAGTGGGTGTCTGCTGCCACGGCAGAGATGCTCTGGCTGGCTCCCAGGGAGCTACATCCCGTGCCGGACACAGTGTTGGTGCCTCGCTCATCCCAGGCTGGTGTTCCCGGCAGGGCTGAGGAGCAGGCAGAGGTTTATTGCCTCCAGTCAGCAAGGACGGTTGCTCAGGCCTGCCCCGGGGTAGCTCTACACAGCATCGTGCTCAGCCACGTAGGTATGTGCTCCTTGATCTGTGCAAGTCAGGCTGATAAGAGCCAGGGAGAACTGCAAGGGATTACATTTTGCATCCAGTTAACACCAATAAAACAGGCCCCTTTAGGTGTACAGCAAACAAGACCCACCTTTCTCTGCCCAGAGAGTTCCTGCAAACACTGAGAATCTGTCCTAACAAAGAGCTCCTACGAGACGGTGGAAGGAGGTGATGGAAACCTCACCATTTAAGATGTGATTGACTGGACAAAACATTGAAAATATGATGGCTCCGGAGCTGCCAGAAAAATGCATCAGAGCTGATATCATCTATGACAAGTGTATTATGTACTTATGGATGGATCTATACAAAACCCCACATCTGACCCGGGGTCACAGGCATAAAACAGTGGGAGTCACTGTAAACACACTTATAATTATTTGGGAATTTTTTCTCCCTCTTCCATTCATTAAAGAAAATTATTTTGCTTCTCTTTTCACTTCTTTACTCACAAAGAACTTGAACCGCAGCCTATCAAGGTTTGCAGGACTTTGTGGGTTTTGGATCAGACTTTAAAACTCAGACCACTTACTGGCAGGAACCAGCTCTGCCAAGACGTGGAGAAAAATGTAATCCTTATCCTTGGTGTGCAAACATAACTCATTGGTGTGCAAACAATGAACACCACTACCAGTGATGTTTCTGACAGTCCTTGAAGCCTCATGGGCAGGACTTATGCCGGGTTCCTGCTACACATGGCCGTCCCAGTCCTGTTGCTTCATCTGCAATTCTACTCGGTCTTGGGAAGACGCTTTTACTGAGCACTGCTCTGTGCAGAGATAGTGCAACTTGAAGAGGATGCTATGCAAAGGACCAGAGGAATTTTCTTGACTGCTCCCTGTCCCCAGTTACCGGGGCAGGGGCCAGGTGCACTGGGGAAAAGGGTTCACACAGCCTGATTAGCCTTGCTTGTGGACTGCCTCATGTTGGCACCTAGAAAATAACTGACACTCCAAGTATGTTTATCCCAGTGTGTTTTAACCTTCTTGGGTGTCAGTTCTGGGGTCTGTCTGTGAATGCTGCCAGATGAGAACATCATCCTCTTTCTGCAGGAAAAGTGGTGTCCTCAGGAGCAAGTGCCCTAGGCTGTGAGGGGACCTGCAAGGGACAGGTGGGCTCCCCCCAGCCTTCCCTCGGCCCCTTCACGCTCGCAGAGGCAGGAAGGTTGTTGCTCAGCCTGATCTCCGGGCACCACAGCAGCTAGGGCTGGACCACCTTCACCTAGACTTCATGTCATTCATTTCTTCTCCGCTGGGAAATGGCTCTCCAAGGCCCCAGACATCTGCTATTGTTTACCTAGGCTGTGATGCTGGTTTTCGGAGCTGGCACCAGTTCAAGAAGGGACTACAGAATTTTATTGTGCCGGTGCTGTTTTACTAAACCCTGCCCTAGAGGCCAGGAGGATGGGTGGCCAGGGAAGAGTTAGGTGGATCTGGTCCTCCACATCTCTGTGGTGCAGGGGGGCTCCCACCCCAGCGGGTGTTGCAGCCGAAGGGCTGGTCCCCAACAAGAAGGGCAGTTCGCTTGCACTTGACAAGTGGCTGTGTGAGGGGAATGCATCAACATGGAGAGGGGAGAGGACATTTTCCTTGGCTTGGCTGGAGAGGACTGGAGGCAGGAGTGAGAAGAAATCCTCCCAGCAGGCAGGAAGGTAGGCAGTATCCAAACACTTTGGATAGTGTCTCACAGCGATTGCCCTGAAAGACCGAGAAACTTACTGCAAATTGCTGTGTGAGCCCCAGGACAGCAGTGCCCCCAGCCAGGAGTGATTTGTCAGCATGTGGACAGTGAATGGCCGTATCAGCAGACACAGACTCCCCCACTAATCCAAGAGGGGAGATTTTTCCCAGAAGGGCCTTGATAGGCCCCCCAAGCCACCCCACAGCACACCACTGAGGCTGGGTCACCTACAGCTTCCCATCTATCAGTCTCCTCTGGGATAGAGTCTTCAGCTTTTGTGGGTGTTTCTCCAGCCCTGACCAGATAAAACCTGAGGTGCGCATGAGATGGAGCTGCGAAGCCCATGGCTGGGAGAAAAGTGGTTGCATCGATGAGAAGCAGGAGTGCCGGGGCTGTAACAGCTCACCCCACGAATGCCACAGCAAACACCGCACTGAAGGATCGGGGGGGTCTCCATTAAACAGTTTCTCAAGGATTTACAGCTCAGTCACAAAACTGCGTGCTGGGGCAAATCTCATGAGAGTTGTGGCTTTATTGTTCACCTGCAAAGTCGCCTTAGCCGTTTCTCAGCCCTCACCCTTCTAAAGAAGAGCACAAGTGCTCTCAGCTGAGGGGAGTATGTTTGAGTACTGCATGGCCAAAAAACCCACGCGTGCAAGGAGAGGTGGAGAAGGATCCAGTACAGGATCAGCCTTACCGAGCCTTCATGCACCCCAGGGATTGCTCCGTGCTGAAAGACAATAAATAACAGTGACGGATGGCGGTTGCCCTGCCACAAAGGGCTCGCAGGAGGATGCCAGCGGGATTCGCAGGGTGCAGGTTCCTGCAGGCAGGACGGTGGTTTGGGGTGCCCAGGCGGTGCCCAGCTCCACGCTCTGTGGGCAGGCGCTATCGCCTGCCACGGTAGCAAATTAATGCCTCCCTTCCCCTTCCTCCCTGCTTCCCACCTGCCCCTCGCACCACCTCGGTGGCCACCAGGGAGGGGCTGCGAGGGGGGGACGCACCCGGTGGCGTGGGGGACGCAGGTGCCGGTCACCTGCTCCCAGGGCCAGCTGGAGGAGAGGAGGATGGGGCGAGCAGCCTCATCCCTCTCAATCCCCTTCCCCTGCCTGTCTGTGGGAGGGCCTGGGCCCAGTAAAAGGGGAAACGCATGTCTAAAAACCACAGCCATTTGCAACGTGAATCAGGTGGAGTCCTTGAAATTGCTTGAAATCCTTCTTTTTTTTAAAAAAAAAAAAAATAATAATAAAAGGAAACTGAGCTGCGCAGTGGTCCAGGTGGGAAGCAGCAGGAGAGCAGCATCGAGGTCAGTGAACTGCGGCGGCAGGAGATGAACTGACCTGCCGAGGCCGCGCGTTGGACACCACTGCACCAGTTCGCACCCTCTGCCACCGCCCCCGCAGCTGCAGGGCCCCCACCTCCCCAAAAGCTGCCTCACTTCAGCTGATGCCCATCCAAAGGCACCAGCGCAGGCGCAAGCAGGGCTTCCCGGCACAGCGAGCCGTGGCAGGTTTTGAAACCAAAATCTCGACGGTGGCCCCCGCCCCCGGATCCCTCATTTCTCCCTTTCCAACTTCAGGCTCCTTTTTCTTTCGGATATAAACCCGTGCTGAAATCGAGTTAAGGGAGGCCTGGGCTTGTCCTTTTAAACAGATGAAGTGGGGGGTGTTGCAGGGGGGAGGTTGCTATAATTGGATCACTTACTGTGTGACTAATCACAGCCGCCGGTAACCACAGTGACTGTGGTTTTAACCTTACTTGGTCATTTGCAAACCACCCGGATGACCCAGCCATCTGCAGTGGGGTAGGTGGCCGCTGCGCAGGGCTTGGGGGATGCAGCCCCACACCCCTGGCCGACCAGCCTGCGGATGGATTTGGGGGTGATGGGACCTCGGAGCTGGTCTTTACCCTGCCTCTGTGCGGGTGGCCTCCCAAATGGGTGCGGAGAGATTGGGAGGGTGGCCACAGAGCAGGCAGGCTTATGTTGGGGATGGGCTTCAGCCAAAAATCTGGCTCCAGATCCAAAACTGAGGGGTTCCCTGGGTGCAAGGTTCAGGCTTGGCCTATTGGACAAACCTACATAGCTCCATGTTTCCGTGCCTGAATGTGACCGATGGCACCCGTGCTCGTTGCGGAGGTGGCATCTGACCGCCCACATCTTCCCCCGGTGCATCTATTTCTGGCAAGGGAGCCACGGGTAGATTATGGACGATAGAGTGGATTAAGGTTTGATTCTTATTTATTTGAGTACGAACAATCCTCAAAAGCCATTATTAACCTCCTTACCTTTAATCAGCCAATTGCTGGGAGTCCTGGTAAGCCCTGCTTTTACCGGGTGACCTGGTGAACCTGAGCGTGGTTCAGGGCAGCAGCGCATGGGCCACCGCCGCCGCTCATCAGGAAGATGTGATGCAGCGAGGTGTGTGTCAGGGCCATTCTCCTGTCTCTGCAATAAATTCAGGGTGGCGAGGTGAGGCCGGGGAACCCCCACCTGCCCCGCGCAGACGCAGCTGCACGGGAGAGCTGGGCGGCCGCTGCCTCTCTCGCCCCTTTTGAGCCTGGCGTCCGATTTCTAGAAGGGAGGACGGAAGGAAGCAACAAATGGGAAGGAAACGGGCCTGCTTGTGAAATCCAAAACCGGATCGGTAAGAAAAACATCATAAATTATGGATCCCCTGGAGCCGCCGGCAGCCTGTCATTGTGCATGATCTGTCTCCATTGTACTTTTCGGTGCGGGTGAAACTGTTGTAAACTAACACAGGGCAAGCTTTTTCTGCCGGGGATGGCTGCCCGCCGCCTTCCAGCACAAACAGCCCATTGCGAACCAAATGTTTCGTGTAACCGATAGCAGCCCCAGCGGAAAGCCAAGCCCTTGAAGAGGGTGAAGGGGAATGAGGGTTTCAGCTGATCCTGCTCACTGGAGCTTAGCACCGGTGGACGCGCCAGCTGCAAGGACGGGGACGGGCAGCCTCGGCCAGCACAAGGCCGCCCATTGTTCCCCAGGACACTGCTGGAAAAGACAACCGGATTAGGGTTGTCGAGCGGCAGCGCTGCGGAGCGGGACGCCCGTGCCGGGGAGGCAAGGGGGGCTGATGCTCCCAACCTTCAGCCTCCAGGTCCCGGGGGGCTGCGCTGGGGGGCCCCAGCCCAGGCACCCCCGGGGAGTCCCCCCCCCAGTCAAGAGCGCCCGGGGTAGGCTCTGCTTGGAGCAGCAGGGGTTAAGGTGCATGGGGAGGGGGATTTTGGGCCCCCCAGCTGCACCAGCCCGCCTCGGGTACCAGATGCAGGGGGAGGAGGGGAGCGGGAGCAGAGAACGAACTCAAGGTCAAACGGTGAGGGGAGGGGGAGGAAGAGGAGGTGGCGGGGAGGGGAGGAAGGGTGTCCCCCAATCGCTCTTTATCCACCCTCCTTCCCCCTTCCCACAGGCCAACCACAGAGGCAGCCTCTCATCAGGATATTTATGAACACAGGCACAAATGGGAGGCTGAGAGGAGGCAAAAAAAAAAAAACAAAAAAAAACAAACCAACACAACAACCCCCACTACCAGCCACCCAACCCTATTTTGCTCATTCTCTTTCTTCAAAGAGCAGATGTGCTGTGGCCTGCAAACCGAGAAGGACACTCCCTTGCTGTTAGCTAATTTAGGCTGACATGCTAGGGTTTTGCGGTTCGAAACAAGAAGTTTAGTAATCAGCCACTAACATTAACCAACACACCTCTTGCACAGCCACCCACGCCCGGCTCAATGATGTTTTGGAAAAAAAAAAAAAAAAAATACTTTTTTTTTTCTCTTACAGGAAAAAAATAAAAAAGCAAAAGACTTGACAGCACCGGCGAGGTCCCCGGCTGCAGAAGCCGAGCCAGCAGCCTGCTTTCACCGGAGCCTAAAAAGTAAATGAACAGCATCAGTGGTGAGGAAAAAGCTGCAGCATCGCCCCGGTGCTCGCCAAATGCACGCCACCCCCATGGATTCAAAGAAATAAGTCTTCCTAGCAGGTTTATATAAATTGAAGGGGTCTCATTTCTCCTTCTAAGTCACTTTCCTGCTTATTTTCTCTGGTTTTGGCCGTGGTTCAGCAGCTCGTCAGAAGGTGGGCTAGTCCCTCATTGCAGATTCAAACGCGCTTCTGTGCCAAATTGACCTGCTGTTATCCCCCCTTTCAGCTACTGTAACCAACACCGCACAAACAATGAATTATGAGATTAGAGTTACAGAAAAATGGCCTCATTCTGCAGATGTTGTGTCTGGAACCGGCTGCTGCTCGGCCTCGTGGCTGTTGTGTCATCTTCCTCACTCCCCCTCTTCCTCATGGCCCCACCTTCGCCGGGTGGCAATGGGTGCCAGCGACCCTGTTATGCAAAGGGTTAATTAGCAGCTTCCATCCCCTGGTGTCCCCCCCTACACCAGAAAAAAAAAAAAAAGGAAGGAAAAACAGGGAAATGAATGAGAGCGAAAAACAGCTCTGATGAGAGAATAGCCATTGTATAGGCAGAAAAGCAAATAATTGATCTGGAATGAAAAGGCCATAGCAGAATTATTTTAAGATATATCAGAGTTTTGCGTGGGAGCGACGATGCTGTGGAGGCCAGAGAGGGCATAGGGTTTCTTTGTTACGTGTGCACTGGGAGGGGTTGATGGGGGGGTGTATGTGTGTGTGTGCATGTGAGGGTGCACACGCATGTGTGTGTGCTGGAGCCGCACGGCACCGTCAGCTGCTCGGCACCGCAGCAGCTGGTACCTGTGGACTGGAAGTCCATGCATGCACCATCAGGATGCAGCACCGCAGCCTGCAAAATACATTTGCTAACTAAGGAGCATCAGGATATTGTGTTTTTTCTTTTTTTTTCAGAACAGATTCAAATTTTTGGGTTAAAAGTCAGTGCTTTAAATCAGATTTGGGGATCGGGAAAAAAAAAAAAAACAAGCCCTGAAACTCTTCATGCTGCTGAGAGTTTTGCTGTTGATCTCAGCTGGGTAAGGAATTTGCCCAGGAAGCCGGTGACTGATGTGGACCGAGCCTGGCAGATACACCTCATCATTCTTCTTTCCCGCTATGCACGGTTTACACAGCTCAATAATTAGATCTTATGTGCAATTTTTAATGCACATTAGGGAGCGACGAATGGAAATACAGGCTTTCTGCATGCTGAAGGGCCAAGGCTGTGCTCTTGGCTAGTGGTGGGACAGGTTTTTTTCAAGGAAATAATTCATTTGGAAAAAAAATGCAACTGTAGGTCAGTGGAAACTATTTGCCAAGTCCACCATGTTTTTGGTGAATAGTTCTGACAACAAAAAAAAAATAATACTCCAACATCCTCTTTGGGTTTTTCAAGTAAAAATTTCTGCAATTTTCAAAATGAAAATACTCAATTCTGTATTTTAAAATTATGTTTCACTTTGGAAATTATTTATGTTTAAGGACTTTAAAAGGCAAAACAAAATTAAGTGGTCTTATTTGGAGTGAAATTGATCTTTAATTATTTCTTGTGTTGCTGACCATTTTTTTCCAGTTCACTGAAACCTTGTTGTTGTTGTTTGTTGTTGAATTTATGTAAGAGGGAGAGCTGAGTGTCCCTGACCTGTCTGGGTCTCTCCCCCTGGAACGGAAGGAGGTGTAATTGTTGGGGAAGGTAATTGCCCACGCAGCGAGAATAACTCTGTTCATTGGGATGTGGCCAGGGATCCCTGCAAAACTGCAGGTCAGGTGCCATGGAAGTGGGACAAGCGCAGTGCTGGCCGGGAGAAAGAAGAGGGCCACCAAACATCTCCCTCATCCTCCACTCGGTACCCAGCCTGGATGGCCCAGCCCGGATGGGACTCCCGCTCTGCCTCTCCAGGAGGAGCCTGGAGGTTGTTTTGCAGCTGAAAGCCGGGAGTTTCTACGTCCATGAGCAGATGGCTCCTTGCCCCAAAGTGGGGCAGTCCTGTGTCCTACAAGGAAGACACAAGTGTCTCTCCGAATTGCCTTGGTTTGCATCCATCCTCCCACTGCCCCCCGCGGGCACCCGCTCCGGCGTGCTGTGGTGCTGCCATGTGCCTTTTTAGTAACTGGGACTGCCGTGACACTCCAGAGGACGAGAAAGCACAAGGCAGGAACAGGAAGGCGGCTGTGAGAAGAAGCCCCATGGAGATGCTGCATCTGCTCCATCTTTTTCTTTTTTTTTTTTGGCTAGTATTTTAGTCTCTCAGCTAAAACGAACAGCGAATTGCAGGATTTTGCTTGATCTTTTGTGTTTTCTGCAAATTCTCAACCTACCATCGCATCCTGTTGTGCTTCAGGCAATATGTACTTTTTCTAGGCTTTGCTTGACACCAGGCTGTGCAGGCAGGAGCTGTAGGCAGGCTCCAAGACATTAAAAATACTTAGCATTCCTTGAGGAGAAACACACTTTTCTGGGATGCTGCAGTCATGTTAGACAGCAGGTTCAAGCTCCTTTTCTCCTTGTTTCTCTGGTCTCAACTTTTTGACAACATCAGTTCTCTTTCCACTTTACGTTTTTCCCCACTGTTTTTAATTCTATTTTTTTAAGGCAACCTCATACAGACATTCTTATCCCAGTCCCATGCTGGTAAGGCAGGTTATAATCATTAATTTTCCTATCAGAAAATTCAACTAATAATATGACAAAGCAACATTTCATAAACATCAACTATTAAGACCCAATAGTGGCAGAAAAGGACCTAGGACTCCAGGAAAAGGACTCCAGCAGCCTGTGCTCCTTACCCTCTGTTCAGTTTCTTCAGCTGTATTCACAGCAAGTGTCTTCTGCCGTGCTATGGAGAGGTTTTGCATCCTCCAGTCCACTTGCCCTGAACATTTCAATGGAGTTCACACTTGCATATTTTGTTGGAGTTCATCATGCTCAGAGACACTCCAGGAGAAGAAGATGGGGAAAAAAAAATTAGAAAGGTGCTTGTGAGCTGAATATGTGTATAACTGTATGCTAGCTACTCCCCAGCCTGTTAATCCAGTCTTACCATGTCTATACAGAAAGAATTACTTCAGTTTCCTTGGAATTTGGGTTGTTACACAGAGATCTGAGAGGCTGTGCTATGGCTGAACAAAATCTCTTTGGTTTTGTTTGGAATATTCAGGTCAAATGGTTGCATTCGGTTAAATCCCTCCATAAGAATCATAAAGGAGACCAGATTTCTGGTTGCATTTCTGTCTTTTTCCCTCCCCCACCCCTTTAAAAAACAACAAGAAGTCACTCATGAGGACAGCCTGAGCAAGAAAACCTAGAATTAATTTGAGAAAGTTATGGGGAAGGAGAAAAAGGTCTAGTAATGGAAATTGCATTAACTTAAGTGCTCAAATGCGCTATTATTGCAATCCCAGTGTTAAGAAGCCACCATTTGGTGCAATGGTGCTTTCCACAATACCCACTGATGGGTCAGGGGGGTTTCTCCCAGCAAGGGGACTTTTGTGGTAGCGAATGTTTTGGCTGGATGGTGCCGGGTCTGCCACGCCATCACCTCAACCCCATCCGCTTTGCGCTGTGGCTGTCTCAGAAGGGTCTATGTTTTCCTTCAGGCTGGTGATATACAAGCATCTAGGTACCTGACAGCATCCATTGCTTGATTTTAAACTCTTTTTTTTTTTTTTCTATCTGCATTTGACTTACAGCTTTAACCTTTGGAGAATTAGCTTTTTTGCCCCGTTTCAGGATCACCCCATGGCTCCCACAACATCTCTGCTATTTGGTATTCTCTCTCGTTGTTGCTACCCATATGCATTTTAATCTCTCACTGCTCATAGTGTCCTTATATAGATGCCGTACCAAACTCCTCCCCATCAACTACAGCAGTGAACACCTGTTCTCACATCATTAACTTTATGTGCTTAAATTCTTCACGAATATCACTCCTGGCCTATAGCACTGCTGTGTGTTGAACCCTGATGGATAATCTAAGAAATCTGCAAAAATAGCTTCAAGGATGTAATACACAGGATTCTCAACCCAGATTTACTCACTGATTCCCAGCCATCCCATCTGAATTTGTAATATATATGCTTGTCTGTTCAGGAATACATTTATTAAGCATCTGGGGGATAAAAAAAAAGCCCAGTTTATCCATCTGTTATTCTTCCAACTCAACTGGTGGTAAGTCAACAGCCTTAATAAAGTGTTCTATTTTCCAAATGAACAAAAAGCACTTCAGGACTCCTGGAGGACAGCACAACTATCTTTCTATGGCTCCGTACAGCCAGCATCAGCTTCATCACCTTTAACCCTTCCATTTTTTTTTTCTCACATGACAGTTTGCACAGAGCACCTTGATGCCTGGTGCTCCCTGCCCCTTGTCCAATGTATCTGCTTCCCGTCAGCCTCAGCATCCCAGCAGATCCCGGGGCCAGCCCCCCTCCCTCTCTCCTCCTTTTGGAGCCATCCCCAGGAGGTGCCGCATGGGCTCTCCCCACGTGACGGGGAGCAGCTGCACTCCTGCTCTGCCCCCCTCGCTCCCCCCACGTTGCAGCTGCAGCTACAAAGGATGAGGAGCTAACTTTTTGTGGCATATGCTGTTACAGTCGGCTTTGCTGCATCTTTTGTCTGGATTTGTTGTCTTCAAAAGAGCTGATGCCTCTTTGCTTTCTCAGCAGTCACTGAGCCTGAGCATTCAGCCAGCCAACACATTGGTATTTTGTCTTCGTAAGCCCTCATGGCTGCTATGAGTGTGGTCAAGAGTCATTAGGCCTGGGACATCAAGGTACCCTCTTCCCTTCTTTCACACCATGGATGAACTGATGCTTCGTGCTCAGAGACCTGCTCTCGGGCAGCCGCCTACTTGCCTGTGGGGGTATCCCATCCCATCCCATCCCATCCCATCCCATCCCCAGGTCACCACCTGGGGCTCACATCTTCACCTTTGCTGCACCAGGGTCCCTGTTCAGCCCTACAGAACCACACAATAATTAATGACGTGAGGCTCTTCCTTTCCCAGCATCTCCCTAAGCTTTGCCTTTGCAGTGTCACAAAGGTGCCCAGGTTAGCAGTGGCAAATCCTTTTCCTCTCTTTCTCCTTCTGCGTTGCTCCCTGAAAGATTCAGGAAGACTTAGTCAGGACTTATTTAGAAATGACAGACATGTCTTCTTCACAGCCCAGTGTGCATGGAGGTTTCCCCATGGCATAAAGGTCACTTTTACAAACAAGGGTTATGCTGGCAGCCCTCTGTCATGTTCAGCAACGTCTGTTCTTATGGCAGTCTTGGGCATTTGGGTGTCACGGCACTCAGAAGGTGCCCTGAAAGCGGCACACTGCCTGGACTGGGGTTTTGGAAAGCTTCCACAGCCATAACTGTGACTTCTGGTGAGAGTATCTGAAAATATGATCTGAAACCTTTCTATGCTCTCAAGTATTAGAGCACAGAGAAAAATATTTTGTCTTTTTAAACTTACACAGTATTCAAAATGCAACTATTGCTTTTCTCAAATCTGTCTCTAAAGCCCAAGCGGGTGGGAGGGCTTCCTTTCACCCACAGATAAATGTGGCTCACGTGTAGGAAAAGAGAGGCTTTACAAAATAACACCAAAACACCTCATGTGGTGTTGTCACATATGAGAATACAAACACAGCTTTGGTGCAAAACTATTTTATGCCAGGGAGTCCGGAAGTAGCTGGTGTAGATAAATGCATTTCAGAGGCAGTTAAGTATGTGCGTATTAGGTGAGAAGTCTTAGGCTCAGGAGAGCCTTACGGCACTGCGTTACACGCATTAGCAGCTGCAAAAATCATGAATGTGCATTTGAAAACAGAAATTGGAGGAAACATTATTTTCTTCAGCATGTATAGAGAAAATGAAATGTTTTTCATGCAAACTTTTCACACCGCAGTTTTTATTCTGCACGCTCTGTGCACGATACCAGTCGTATTAAACTCTGCCTCCTGCACCTCCTGCACTCACCCATCAAGTACAATAAAATGGCTCCTCTGATGTCCTTGGTCTGCAGGGAGTTTCCAGAAATGGCATCTGTGCTGACATTGAAATAATCTGCAGTCCGAGGCAAGTATGCAAGTTATTGACAAGGCTGCCTGGCAGCGGCGGCCGGCTCTGTGAGCTGCTCCATTCTTGTTTACTTAAAATCCTTTTCCTTCCCCTCTTTATTTGAGAACACAGTATGCCATGCCACGATGCTATCTAATAGCGGTCCCCCACACTCAAGGGCCAGCCGGGGACCACGGCCCAATATTGACAGTGGTGTGGAGGAGTCGGCGCTCTCTGCTCCGCTGGCAGAAGCTGCAGGCTTTTGCCATCTCTGAAAATCAGGTTTCTGCTCCTGGTCTCCTGGCATTGGTTCCACTGCAGGGTCACAGGGAGAACAGATTATAGCCGCCGCATGACAGGAGTCAATTCCTCCTGACTCCAGGTAGCCACCGCTGCCACCGTTTCAATCAGTGTGCTGGTAATTAAAAATTGGTCAAGGTCCAGCCGCTTCCATCTGATACGTTGGGCGAAAGCGTCTGGATGAGGGGGACAGAGGAGTCCCAAGGCACAGCCGGCTGCTCACAGACCCTGCACCACTCATGCAGGGAGCCGGAGCCCCGTGGAGCCTGTGCACAGCTCAGAGCTACCAGAGCCTCTCTCTTTCAGCAGCCTGCAAGGTGGGAATGAACCTCCCGGAAAAAAAGCACATTGGGATCCATGTCACAGCAGGATGCAGTGTGGAGAGGAGCGGGACACGGGCAGGCTACAGACAGGCAGCAGCAAGAAGTCTTGGGGAGGATTTCAGTTGTCCCTAGTTGATGCAGCCCCTGGGAAGGACATCTCTGCCTTTTAGTAACTGCCTGTACTTCCCAGTACAGCAATAAATACACGTTTATACAAAGACATCAGCATGGAAGACCTTTCTCTGAGAGCACTTGTAGCCTGCGGCAGCTGAGAAATGCAGAGTATCAGAATTAATCTCCACGAACATCATTAACAAACCCTGGTACCTGGCCTCCACACACCGCTGGCTGGTCTCTGGTCACCCCTTACAGAAAGGGGTGCAAAACCAGCACAGGGAGCAACTGTTGCCCACATCCCCTACAGCCACTTGCAGGCTATCGAAGACCACGGCTCAGACACAGCATCCTGAGACAAAGGGCGCTCCGGCTTTGAGCTTTTGATCATCAGCCGGTTTGCGATGAGAGAAAGAAGGAAAAGGTTAATCATGAATAGCTGATGTGGAAGTGGCTGGTCTGATATAAAAATGGCAGATTCCCCCTGTAACTGCCTACCTCCTGGAGCAGGAGCCTTCACCAGAAAGCAACTGGCTCCCCGTTGCAGGAATTGGCTGCACGACAGGCATTTCCAGAGAGAAGAGGGGATTAAAGTAGTTTTCCATTCAGCCTGGGCACAGGCTCTTGGGGGATACCAAGGAAGGGCTCGCAGGTCTAGTGGGTATTTGTAATACACGCGGCACGATTTTTCTAGCTAAGCCACGATTTGGGTTTCTACCCTCAGGGTTACACCCTAAGAAGTTACATGGGATGCTAAAAAGTTTATAAATACTTTTCCCCCCTCATCCCCCTTCCATACAGGCACATGTCTCTCTCAGCAGACACAGCAGCCTGGCCCTCGCCTGTGGTTTCCACCTGCTCTTGGCACAGAGCAAACCTGCCCGGCGTGCCAGGCCAGCACCATCTTCTTCAGCTTGAAACATTTCCCCAGCGCAAACTGTTCCCCATGCCTGTGCCGCAGCCTCTTCTCCCTGATACCTTTCTGGAAAAAGGGTGGTAACTGGGGCTCTGTAGCCCCTGCAAGGAAATTGAGGGTTGCCTCCTTGGCCCTGATGCAGCCACCGGCTACAGGCACCTGGTGCTCCACCACCCACCCCAAAACCCCAGGCTCGTTGCACAGGAACTTTTGCCAAGGAAGTTTTGGTAGTGCCACCACGTTTCCAACCAAACTGGCAGACGTTTGAAAGGTGATGATGTCCTTACAGTTTCCTGTGAAAAACATAAATGCGAGCAGTGCTGCAGGAGTAGACGGGGGACTGTTGGCAGCTGTTGCCGGGTGTCTGTGGCAGCACCAGTGCCGGCATTCCCCTGGGAGCAGCAGGAAGGGATCTTACGGCACGCACCAGGAGCTGAGGATATTGCGGAGGAGAGGGGGCAAAGCTGAGCTCTGCTCAGTCAGGCATTCACTAAAAATCCTGCTGACAAGGAGAGGAGCTGGACTTTGCGCCAGGCCCAGGCCTTTCCCAGCTCCATCTCTGTTTGCCACCGAGATAGGCAGCGCCGGCTGAAACAAAGAGGGAGCGAGAGCAGCTGCGGGAAGCTTTTCCAGAGAATAAATATTGCTATTATTTCCCCAGCCTGACTGGAAGCATTCATGGGCTGTGAGGAGATGGTTACTCCCTCAACTGCTTTACTTATCTCAGCCGCTCTAGGTGGTGGTTGTAGCAAATGGCACGCTTGCAAGATAACAGAGGCTTTAAAGGGCTGCTGTCTCGCAGAGAAAGGGAGATGCTGACTCAGCTGCTGGAAAAAATCAAGCAAAACATGGAAAAGGGACAAAAGTTTGTTCACAGCCTGGAGAGGAGAAAATAAGGGAGGGATTCTGAGAATAGGAAGACGCTGAATTCAGGGCGCATCCGCTGGCGAGGCGAGGGGGGAGGCCGGGTAGGCCAACAATGGAGCAAAACAAAACAACACAAAGGCAGGAAATGCAGAAGTTCAGGTTCACACAGAAGTTCAGGTTCACACAGCACGGCCGGGGCAGCTGTCCCGAGCACGGTGCAGGTACAGGACCATGCGTGGCCACAGGACCCCACAACGTGGCTGCACCCACCCAGGGTTTTGTGGCTCTGCCCCTACGCTGAGCTGTCTGGCGAGTGGTTTGGGATTTTTTTTTAAATAAGCATGTAACACCCAGTAATGGGGCTGTGGAGCTGAGCTGGTGGTGCAAATGGCACAGCATACACAATATCTACACAAAGAAGGTTTTATGGTACACTGGAGAAGTGAAGTATCTTTTTCAAAGCCAAAAATGATTAGAAATCAAAATAGCAGATGTCCCCTGTGACTTCTGCTTGCTGAGGATTTCTTAATTCACTAGACAAGTTTTACAGTCCAGCTACTTTAGCTCTGACGAGGTAACCAGACACTGTATAACATGAAATCTATATTACTGTGCATCTTCAGGGTTGATATTTCTATAAGCATTTGGGCAGGTAATATTAAGCACCAAAGCATATAAGCAGTCAGTTTTCACTCACTACTGATTGTGGGGGTTTGTTTTGCTCTAATGTTCACAGTGAACAATATTTACAGAGGGCTTTTAATATTCATCAACCAGAAGGTCTTCATAGGTTCATTTTCATTTTAGAAACCAGTGGCAATAGATGCTGAGCAAGATGGCAGAACAATGACTGTGGGCATAAAGGACAAAACCACACGAAACTCTGCTTGGTTAGCAGGCATACTTAGGCTCAAAGATAAAATAATTCACATAGACTTCAAAACAAAAAGTAGGTGGGAACACAATTCATCCACATGACTCAGGGATGAGTTTCAAATAACTGCCCTCCATCCTTTGCCAAGATGGTGGTGGTTCTCAGGGCCCTGGGTTCATGAAGCCTCCCCAGTCAGCAGAGG
The DNA here is from genome assembly GCA_009806455.1 of Tetrax tetrax. Taxonomy (NCBI): domain Eukaryota; kingdom Metazoa; phylum Chordata; class Aves; order Otidiformes; family Otididae; genus Tetrax; species Tetrax tetrax. Next base: position 379,770 of record WHYT01016290.1, read on the forward strand.
GGAAAGAATGGGATGGGCATCGGATGCCCTCAGCCCACTAGGAACCACGCTTGCACAGCAGCATCACCCTTGCCACCATGGCGGTGGGGCACAGCTCTCGGAGCCTGAGCAAGGAAGGGCTGGTTTCCATCGCAGGGCTTCTCCCTATCCTTCTGGAGAGGCTGTTCCTGGTGTTTTCAGGGTTGCTTGCAGCCCACAGCTGAGCCACCCACCTGGCTTTGCTGCTGCCAGAACAGCTGAGCTCATTACCATGTAAAGAAAATGAAACTGCAGGTCCTGGGCTGCTTTGGGTGCAAACCAGGAGACCACAGAACCATACAGAGGACACCCAGATCCCCATGCATCTCAGACCCTCACAGAGAAGCAGAAGGCTACAACAATTTTGGATGGACTGGCACCGTTTGCCAACAAAACCTTGGCAAGAGGGAGATGCTGTTCTCCCGTTCGGCTTCTGCGCTGCCACGGGAAGAGGGAGGGCAGAGGCTGTGGAGGAGACCCCCTCTCACGTGAGCCAAGCAGCAGCATGCAAACTCTTCTGGGCAGTCAGGGGGTATTATCTAGTGTCTGTAAATCTCCACGTAAATTTATAGCACTATATAAAAGTTTAAAAAGAAGCAAAAGGCTGCCGCTCTGTAAGGAAAGGAAGTGGTGGGGAAAGGAGTAGGAACAGGCTTAATTTGTGCAGTAGCCTGGAAAGAGTCCATAGGGAGTTTAAAAAGCAATTGTATTTTGGATCCTGAAATTAAGCAGCGAGCCACTTGCTGTTTGGCTGAGGGTGAAGTGGTCAAATGTCATGACACGTAAGGGAAAACAGCAACTCTCCATCCCCTGTGGGAGCCCTGGAGCAAGGAGATTGGATGGGCAGGGAGGGTTACTGCACCGGAGGAATACAAAAACCAAACCAAACCAAAAAAAAAAAAAAAACCAAACAAAAAACCACAACCCAAAACACAGGACAGGAAAGCATGGACGGAAGTTTCAGCAGAAGGCCCAAGACTGCTGCAGCAGTAACAGAGGCTCTAGTGTGGCTGGAGAAAGGAAGAGGATGCACAGGGGTGGGGGGGGTGGTGAGGGGAAAGGAGGGCTGGGGATTATAAACAACTGTCAGCTTAATTTCATTTCCCAGGAAAATAAAAAAAAACTATTTGTAGGCACATGGATGAGAACAAGGAGATGAGATTCAGCCACGATGGGTTTGTCAAGAACATACTGCATCAAATCAAATTAATTTCCTTATGTGGTAAAGTAATAGGCTTCATGGACATACTTGAGGTTAGCAAGGCTTTTGACACAGTCTTCCAAACATCCTCCTAAGCAAATTGGGGAAGCACGCTCTAGCTCAAACTCCTGCAACGCAGCTGAAAATCAAATTGGGAACTGTACAAAAGCAGGTTCTGCGAGGCCTCCCAGGGCCTGGTGCAAACAGTGTTTAGTAGGGAACAGAGATCATGCCTTCATGGAGAGTCTTGAACTATTTGAACGGCAATGTTCACATTTAAAAAAGGTCTTGATTCAAAATGACAAAGTGCAGAAATGCTCTTACAGTCTGATGAGAAGCAGCATAGTTACGCAGAAATAACACACAGAGGGACGACCGAGCAGGGGACATCTAGGGGCACAGAGGATCACACACCAAGCACAAACCGTCGCACTGTGACAGAAGAGGGAACCTGGGTACTGGGAGGTGTGAACGGGAAGAGCTGAAGCCCCGGGTGAAGCAAGCAGGCTGCATAGACAGTCCCAGCCCAAACAGGGTGGCCAGTGCTGGGACCTGCTTTGAGACTGACCAAAGGGAGCGGTCTGAAATGGACAACCTGTAGGGAAGGACTAGGCCAAGCATGGGTCAATCTGAAGACAAAAAGACTGAGGAGAAACACGATAACTGACTTCCAAGGTAGAAAACCGCTGCCGAGGAAAACAGATTCTTTGGTTCTCCTTGTTCACAGTAAAACAGTCATAGGCAAAAACTACGGCAAGGAGGGTAAGTCAAAATGTGGGCGAAGGACAGCATGGTTTGTGGGATCTGTGTCTCTTTAAGAACAGGTTAAGCAACTATAACAGAAGAGCCTGAAGAGTGGTTAGCCCTCTTTTAGGGCAGTGGATTTGTTAGATCTTCAAAGCCCTCTGCCAGGCCAATTGGAGGCCAATATACACTGAAATACTAGTGCAATAAAATGCTTGAGCACTAGCCCTTCACCAGTAACTCAGGGTATACAACCTAGTAACTTAATAGAACAATTTAGGTTATTTTGTTTAGGACTGGATGCCGTAAGACCAGAATCTGGGTTGAGGATACATTTTGCTGCTACCTTCAGTACGGCCAGCTTTTCACTCTGGGATTCCAGCTCTCTCCACCATCAACCACCATTCTCAGTAATAACGTTTTATATCACCCATTTTTATTTTTCCATTGCCCAATCAGTCATTCTGTGAAATGCCTAAGACAGCTTGGCCTTTTAAAATTACACACAAACAGGTAAGGGCTCCAACAGCTTTTCCCGTACCCGTAGGCACCACTGCCTGCACCCAGGTCAACGTGTCCTATTATCTCCATGTTTTGCTTTGCTGACATTTATGAATGCCACTGCTCTGTTAAAGAAAATTTTATTGGGCTAAGAAAGCAGGATATGGTGATGTTCATTACTGGTATAACTTCTCTTTTCATTCATCATAGCCATAATTAATTTTCTAGCAGGGGTATAGGCTGAGATTTAAAGCCATCCTTGTGAAATGAATTAGCCCCTTTTCTCATCTTATTTGGAGTTTCGTATTGTGAATATACTCCAAGGGTAATAGAGAGGCAATTTATGAGAATGAAATCTCATCTGTGTCCTATTCCTTGCCCTCTCTCTGGTGATTTTATTATGCCAGGGTGCCTCTTCCCATTTGTTTAGAGGGCAGGCTGCATTCGTTATTGTAAGTTCAACAGGTTGTTTAGCATACATCAACGCACAGCGGGACACGGAGACAGGCCTTGAATGCACGACATCCCGCACTGAAAGCATACAGTTGAGGTCTGGGAGTGAGGGATGTTGCTGCATGTAGCATCTCAGCACCAAGGAAATCCTTAACAAAGGCTTACAGTGGTCCTAGACTCAAATCCCACTAAGCCACAGATCAGTCCTGGAGGAAGAGCTGGATGCATGCAACGCGCGTGCATGGAGCCTGATCAGACCCAGGGCTGGTATGCCAGCACCAGCACACCTCCCATCACTCCCAGTCTGGTGGGCAATGAAGCTGAAAACCCAAAGATGGCATGGATCAACTGTTTTCATCCAAAAAAGAGTCTTGCTATTGCAGAATCTGCTGAGATTTAAAGTCATCCTCATGAAATGAATTAGCCCCTTTCCTCATCTTATTTGGAGTTCCCAGCAGTGTGTGGAGAAAGCTGCTGACTTCTGGGAATGAGCATTTGGCTTCAAGGGAGCTCAGGAAAGCTGCTTGGAAGATGAAAAGGTTTTTGCAAAGCAATGCAATGTGATGACAATGCTCCAAGGCCCTGCTCGGGGACTCTGGTGTTTGCAAGCATCTAAAGCTCCCCAGGCCTTAGTAGAAAAGTTTCCACCTTTTGGTTCTGTCAGAAAACTCCAGTGATGAAAATTTCTCTGTTGAGGTAGAGGCAAAGGTTTTTCCGTGTTGCAAAGGTCCAGGCTTGTAATTTTGCTGGTAGTTCCCTAGTTAATCCAAGGGGAACTATTCAGAAACGTAAAAAAGGTCCATGGCATAAATTATTGACTCCAAGCCTCTCTTTTTGTTGTTCAAAGAGAACATCTTTCACAGAAGATCAGATCTGGGTGACCACACCGTTATGGTCGTCTTGTAGGAGGACATGCAGATGTAGCTGGGACTGGGGAGGGAAGAACCACAGCCACCAGCAATGTCCCTACCAGCGGCTGCGGCGGCTGCGCAGGCCGATGCGCCACAGCCACCATCTCCACCGCTGCTTGGAGGCTGGTACCTGACGGACTGTAAGAGCTTATCTGAATAGATTGGGCTGCAAAGTAGGGCAGCTCACAAAGCACAGAGTGCAACTGCATTTGTAGTTTAAACCATCCTGCACTCTGTCCTGGGAAAACCTCCATCCAAGTGACTACTCAGGCAATTTGCATGCAGATTTCAGACAAGACAAAGAGTATATTTTGCTGGTTTAATTTCATCAGAGTTGAAAATAAAAATTAGCACCAGTAACTTTTCACAGATTTTACCTGTAGAGAGCAGTTGCATTTGATTTTCCAGAAAGCTGGGATGTAGCTAATTAAAACCGCACATATCATCCTAACATCATATCCTCACTACTGAACTTCTAACCTGACATAAATACATTGCATACTGTAACCTGTTTCTCCTGATTATTAACCTTGAACATGGCAACCTATAAATCATCAGTGAAACAGCTGGTGCTCAGCATTGCCCCAAAGGTGTATGATTACGATCATTTTATATATATCTTGGTATGCAGACATGAAAAATTCATTGAAGAGCTTGGTATTGTAAGACTTATTGTAATGAATTTTCTTAAAAACATAGATCATGCTTAAAATAGGTGTCTGCTCATTATAATGTAGCCATTTATATCTTCCTGAATTACTTGTGCACAGCTTGGCCAATTTCGTAGAGTCAAATGTGATTCCTAAACATATTCAGAGTGGTCAGTTTGCCTGTACTTCAGGGCGAGGTTTTTATTTTTAGCTTGATGCCCTTATTTCTATGGGATCAGGACTCGAACTTGCAAAAATATCAAAAGGATTACAGATTTTTCCCAGTTGGAGATTCCTCTGCAATGCTTGGTGTTACATCCCCCGCTACTGGGATTTCAGCAGCTGCCGTCAGCATTTTAGCTGTGGGGATGATAGCTGTAGATTCACACGAGGTTTGGTGCCAGCAAACACAAGGATTGTGCAACTGTAAATCAGCAATAAAAGCAAAGGGAATAAACATACCGTAAAACAGGACATAAAACTAGAACTTGAAAATGAGCTTGTAAAAAACACTCAAGTAAACTCTGCTGGACAGGACCTCGAGGAACGTGGAGCTAGTCCAGAGGGAATGGGTTTTCTGGTGGCATTTTGCTCTTCAGGATGGTGTCCTCACCTTTTCCATCCTCCCGACAGCCAAGTACATATATACAGCCTGCACCAGCTAGAAACATGCTCTGTGACTTAAAGCTAACCAGTACTGAGCTGGTGAGGATGAAGAAGCCTGTGAGATGTTCTCATCCTACACGCATTTTGCAGGGAGGCTCTAACTGCTCATGTCCAAGGTTGAGCAGTTGTTGGCAGATGAAGGGAAATGTGAGGAAAGCCTCTGCATTTTGCTACTGATTCATACTAGCAATTTATCGTCTTGCAGACTGAATCATTATTTTCCAATAGGTTATGAGAGGCTTTTGTCACCTCTGGCTCCCCTCCCTCCTGAGGGTCCGCTGTCAGAAACCCTGTCTAGGACGGGATGTGGGAGAGCCTTCTTCTGCCAGTTCTCTCCATGCATTTTCCCCAGGATAATGGAGTCGATGAGGGAAACTCTCGTGGTCCAACCCTTGGTGCAACTTCCATTGACAAAACACCCCAATACAAGGAGGACCCCATCACAAACTCCTTTACCACATCAGCCACCTACCCCTTCAGTCTTCACCTTGCACCAGAGGTGCACTTGCACCAAGGCTGCACCTTGCCACCTTGAACCAGGAAGGGAAATCACAGTATTCCCATGGAAATCTCCACATTCCTCCCAGAACTCCTGGTTCTGATTTTCCCCATGACAATTTGCTTGCTGCAAGCAGCAGACATGCAGACATTTGCGTGCAACCCTATTGCACATTGGTCATCAGAGAGATCAGTGCAGATTTAATTTGCTTTTGCCTGCTCACAGCACAGTCTCCCTTTCCTATCAGAAAGAGTGAAGACAAACATAAAAACCAGCTCCACAATCGCTTGCAGATTATTTCTGTAGTGCAAACAGTAAAGGCTCAGCAAGAAAACCTGGTATCACTGCACGCAAACATTGCTTGGGTCACTACAGGCACGCGGTCTAAGAAGACATCTAAAAAGCTGCCTCTCCATGAGGAATAAATGAAGCACATGGCAGAGAAGTGTAATTTATTCCAATTAAGTTAAGATCCTCTTAGCACACCAACTTGCAACTGTTTTAGGAAGACTTCATTAAATAGTGTGCAAGAAAGTGCGCTCCTCTTTTAGCTTGTATACAGTGAAAGCTGTTCTGCAAATTCCACATCCAGGTTAAAGTCATCCACCTCTGAAATGCTTGTCGTCGAACGGTACACACATTCAAGCGCTGTTACTGCATAGCGTGATCCCTGCTAGCCATCAGCAGAGAAGCTGATCCAAATTCATTAGAGGCTGTTACATAGAAAGGATGCCAAGAAGAGCTGACAAACAGGAGGTATTTAGCAGCGTGTACAGAAAACAGGCTGAAAGATCTTTTGGAGCTTGCCTCTCGCAGCTTCTAGAAAATTGCCTTTTTTCTTTGGATTAAATATAAATATACAGTAGGTAAGAAATGATGGCAGCTCTTTGTGTGGCAAGGGAAACTAATAGGGCAATGAAAAAGCTTGTTCAAGTGAAACACTGAGTGTTTAAAGCCAGCAGATGCCTTTTGCTTTTCCCGAATGCTCCTTTTTAGCGCAGTTGTACAGCGCCAATGACAGAAGGTGCTCCTTGGTAGGAACTGGTACTTGGAAAGCTGAACTTAAGGCCTTTCTAAAACTAACAATTCCTGGTAAAAGACCAGTAGACGTTGGAAACATCAGCTAACTACTTCTTGCTGACAGAAAGCAGGCAAGGCTGGAAAAAAACAGGAATATTCTCTTCCCTCTGCCTGTTCCCAGCGTATCCACAAGCTCCCTCCTTGAGGCAGCTATAGATAAAGCCAAGGAAGAACCAGAGGAGGGCTCTTCGGCAGTCCTGCATGACCAGGCAGAAAGAGAAGCTTTTAGCTTGGAATATAGTAAAGCTTCAGCAATCTACCATCTTAATTTCAAATTGGCCCCATCAGCAGAGCAACGTGTACAGCAGAAGCCTTTTTAGGCTGAAGCTGTCAACCCAGCCTCTGAACATGCAACTTCAGTAATGGCATTAGTCAGATGAACCGGCTTCACCGTCAGATCCAGGTAAGGCCAAAGGAATATCAAAGAAACGTGAATGACAACCAGCCTTCCTCCTGAAGAAGTCTGTGTGCTGATTTACGTTCACATTTCTATGATGTACTGCGCAGTCAAAACAGAAAGTGGCCCCAAGGTCAAGCGGTAGCAAGTTGCATGGTGGAAGCAGTAGCCATAGCCCTGCCCTCAAAATGGGACTCAATGGGACAAGAAGAAGCGAGACCCACAGCTTGGCACCTGGTTTTATGTGGAAGCAGGAGATGGCAGAGAGAACACAGATTCGGTATCTCACAGTGGGGTAGCGGGTTTGCCATCGTACCGTGGCAGCAATTGATTGAGGGGGGAGCTGTATTACGACAGCCCGAGATGTAATGAAGATTGTCATGCTCAAGGATGAGCTGAAGTCTCTTACCCAGGCAGTCCTAATCAGGGTGGTTTGAGTACCGCATGATTGTTGCTAACATTAGCCTCACAACATCTCTGTGAAGAAGGCAAGTGTCATTCTCCATTCTGAAGATTGGAAACCGCAATTAAAGCAACCGCCTCAGGGAAGCAGACAGAATTAGAAATTGAATCTGGAGTCCTGGTTTGCTGATTCGCCCACGGGCTCACCCTTCAAACTTGGGAGTAGGCAACTTAAAACAGTCAAAGGGCACCTTTTACCTGCAGCCCCAGAGACACGCTCCCCCCAAATCCAGCGATAACTCCAGCCTAATCAAACGGGCACAAAAGAGCAAACGCTGCTTGCAAAACAAAGCGCATACCCCACTGGTCACTAGAGTGCCACAAGCTGGAATCAATGCGCTGACTGTGACAGCTGAGAACAAATTCGGCTATGTTTGACAACTTCCAGAAAATATTGGCAGAGGACAGGGAGTCTGCACTGCCCAGCAGCACCTTTGTGAATTGATTAGCCATATAGCAGATGGCAAGCCTGCTGCAGACTGAGACAGCAGAAGATGGCCAGTCTGGTTGAGAAGAACTTGAAGACGACTGGGAAGGAAAAAAAGCATGTCCTTACAGTGACAGCTCAAAATGATATTTCGGAAATGTCAGATGCATGGCAGATGAGGAACAGGACTGCTTTTTAACATTTTCTTCAACTATTTATTACAAGCACCTGTCTGGCTCATTAAGCAAAATTATATAGCTTAGTTTAAACTTTTCACTTCTCTCCTTCACAAAAATCAATGAAGAAAACATCAAAACACATTTATTCTTTCCAAATAGTTTTCTAAACAGGACTTTCATAAGTCATTCAGGAATCAACCAGTAAGTCTGAGAGAACTTAGACGCTTTCTCTGAAAGCGGGCATGCCTTGA
>WHYT01016290.1:388228-419896 GCA_009806455.1 Tetrax tetrax
ACCCTTAAAAAGAAAAAAAAAAAAAAAAAAAAGAGGGGGGAAAAAAAAAAAAAAGAGGGAAGGATCATGGAGTTTCCTTGCAGGGCCTCTGAGCGGAGGGAGTGAACATTAGCTCTGCGCACACAGATATGCAAATCCTTCCCCGGGCCCAACAATAGCAGAAGCCCTGTGGGAGGAGAGCGATCGCACAGACCAGGCGGCTGCTGCTCCCAACTTCTACGCCTGAAAAGCCCACAGGTTCCTGGCACTTCCCGAAAACTGGAAGGTCAAAGCATCATCCAAGAAGAGCTGCGAAAGCTCTGGCATCAGAGCTGACCGCTCTTTGCTCGCGGAACACACTGTTACTACCGATACCAGGCGTTTTAAAGCTCGCAACTTGGCTGCCGTTTGGTTTACCGACACGACTGCCCGCAAGATTGATTAATCCATCATTCAGCATCTCTATATTCCCTTTAGGTTAATAAAGCTCATGTATGAAAAGTAAGAGCTAAACAAAAAAAAAAGGAGCTTCTGCAGTAAAACCCCAATTAACAGTGCTTGCATCTACACGCTCCCAGCAAACTTTGTAAATGGGTGGGTTGGGTTTTTGGTCCTAACATAATCTACAACTACCAGCATTTAATGATGTCTCTGACTTGCACCTATCACAGATATCTAAATTTTTTAAATAAAGAGTGAGGGAGTACAAGTAACAGATTGGAAACTACCAGCATTGAGCTACCGCAACACAAACGGCTCAAACGATTAAGATTTAATGGTTTTACCAGTGCTGACAGCAATCTAGAAAAGGTGGAAAAACAAAACCATTCAGTGCCACAGATTTATCCTCCCTTTAAAAAAAAAAAAAATTTGCACTACAGGTCATGCTCTCCTAAATATTTGCTATTTTGCATCAAGTCTAATACTTAAAGCTGCACGTAGACTGAGCTGGGACATTCACCTTACATTCAGAAAGAGGTCGATTGCTTCCAAACCTCTCATCAAACTTTGATCACAGCAACTGTCAATCCTTAAAATTTCATTTCCCTCACCTATTTTCCTCAGAACAGCTGACTCCAGCTAGTGATTAGAATGGATGCCTGAAATATCATCTCTCTATGCAAGAAGCCAACTTCAGGTCTCTCCAAGGCATCATCACTTTAAGGTGCAGAGGGGTACCACAGGTTATTTACGCAGGATGTGCAGGAAAACCTGCAGCCAGCACTCTCTCCCATTGAGCAATCAGAAAACGTTCACCAACCAGCACCTTTCTGGCCCCCGGGGAAGAGTTTGGAAGCAGCAGGATTGAGGGCTCTCAGATGCCTCGACATTACTGGACCCTCAGCCCCAATATTATGGATGCAGAGTAGCTGACATGCATGGTGCAGAGCAACAGGAGCCCTAAACATCCCAAGCAGTTTTGGATGCAATACAAAAGTCAGTGGGAAGCTCTTAATTCTAGAAATACAATTGATTATCCTCCCAAAATCTCTCTCAAATGAAAAAGTGCTTATTTTGCTGCACTAAACAGCAAGAGTCCTCAACAGAAGAAGTGAGATTATTCCCATTAGCAGGACACTTTGTTATTTGACATTGATTTGAAACAAGAGACCAAAGCTACCAGAAGGTACTTGGGACTAGTTTAGGGCTTTGTCTGCCATTTCATCAGTGCCAGTTTTCAACACTCCAACCAGTTCTCCTTTGCAGTCCAGTTCTTAAAAAACACGTCTCCAGCAGCCTGAGCAGATTTGTTGTTGTTTTGTTGTTTCCCTTGGCAGGGCTGCACCCCATGCACGCAGAAAAGGCTGTGTTAGTATGCAGACCATTCCTGTACTTTGACAGAGACACTTTTTTCTCGAAAGCAACAACAACAAAAAAGTCACTTGTACTCCTTGATAACCCCATTAACATTTCTGTGACCATCAGGAGGTCCAGCAAAAAATGGTCAGTGGCAAAAAAAAAAAAAAAAAGGCTTCTCAGAGATGGACAAAAAGGGTGGTCCAGATGTGAATCAAGTGCAGAATAGTATCTGATCTTAGCATCTTACTCACGTAAGCTTTTATTCATTTAGACACACTTTAAAACTCCGTAAGAATCTTTGCAATAATTAACATGTAAAAACTCTGTGTCAAATCAAGGAAAAACCTTCGTATTTTCATGTAATACATTTCTTGGACATTAGATGGCAATCCCCCCACTTCATTTTTCATACCAGGGGCCCATATCCCTTCCAAAAATCAAATGTCACCTTCTTTTCAACACCTGAGCAGTCTGTTTCGCTTGCAGGAAGCAAGGCTGTTCATAAAGCACAGTCAGAGTGCGGAGGCTCCCCCATTACAATGGCATTCACCCCATTGTGACAGTTCTCCAGTTTTGTTTTTGTCTTTGATTAGGAAATGCAGAAGAGCAATACCATTATGGGGGAATGCCTGTAATAGGGGTAAGATTCACTTATTTGTCACTCGGACATCCTACACCATGACTTGGATGCTTCACGTGTCAAAAACCTAGAGGCAGAAATAGGCAGTTATCAGGATTTCCCTCTCATTTTGACAGAAAAGAAAGGGGGTTAGTGTGGCATTTAACAATGTAATTTTTAGTCTTGCCAATTAAAAAGGGCCCTCCCAAGGGATATCATTAGTCTGTGTAAATCTTTGCTGGGAATTACAAAACTGAATTAAAAAAAAAATAATAAAAAAATTGCTATTTGGTATCAGTATGTGAAATACACACAACGGGAAGCACCTACCAACTTTTACAGTGGAAATTCTACAGGTAGAAGAAAAAAATAACCTAAATAACCACTCAAACAAGTTCAACAGAATATGTAACACATCTGATCAAGTTAATGTACCTTGGCTTTCAGCCTTTCACTTTTTGTCATGGTCTGTGTGTGATGTTTTAGAACGAGGCAGGAATAACACACCTCGTCAACCGTTCAGCGGTGTACATGGCGGGGGGAATCCTTCCTGGCCTTTGATAACTCTGTACGATACTATCCAAGGGGCAGTACGAGACATCCTGGTATCTATTCATTTCAACGGTACATGCCTGTGATTCATTCACACAGAATTAACTTGCTAAGCCTTCATTTCTCATCTACTTTCATCGTTCATAAAGTGTTCTTTTCAGGCCAAGTTTACCCCTTTTCATAGGTCCCCATCAGGACTGCGTTTTGGCCTTGTGCTACTTGTCCATTTGAGTTCTTGTGCAAATTGGCAGTGGCCACGGGAGCGAGGTTCGCTGCTCTCCAGCATTCCAAAAGCACAGATAACATTAGTCCTAAGATGGGGGTCCACCCACAGCTGGCTACTCAAACAGCTCATTTTTCATGTACTCCACTGAAAATCTAACCTTTTATCCTCACTCTCGAGATGGTTGTGTGTGTGTGTGTCAAGGTGACAACACTGTGGAAACAGAAGTTCTCAAACGGTACATTATCTCCAATATCAAAAGGTCACAAAAGGGTACAAATCGGTAGCTCTCCAGAAGAGACACTGGTTTTTATGAAAAGTGGGTCAGTTTTAGTTTCACGGAGGTTGTTTGACACAGTGGTTTCTGGCATCACAAGCTCTGGTCTACAGGATACCACAGAGCCTTTGTATCCCTTGCTGTCACTACAGCATTGTGTTTTTCTACCCATTAACCAAGGATAAATGACCTAGATATTGTGCCTATTAAAGCCTCATTTTTCTTTTGCCCTTTTGTTCTTTAGTGTACCACATTATCACATGCTGAACACATTTGAAAGTATTCTCAGTCTCTCATGCCCCTTTGAAGGAGTAAAGTAGGGTTTTTAGTGCGCATTTCTGTAGAGTTACTTAGAGTGGAAAATATGAAGGTAATTCAAGGTTTCTCTTCCTGCCTATTCCCTTGAAGACAATCAGTTCAGCATTTACAGCCACTAATCTATAAAGAATATAGCAGAAAAATGCTTTAAAAAAGCCACAATGCAAATACAGAAAGTGAACACCAGTTGTGATGTCCCTAAACACTACATTCTATAATTACATCTCTGCATATCATGGGTCACTTTTATTAAAAGCATCATTACTACAGTTGGCAGCAATTTACATCTTATCTTACATGATAGCAGTTTCCAAAGAAAAAAAAAAATAAAAAGACATCACAACAAAGAAAAACAATACATTTACAAAGTCATGTCTGTAAACTTCAAGGCTAGTTTAGAGTTGAGGTAATGCTGTTTAGCTTTGTGGCTAAAGTAACAAAGTCCTTTAATTTAAAAAAGGTACCTGATTTTTATCTTTTTGTTTATACCAGTGCATTACAAGATCACGAGACGATTAAACTGTAGCTTTATCCTGTAAGAAGCTTCTCCACGGGTTAATTTCCAAAAGGTACTCTTCACATTCAACAGCTGCCTTATTATTGCTGCGTCTCAAGACAGAGACATTCACACTATCATGAAGATTGTCAGAGAGAGAGTGTGTGTGTGGGTGTGTGCGCGCATGCGAGCGGGTGAACTCCCATACAGTCAAAATGAAGCGCGAGTACGATATGTATGGTAAATTTCATCTTGACCTTCACAGCAAAAAAAAAAAATAAAAATAAAAAATTAAATATATAACTTCATCCTTCCTTTAAGCAGCACTTCCTTCTATTAGTGCCACTTGATTACAAATTGCTGCTTAATTCATAATACCAATGGTACCAAAAGAAAAAAAAAGCAGAGCATTATGTCAATTTCCTTAAAAAGACATGATCACCTCTCAAATTTCATCTCTCCTAGGGATAATAAATAATGCACTGCACAATACTTAATGACCAAGATACCTTTTGACACATCTGTATAACATGACTTGAACTTTTTTTTTTTTGCTACACTATGTTACAGAACAGCTTATAAAAACTAAGTATGGACATTAACTGTGAGTGTAAACAGTAGGACTACCACTTGTCAAAAGTTTAAAACACTTTAACTGTAACTGGTATTGGTTATTCATCATTTTCATTGTTTTCTATTTCTTCCCCCCCATCAAGTGAGTCTAATTCTTCACCCTGTGCTATTTCATCTTCTAAAACGGAGGAATCTGCAGTTTTATCAAGGCTCTCCTCTGCATCACTGCCCTCAAGATTTTCTTCATCTTTAAAGGCAGTTCCTTCAGTTTTGTCAGTAGCCTTCTCTTCGTTGGAGCCCACTGCGTTCTGAAGTCCTGCTAGTGCTGGGAAACCGGGCAGAGTCAATCCTCCCAGTCCTGGAGGTAGAAACATAGATGGATAGAAGAGGCCAGGAGCCATGGTAGACAGCAGGAAAGGATTGAAGGCCAGAGGGTTTGTGGGCAATCCAGTGTTGGTGGTGGTGGTAGTGGTGGCAGTGGCGGAAGTCGCCGCAGTAGCAGCACTGACAGATCCATTCGCAGAGTCAGTAGCAGAAACAGTGTCTGTGCTTTTCTCAGAGTCTTTGTTCTCCTCTTCATTCTCATTTTTCTTCTCTTCAGCTTTTGAAGCGCCATCCTCAGTCTCTCCTTGACCGGAAGCAGTAGTGGCATTTCCAGTAGTAGCCGTTATCGGGTTATTCAACAATCCGCTTAGTCCAAACATATTGGGCAATCCCGCCATCCCTGGCAACATCAGAGGCAACATGGCAGCCGGATTTTTCGCATCCCCCCCAGCAGCAGCAGCTGTCGCAAGCCCCGGCGGAAAGCCCATGAGGCCTGCGAGCTGGAGAGACTGCAGGTTCTGTAGGTTCTGGAGGCTTGTGAGGTCCATTCCAGCAAACAGACTGTTCATTAGTAGTGGGTTGATTCCCGAAGTTGATGCTACAGCAGCAGCTGCTGCAGCTGCTTTGGCAATTTCACTTTTTGGCCTTCTTCCTCTTCTGCTTGCTCCTTCCTCCCTCACAACAGGTCCAGTGAGAAGACGGTCAAACATGGACTCTGGAACAAAACCCTAAAAAGGGATGCGAAAAAAACCACGCTTTACTCTTATTTAGCTTTTATAGCTTTCAGCAGTTAATTGATGACAATGGAAGAAACAGAAGGGATTTCAGTATATTCCAAAAGTGGTTTGGTTCTCAGCCCTGGCTAATCATGACTAGCTAGCTACTAAAGCGAACGGCAGTAGAACATGTAAGGAAAACTGAAGAAAGCCAAGTCACAGGGTTTTTTTACATTTAAACACAGCAGTAAAACAACACATGCTGAAACTCTGTAGCTTCATTAAATATTCACCCTGATATACGGCAGTTATGAGTTTATGCCTTTGTACTTCATACAGAACTTCAGTGTAGTAATATTTCAATAAAATAAGTATTTATAGAATTGTACCCTTTATTTTCAAACAACTGCTGCAAAATAAAAGGCAGAAAACCTAATCCTTTGATGCTGCCTGTTAACAAGATGATGAATTCTATGTCTGTTATGAACATGACAAATATTTTCTTAGTAGTTTCTAATGTATGAATACCTGTATTTATTAAGGATTGTTGTTTATAAGGAAAAAATAATGCAAAACAAATGCTGAAGGCTGCCTTACTGTAGCTGATTTTTCAAGCATATTTCAGTCTCATTCCGCAGCAGCCTCCTATCACTGTCCCCCCCGAGCTGGGTAACTCCCACTCAAGACACTACAATTTCCTCAGCTCAAAACCAGCTATGAGATAAAGACTTAATAATCCATTTACACAGCCTTCAACCTTTTTGTGCTACTATCTACAGTGAAGCATGGAATGAGTTTCACTTACAGACTGTTTAACAATGTCAGTCCAATCTGGAGCAACAGCAAACTCAGGATTTTCTTCCAGCCATCTTGGCAAGTCCTTCATTGGAGGGGCCATAGCTCCGCCCATCTGATGCAAAAGACAAGGTTAACACTTAAAAAAACCAAACACAAACTAAAACCAAACAACTATTTATATGGACATTTTCTATCTGCGCACTTCCATCGCGGAAGGACGGTAGTAAAGGCTTTCAGCTCAGACTGTGGAAAACTATATGGAAACCAGCTAATGATACTAGAATTGAGATCATGTTTTTAAAAAATATAGTAAAATGCTGCAGCTTAGGCAGGGCTGGTAGTGAAATTAGTATCTACAAAGAAAAAATATACTATATACTTTCAAAAATTAAGAGTTATTTACTCAACTAATTAATATGAACTTATCAGAAGAGCAAAGAAGGAATGAAAGGAACTGGCTGGTACATTCCAGTAAGAGTAACTGTCGGTGCCAATTTACTAAACTTTTTAAAAGAAAGCTTGGAGTAGAAAAACTGTTTTCCACACTCAAAGCCATTATTAAAGACCTCTACGGAACCAACTTCATTTTTACCTTCTTTCCATTTCGCTTATTTACAACAGGTACCCTTTCTTCTCCTGTCAAGGTGTTTATATCCAGTTTATTAGGGTTTCGACATCTGTGTCGTTTTTGTTTCGGCTTCTGAAATGGGGAAAACAGCACATCTGCACTCTTCTGGAAAGAGAAATGTATTGCTTTTTAGTTTTTTATTTTCTTGACAAAAATCACCCATCACGGAACTCTTCCTCACAACAAGTTTAGGAAAGGGCCAATTATTCTACCCTCAGATTATCTCAGAAAAATCTTTTTTCTTATCAGATCAAGAAATTCTGCAGAACTTGACAACGACACTGTTTTAACACGTTGTTATATACAAATACTAAGAAAGGAAAAGCAACCCATACACCCCAGTGCTTAGATACTATAGTAAGGTGTGGCTAAACAGAAATCCTCTACTGAAAACCAACAGTTACAAAATCCAATTATTATGCCCAATGCGAGGAAATTCATTTTGACATCTCTAAAACTAACTTCTGTATTAATATAATGCAATGGTTTTTACAATCACATACTTACTGGTACATAACTTGGCATATCTACAGTGTAAGTAGGATGCAATTTAAGCCATTCAACTAAATCCTTGTTTTTAGGAGCATCCTCTCCCACCAGCCTGGTCCCATCTTCTAAATTGATTACAGGGATGCGAGTGTCTGGGTCCAGTTGACCAGGAGATGGAATGTTCCTTGCTGGTAGGGCTTCCATATCTTCTTCAAAAGCTTTGGTCACTTCTGCATCCTCCTGAAAACATGAACATCTGTATTAATTTTCACTTCAAGCAAACAGTTATCTGGGAGAAATAAGTTCAAGGACTGAAGCTAAATCCTCAAGAGGATTTTGCATGTGCAAGAATTAGTGAGGCTTAAATAGTCAAACTATGTAAAGTACATTATATTACAAAATTTTGTAAATGTATGTTCTTATCAATATATTACATTTTGTTAAAAAAAAAAAAAAACCAAAAAACCCAAACCCAAACCAAACCAAATTGTCTTTTTGAAAATACAAGCTACTTAAAACAGCCACAATTTTCTAGAGTTAAAACTTGATATGAACAATGCGAACACCATTTGTGTTCGGTTCAAAAATAACTAACAACTCTAAAGAAAAAGCCAGTTGGGTAAAAACTGTACGTTACTACTAGGGAGAATATAACAACATTTTAAACTCAAATTCAGAAAACACTAGACAGAAGAACAAATATGAGACAAAAAGGTTGCTGTCTTACTACAGTCAATGATGTCCGTTTGTTGCTCATAAATAACAGATCAAGCCCTTCTACATTTTTCCTCCTTCCTCTCCTCCTCTTCATGGGTGGTTCTCCATCTATTAAAGAGCCATTTAGTAGATGCCTTGTGGGTGTGCGTGAAAGACCTGCTTGCAGCAGCTCCATTTGAGTTTTAAAGGCATCAGACACGGGTGTGGAGACATTAGGCAAGATAAACTTTGAAGTAACAGATGAAAAATTTGAGGTAGAACTTGTTGCCTCTCGTGAGGCCTTTGATAAATCTACAACCTTTTCTTGTCCGTTTTCTGAGACCACCTGAGACTCACGTAACTGGGCAACCATTTCCATAAGATTTCTCCTCTTGGCAGCTCTCTCAGCCTCTATTTCAATCTTTCTTCGTCTCCTCCTCCTCTGACGTGGAACAGATAAATTGAGTGCATCTTCCTAATGAAAAACGAACATTTCCAAACATTAGCAAAGCTGTTTGCTATCCTGAATTTAAAAAAAGAGTCCAAACATATATCTCTGAAAACAAAAGCCTGTGTTTTATTCAAAGAAATACTTATTTTATTTTTCCTATTTTATTTTTAAAAACGCTATTTTTTTTTTTCCCTATCATTCAAAAGAAGTGCATGAAAGATAAAATGCTTTATGTATGAAAGAGAAAGACGCAGCCTTGCCTTTGATAACTGAGGAGAAGCAGTGATATCTTCACTGCCACTGACACTGGCTTGACCAACCATGGAGAGCTCTGCAAAGCTCCTTTTTTGTAGAGGGCTGTCCACAGCTGTCGGAGTATACCCAGGTATGAGCCCCTGGAAATCAAACATCTGGCGCCTATTTACTGGCCATTTCCCTTTCAGCACTGCTTCACAGATGTTGTCTAATCGGTTGATCATTACTCGGTCCTGCATAAAGGAAAAGTACGTCATGAACCTTCAGCGCCAAAGTCGCCTTTTAAACTCAAATGAGTGTAACAACACAGCGGAGCTTCCAAAGCTTAAGAAATACATGCAAAACCAACTATTCTTGCAGGTCAGGATAAACTAATCGCCTTCCAAGAAGCTAATACGCAGACAATCTTGTAGAATAAAACATCACTGGAATTTAAAAGCTGCATTTATATCGGAGAGAAGGAAGAAGACAGACCAAGTTTTCTGCACAATGTACTAATTGACAAACTGAACAGAAACTCATTATTGTTTTACACTACAAAACTTCAGTGGTTAGCAAAATCAACAGTTAGGAAGGGAAAATCAAAACATCTGCAGTCAGTATCTTAAAGCTGCAGTTTTGGAGATCCAAGAGGCTGGATCTGCAATTCTGTCCTAGGAAGTGGATCCTCATTAGCGTCACTATTAATAAAGTTCAACATTATGAAACGGGCACCAACCTAGGGACATCTAATGAATGTCAATTTTCATTCCACGCCCATTATCACTTCAAATTTCACTGAAGCGTGTACACTAAAAATCTCTAATTATGTTTATTAGTCTAATATGCTGAACCTATACAGATGAAGGATTTTTTGTTTTACTTTTACACTATGACTGGAATAAGATTTCAGTCCACGTTTCCAAAATATACGCTGAAAACAAAGAAGATTGAGTATGATTTGATTTTTTCCATTTCAATATTCAAGCGCACTCCGTGCTAGCTTGTCTCAAGTAGTAGAAACTTCAGAACTATGAGAAATACTGCCGCTTAGGGAATATGAGCATCAGTTAGCTTCCTGAACAGCAAAACAGTGCAAAAGCCACTAGCAAATCTCAGCAGCTGCAACAGACTGCTTGCTTTCCCCAGGAATAAGCCTATTAAGAGCAAGGTCCCCTGCCCTGCCCCCTCATCCCAAACCAGATGGCCCTGTTATGGTGATTAGTAAGCTTAAGACTATTACTACTTTATTTCTCTCTACCCTTACTGCAAAGGAGAGCACTAAATTATGTATGGATTTATTACGAGGTTACAGTTTCATATTTTTTAAAACATTTTATATTAGATAATTTTCTGCACTGTTACCAAAATAAGATATAGCTTTATCCTATCTAAAACAGCTGCTTATGTTTGCAGGACACCTTAATACAATTACATCTGTCAACATTACATAATGGCTTAGATCATGTAGGTCACCAATACTCTTCTCTACAATCTCCTCACCCCAAAATGAAAAGGTGATCTTCCAAAATTTCTACTCGCAACACTGCAGATTACTCTGCAGACAAAATCCGTAATTCAGAATCCTAAGTTTGCTTCCATCAATAGAGGTGCGAGGGACGCGATTCTGCTGACATCCAGCTATGGAGCACATACGAACTCACGCCTGTCAGTATTTTGTTGTTTTACTACATGAAACTATTTACAGTAAAGCCATTCTTTTCATTTCCTCTGTCAATCTGTATGAAATCGAAGACTAAAATGCTATCCCGCAAATCGTTCATAGAAGGAAGTCCCTTGCCCATTAGAAGTGTAGAATTGTACAAAGGTCGCTGTTATTTTGCAAAAACATTTCCCATATTTGATCTGTGTTGAAAAAGACACATGCTGTTCCACCCCTAACCAACCTTAGGCCAGAAAGAGAAGGCAAATGTTCTCTCATGAAGCAGCTGAACCACAGAGGGATCCCCATCTTCTATGTAGAATCCATCGCGTGTTTCATCCCTCGCTGTACTCATAGAGGCATTGCTTTCTTCATCAAAATTCTTACCCTGAGAAACTGCTCCTGCTGAATAACAATCATGACCAGGCATTAACTACAAAAGTTCCCAACCACCCAATGTCAACCAAACTAGACATGTTAAGACAATCAGGCTTGACACAACATTTCTAACTCAGGCTTTTGTTCAATAATTACTACAGCAGAGCCTTAGCCTTCTGCATTTGGCACAGAGATCGTGCTTATTGGCTCAGTAAGCTCTCTTGGAAATCATCCCTTGTGGGGGAATACCCCGCTGATGCTGGATGGTTTTTATGAAAGCTTATCTAGTCACCTGATAAGCAGAAGGGCAGAGGAACTGCTACATGTAGCCTATCCCGAGCTTCATAATGGCTCTGTGTGTACCACTTACCAGCTGGCACAAGTTACAACAGCTGTGGGGCTCAAGCTAAGCACACAGAATTGATCTGATCAACGTGTTACCTTCAGGCTGAGAGGATTCTTCTGATTTATCATCATCATCCAGTTTCTCCTCTTCATCTTCTTCTGAACCTTTCTCAGAAATAGATTTTGGGTCTACATCTGTACTCATTTCTATATCTTTCAATTCACATTTAACAGAGCCAGGCTCAGCCTCAGCATCACAGTCTGGTTTAGTGTCCTTATCTGCAGTATCTGTCTCCTCTTTGATATCAGACTTTTCCTTAGCGTCTGGATTTTCAGACCCTTCAACTTTAGATTCCGTTTGTTCTGTAGTCTTTTCTTCTTGCACCGGTGTGGATGGGACAACAGGTGGTGTTTGATTGCAGCCAGTAGCCAGAGGGTTTACAGAAGGGACAGTAGTTGTATTACCTGTCCCTCTGTTTTGAGCGAAGTTTTTGTGAGCCTCAAGAAAAGAGAGTTCAGGATCATTCAGAATGTGGTAATCCGTCCTACTGACTCCATGTTTAGCAGCACCAATCAGTAAGTCTTTGTCATGTTTACCACACTCCCACCACTCTGGCAGGTCCAAGCTTGGCTGGCAAAGTTTTAGCCTCTCCCCTAACTGTGGGTGATGGAGAACCTGTTCACGGATTTTCCGCAACAGTTCTATACGATATAAAGTTCTAGAAGCACGCTCTTCTGTGATTGGCTCAATCATAGTGGAAAGATCAGGCGGTTCTGCAATGATAACAATACGTATGTTTAACGTCGACTAAGTGTACGCCCGTGTTTCACCAAGTTTCAACATCTGCACTGTCTCATAACAGTCATGTGAATTCCTACAGTCGGTTAAAACTTACCATCATCGGGTTTGACTGGCATTCGGCACACTCGCCTGCACATATTCACAAAGCCATTAAAATACTTTTCCAAGCTTTCGTCGGACTTTTTATCAAGCCTGGCAAATGCTCTGAATTGATTCCAATCAAATTGATGTTTTACAGGATCAAAAATAACTCCAAAAGTAGACACCACACGATAAAAATCAGCTTCTTCTCTTCTTGTCCATCTAGCCAAGGAAGAAGCAAGAGAAGTGAGGCCACTGAATACAGGAGTCCAAATACAGTTTGGATGCCCCAAAACCCCCTTAGTCTATTCTTTCAAAACAGAAGGGCAGTATTGGTGACACGCAAGCTCAAAGGAGATTTAAAGAAAGATATCGCTGAGAAACTCACTTTTGTCGTTTTTCAGTTATTATAGCTTCCCTTTCTGCTTCTAGTGCCCTCACTTCTTCCCGAGGCCGACGTCTCCTGCGGTCAGTTTTCATTAGTGCCTCTTGCCTCATTTGTTGCCTTTTATAGCTGCGCTGATAGGCAGTAATGAGGCGACGCAGACGGGTAGTCAGGGTTGAAGTGTTGGGCCAGTAGAGCTGGCCTAACTCAGCATTGCTTTCACTGTGCTTGTCTAGAGAATGGAGAAGTATTTGTGCACTGCAAAACCACCACTAAACATTTCAAAGTTTCTATGGCTAGAACTGGATTCCTGTTTTATCTGATAGGAACATACGCCTCGTTAATACTGGCACATAACAAATTAGAAACAGGATAACTACACTGGTAGGAAACAAAAAAAATAGAATAAAACCATCCAACTCTAAGAACTCAGAAATGCTTGTGAAGCATTCAGAGATAAACATCAAGCATTATTATTCAATGTTATGAATGCAAACATACTAGGAATACTGCCAAGTATTTAAATTAATGCAATGCATCTTTAAATATATTACTAAGATGATCATTCTGCCTCTCAGGAAACACCTATGCTGATGATTTCCCACTTTATTATTCTCACTTAAACTTGGCAATTTTCCTCCACGCTGAGGAAACAACATATCTATAACTTCCAAGATTATCTCAGCAAAACCATCAATAGCTGCGTTATGAAACATCCGGTCTTTATCATCATAATTTCTACTGTGTAATTAGAAACCCAGAAAGCCATAATGTGGATTATTCAAAGACAGTAAATAATTGTTTTGGAAGATGTGAAGGATGAAGAGAACTGGCAATAAAAAGTTCACTATTCTGTTTTCCCAAAACACAACCTATCCCTCATGTAGGAATATAAACAGTCCACCTTTCACTAAATAGTCCATTTTTGCCTTATAAATTTCTTTGCTATAGTCTTACTTGGATGTATTTCTATGGACTCCTCTTTGTCTTCTGGAGGTGAGTTTGCAAATTCCTTAGGGAGAAGACAAAAGTTATTTTAGTTTTCAGTTTTGACCATATGTTATCATTTCAGGAGAAAAACATGTCATCTCTCAAACACAGCAGCAAACAATCTTTGTAAGGTGTGTTTATCCGGTAGCTCTCAAATTTACAAACTGCACATTAAGATAAACATGGAGAATCAGTTATAATTATATATATGTGTGTGTGTGTGTGTTATTACAGAAAGTTGAAGTTCTTACATCAATTTCATCCTTGAAAGGAGTTCTGGTTGGCTTATATTCTGGATCTTCATCCTCTCTGTCAAATTCGCCACTATAAAATATTTAAAAGAAATATTTTAAAGAAATATATTGGCTTTGAGAGGGGGCTGATTTTCTGGAGAAAAGCAGAAAAGCCATTAGTATGGCTTACACATTTGTACTTCACACTCAACTGTGTAAACAGTTCTATGTACTTTTTACATCATATGATCACTTCAGCTCCTCAGGCGAGACGTAAGCAAAACATGACATATGAACCCATGCCAATATATACAATGCTGATAAAGTTTATTAATTTGTTCATGTCCTCCTTACCCATCACCACCATCTGCTAACATGTCTGTCCCTCTCTGTTCAGCAGCTATGGCCTTCGCATCCGGCATACCAACCCGTTCCAGAAAGCACAGTGCTGGATCAGCTCTCATAGAATTGTACTTCTCATAACCTGCATGCAGAGCAGGAGACAATTTTTTTTTTTTTTTAAAAAAGCTATGACCAGCTGTGAATAGAACAGACCTAGGCAGTAGAAGTACAATTTTCTGGATTCATTTATTATTTTTAAATAAAACAAACGAGCTGTTACTGTGCTGGAAACAATAATTTGCGTAAGAAAATTTTTTATATCGGTAAATCTTGTTAGCACAGAAACATTTTCACATCAATAACCTTAACAAATAGTAGACACTAAAGAAGTAAAAATATTTCGCAAGTGAAACACTACTTAAAGTTTCCCATATGACTTTCACAGTGGTTCTCCACATTCAACACTCCCTACTGGAAACACGCAGACGCCAAATGGAAACACACACACACATGCATTTTCTATAGCTCCAGCCCTGCTGGAACCCTCGATGTAGGCTGCAAAAATGCTGTATACATGGGTTATACGTAAGGCCAACGAACCTGTCTTATTAGGTTTAGGATGAAGCATGTCAGTAAGATGACACTGCTCCCTCTATGCTTTTCAAACTGCTGTTTGCTTTTTTAACTGCCCAAGTTGACTAGATGGAAAATGGCAGATCCCAACAGTGCACTGCAGGAAAATGATTTTTAGACTAGACTTGCCTCAGCTGAGCCCACCAAACAGAGCTGCTGTACATAGGCAGAACAGCACAATTCAATTAGGATTTGTACTACAACACACTGCTCCTAACTGCTGTAGAGCCTCAAGCCAAACTGTAATCATGAAAGGTTTTATAAGCCATCATTCTCCCCTTTAGTCAGGCTGGGCTGCTGAGAATACCTCTGCGACCTCCAGAGAATTGGGATTATAATCAGGAATCGCTCACTGTATATATCATGCCAGCTCTGCATCCCCAGCCTTTCAAAGTTAACAAGGCTGCATCCCACTCAAGGGAGCCGGGAGTTCTCAACACTGACATTTGTGAAATATTGCTTGGAACAAAGCCCAGGAGGCACTTGTACAGATTAATAGCAGAGGTTAAGCCCACCGTCCACTTTGACACTGGTTGGCAGAGTTAGCAAGTGAAGCAGTGCTGGAAGCAAAGTTTATGGAGATCTATCTTACTATTTGGCTATTATTTAAACAAATATGGTTATGTTTCATTTACAGCCAAGAAAGTAATGTTTTCTTCTCAAATGTTCTGCAAACATTTAAAAACAGCATCTGATATTTACAGCTCATATTAGGTTTTTAATGCAGGCAAGAAAAAAGGGAGATAACAAGCCAACAGTTCTTTGGAACAATACTTGTTAATATTATGACTGAACAGTCCTACACACAGAAAGCTTTACAACTGAGTTTTGTTCAGAGTGAGACATCACTTACCATGTTTGAATACTCCAATTAAAAGGGATTTATCTGCCTCCTTATCCCACCAGTCTGCAGGAACTTCGGCATGGAATGGCTCAGGTATCCATATATCTACTTCACTGTAAAGACAGCATTATTTACATTCTCAAAGGTATTACTGGATATAGGAAAAAAAAAAAAAAAGGATCACACTATTTTATAAATATTATTTTTGAGGACCAAAAAAAAAAACCCCAAACCCAACACAGAAATTGAAATACCTGGAAAATAATTAGAATGGTTAAAAATAAAATAAAATAAAATAAAAAAATAAAAAACACACCACAAAACAAACAAAAAAAAAAACAGCACCCCACACCAAAAAACCCCAATATTAGGCTATTTTGGGACTGGAATGCCAACGGTTATCCAAATACGATTTATTTAAGATCTCAGTATATATTTTTTACCTTTTTAAATTGAGATAGACTAGTCCTTCAATATTAGCAGAACTGAAAATCTGCTTCTGTCATTTCCCACATTTCCTCCCCAAAGAAAATTACCCACTGCATTTGATAAAACAATAAGGCTGCTTGAGTACAGACATTTAAGAGATAAAGTATGACAACCTTTAAACGCCGCATTATTATAGCGTGTACACTTCAGAAAAGCTAGCATCATAAAGCAAAAAATAAACCTGCACTTGCACTAACCTTGAGTCAGCACCCTCTAAGATCTTGTCTGCTTGGTCCCCTATAACTTCTTGTCGTAGATAGTAGAGCATGCGGACACGCAGCAGGACCCTGGAGAGGAAGGCAGAGGGGGGAAAAAGTTCTTAACTTCAGGACTGTTTGCCAACAGTGGCTTTTGGCAGCTGCTGCTGTTCATCCATCATCCTGCCAAGGCTGATTAGCCATGCTGTATGGTAGGCTTGAAGCGTGACAGATGGTGGCACATAATCACCTCTGTGTGGTGCTTTCTGCTGGCTTCCAACAGGCCTGCCTGGCAACCGCTTACACTGCGCAGAGAGGGACCCAGCTCAGCCCGGCCCCGGCGCATTTCATTTAGTTCTACCTAGTGCAGCTTGTGAAGTTTAGACACGTACTCTACCACTGCCTCTGAAGTATTGAAGCAAGTTTGTAAACAACTGAGCAGATGGCTTTCAGTAACTGTTCTGCTTCATTATCTCATAAAATTTCCTCAGCTGCTGCCTTAATACCATTTTTGGAAGCACATCAGAAGTTGTAGGAATAAACGAGATATAAAATCTGGTTTTACTACCTTACAATAAACCCTCAATATGGGATGTCAGGTTTTTCAGATTATACAACTTTTTGCTTCCGAGACTGAGGGAGGGGGGAAAAAAAAAATCCCCCCATTTCCCTTGGGAGATATTAACTATTTTTACTCTTTAGTAGTATAGTTCAAATTGCTATTTAATTTACCTGTGCACAACCTAACTGCTACAAGGAAGTGAAAAATCTTCATTGCCCGTGTTTATTTTTCCCCATCCCTGCCATACTACAGTCATTTTTGGAAGTCAGGTGTTGTGGTCACACTTGAAGCTGGCAGGAGAGAGAATGGCAGACTCTGCTTTTTCAAGGAGACTGGAAAAGAGGTCATCTCTGTAGGAAAAAGTATCTACCTGAAAATAATCCCACTCTCCTACGTTTACCCAATTCAGGGCACCCCCTGCTGCCTAGTTCATGAAGTAAAATCAGAACCAGCTAAGATGGAGATTATTCAGCCTGCCCTCTCACTGTACCCAAATCCATCATGGCAACTGTTGAATTGCTGCTGCTCCTGGAACAGCGAGGGTGACCAGGGAGGCAGTAATCTGATCACCCACTTGCATGAAAAATTTAGACCACCACCAGTTTTGCGAGCTCCTCATTAGAGACCTGATGCCGCCGGAGCAATACCCAGTTTTACACGTGTTATTCAAGCAAACCTCAGAAGAGCAGGGATTTGAATGAAGGTCATGTCTGCAATTCAAAACATGTCAGACATGCTTCTTTTTGTACGCATGATAACTGGGACCAGTAAGGTGTCCCTGCTCCCTGTGTGGCTATGTAAATAAGCTGTTGAGGGTCTCTGTCATCTTAGTATTAAGCAATAACAGCTGTTACATCAAGCCAAAGAAGAAGAGCAGGAAAAAAAAAAAAAAAAACCAACATCAACCAAGAACCAGAAGATCTCTGCACCTTTCAGGAGTCCTATCCATTAAAAAAGCATACTTGTTACGTAAGGACAGGACACCAGTTCTTACAAAGCCAATTGCTGTTGCTACCTTCTGAAGGAAATTACTCAGACTATTAACAGGCTTACACCTCTATTTGATTTTACCGGGGCTAAGAATGTTGCTTCTACAATTCACTTAGTCCTGGTGGATCTACGAAGTGAAGAAAAAAAAGATAGCAACTGAAAACATTCTTGCACAGTGATTTATCAGTCTTCCTGATCCTTGTAATTGTTCTACTATATTATTATAAAAACAGTATTTAAAAAACGAGTTTAAGACTGATCTGCAAACTGATGTAACAGGTAATGAGGACATGTTACCTGAGAGATTAAAATAATGTTACAGAAAAGAATTTAATTACTCTAAGAGCAAGTGAAGTGTAATAACAGATCTGAGTAATATTTTAGAAAAAAAAAATCAGAAAGCAGTTTATTTGGATGTGCACTTGCTAATGTAATTCTGTAAGTATCTGTTTTTATCAGTTGAGGCTTAAGTTTGGTTAGCATCTGGAAACAAACTAATAAACCCCTAAAATACTTTCCTCCTTCACATCACACCCCCTATTGACAGGCCACAGGTACTTTTCAAATCAGTAATTTTTTTCCAATAAATGCTATTAATAAGACACGGTATGTATGAAAAACACAGAGTAATGACGACCTTTCAGTTAACACTGGATTATATTTGTATGGTATATATACAATGAGTATAAACTTAAAAACAGAACAAGAACCCCCCCCAAAATGAACCAACCTCCCCCCTCAACCCCAAAACAAGGTATTTTGGGGACAAGAGTTAGGTTCAGCATCTGTAAATAGAGACTATAGCACGTAAAACTGAGATGGAGAACCAGGACACTGTGGAAAGAAGCTGACACAAAAATAACTGACATATTACCAAACAACAGCTAAAAGAACGTAGGAGAGGCTCTTAAGAGACATTCATGCAACAATAAAATAAAGCAACATCCAAATAAAAATGCAATGATCTTTATACCCAAAAGATTTCAGTTTAGTAACATGTTTAGAATTGCAAAAATAAAATCAGGGCACTGATTCAGGTACAAGATCTCACGGAGAAATTTTATCTCAAACAAAATACAAAATAAATATTCTGTATGATGTGAAGAACAAAAGAGGAAGGGAGAAAAAGAAGGAAGAGAAGAGTTACACCCACACGTAGGTGAAACTACATGTAACTCCAGAAACTAAGAACTGGATATTTGAGTTTAACATGTAAGGAACAGAACTCTTAAGGACATCCGCCTGAGAGACCCCACAAGAAGGGTAAGAAACAAACAGCTTTTGTTTAAAGATAGCCAATTGTCAAGAGAAATAGACTTAGTGTAGGGATACAGTCTTTCCTTTATATGGTAAAAAGAATAACCTTATCTAATTCCATTCTTATTTAGTAAGTAGAAAACAATTTTCTTCAGAAGTGTGTTTTAAGCGCTGATCAGTCATAAAGAGCTTACAGAAGTATCCAGATATCTGTTAAGATGATTATCCTGAAATTAAAAAGTAATAATGGCCTTTAGATCCTATTAAATGGCCCTGTGTTCTATTAAAAATATCCAAAAGACGTTGTGGACTTTTCAAAAGCATGTTGTAATAAATATTTCATTTAGAGAGTTTTTTTAATACTTACTTATTACAGTGATGTTTGAGATGTTTCCTATAGCTGTCTTCTTGAAATAACACATCTGGATTACAGGTTGTGAGCCAATCAGCATCTTGTAGCATTGGCTGTGAACTCTGAGCTTTTACTTTCTTGCCTTTTCTCCCTCTGGGCACTGGTGCAGACAGACCTACATAAAACCCCAAGATTTCTTATTCATCTGAATAGAAAAGCTCTCACCTCAAACTGCATTACAAGCATGCATTTAAAGCTAAGTATCACTGCTGTATTAATTCCTTTGTGGGCAAGACAACCACCAAAAACTGAACAGCAACATAATTTAGTACAGAAAATAGCAAATAACAAAATCAACCAAAACTTCCATGCAAATTTAAGGTGTGAAGATTTCAGAAATTCAGACTGTTAGCCAGAAAATGGTGTTATATAAATATTTCTTGTAAAAACTCTCATGAATCTGAATGGCCATAAGGAAACAAGCTTTCTGATTTATGGCAATTTGAAAGAGTAACTCCAGCAGTAGGTGCCACTTAAAAATTATGCTAGACTATTTGTTCAAAACTGATTTAAAGGAGAGAGCGTTGCATCCTACAAAGTGTCTAAGGTAGACTTCCCCTTTAAGTACGGACCAAGTCAAAGCCCACCTTACTCATAAAAACTGACAAGATCCTACAACATGTCAGAATGGCTATAGTTTAAACTAAATACATAGCATGACTGAAGCAATTCTTTCCTATTTACTAGCATCATTATGTGATTGTAGTAGACATACCGGAATGATTAACCAAAGCTCGAGTTTGCCCATCTGCAGTTGGAGTGATCAGATCCCAGATGAAACTTTTGATATTTTCATCCCCTTTGTAATGATTAAGACAATATACCAGGATAGTTCGGCAGATGGTTTCCACATCTTGTTCTGTTAGCTGACGTTTATAGCGCCCATGTGAGAGGATGTCAGTCCACCGACCCCAGCTATAAGAAAAATACGTTCAATACAAGAGCCAGGCGCTGGTATTTCAATTTGTAACTTTGAATTTAACTCCTGGTACCAAGCAAGTTGGGACTCCCTGTGTTAGCACTAATGCATTTTGCATTTGCAGGTTATGTCTGGGAATCCAACCTCCAGCACCAAAGAGTTAAGAATGTTTATTTTACAGAACAGGCAATAAGTTCACTGCTCGTAAAGCTGCAATTGATTTACACTCAAAATAATAAAGTACACATGTTTAACTCTAACGGTCCCAGTAAGCTACGAATAGGAAATTCAACCAGTTCCTACAATCATGGGATTTAGGGAATCATTCTTATTTTGATCTTGAAATCCATTATTAGCAATTGTTGTACGCAACTTCCCAAAATAAAGACAGTCATTCTGTTAGCAGTCAAATACAGCTACTTGCTTGCAAACAGATACAGTTCAAACTGGTGAATCCAATGAGGAAAACCAAAAAGTATCAAATAGCTCAATTTCAGCGGTGTCAAAATATGAGAAACTATGTTGAAAATCTCTAGATTGACTGTTGATTTCATAACCACATTGTTCTTTACAAATACACTTTGTTAGTCTCAACATTACTTAGAAAAGAGAGATTAAGCCTTGCTAAACTCAGGAACTCTACAGACTATGGAGAAACCAGATACAAATATTCCATCATCACAAAACTACATATCTTACCAGTGAGGTCATAGCCATCTGTGAAACACTCAGGTACTTAAAGCTAAATAACACACACACAAGCAACTTGTATATATAGCAACTTAAAATCTCACTGGCACGTATACAGCATAATGAGGTAAAGGTTACACAGCAAGAGATTATGTGAACGTACCAAAGAGAAGGAGGAGTTATTTACTACATATGATTTCCATATTTTCAGTTGTTTAACCACAATCAGTATATTTAAACTGTATATCCTTACCCATAAACCAACAAGTTTTTCTCCACCCTGAAACATTCACTTCTTGCATAACCCTGTGATTTGTCCTGAGGCCTACGGGGCTTTGTGCTAGGCTTCTCTTCAGAATCACTTTCCAGGTCTGAAAACTCCATCAGTTCATCCTCTTTGACTGCACTGTAGAGTCTGGTTTGCTTTCTTACTCTTGGTGTATCAATAACTAGGTTATTCTAAAATGAAAATGAAAATGCAGAAGTTTAGGAGGGGAGGGAATTTTCAATTTAATTGTGCTAGAAGATTTCATAAAGCCCTTACCCTTCCATTTAGAGCATCAATATCCAGCTCAGCTTTCTTTGCCCACTTCTGCCAAAAATTAGGGTCATCCAAGGAAATGTCTGTCCTGTTCCCAGATGCAACAAAACTAGCCTAGTAAATGTGAAAACATATGCATTGGTTTCTTAACTGCATGCTACAAAGAATATGTTTTTACTGGTAAATATAATATTTAGGACTTATAAAGTGGTAGTTTCAAGAAGGAAAAAGGTAAACCTGTAAACTATTACGACTGGCAATACAGATATCCCAACATTTGTGAGGAAAATATCTGAGACAAGTACATTGAAAAAACTAAAGTGACACAGAAGGCAACTTAATACTACTTCCATCTATCCTGGTCACATTTTATTAATTTTCCTCTGAATGTCGATGCACACCTTTGCAAATGTTGAGCCTTTTCCTTCAGATTCAATTGTAATTGTGTGTGTTCGCCTTAAGAGAATCTGATCAATATCCTCTTCACAAAACTTAGACCCTTCATCTTCCTCATCCATCAGAGCACCATATGCCCCCTTTCGAAGAAGATCTTCTATTTCTTTCTTAGAAAGCTGTTGCACCTGTAAGAGAGGGTTTTTTAGGGGTTTTTTGATATCAGTCAATGTGTACATATGACAGCATAGTCAGACTCATTGTCTCTTCTTTAGCATTTTAAGAACTGAAACTCTAAGATAATGTGGCGTTGGTCAATTAAACATTCATGCTGATGTCACCTTTGAAAGAAGAATACGAACAACAAAATTCTTCGGTGAAGTTATACGAGTGGTTTAAATGAACAATTCAATAATTCATTGTCACTAAATCCCCTTATTTTACCTGTGGTGACTGTTAAACTCCTCCTGGGAGTAGATTTAACTTCCTAACCTGACAAAAAAGCTAAAGCAAAAAAAGTCCAAAGCAAAAAGGCTATACCAGAAAAAAGTGACAGAAGAACTCCAAAAAGTGCCAGGATCAACACGATGTAAAGGGTGGAATGACGAGAATGGATGAGGATTGAGAGAACATGACTCCACCTGCCCCCTTTGGCAATAAGTGAGCCATTAGATAGGCTGAGCCAGTTCACACAGCCTTGCCCTTAATTAACCCTACTTTAAAATACATGCCGTACTCCATCTGAAAACAACTGTTCTCCAGCTAAAACACAAACAAGCAAGTAAAGCATTACACATTCACAGCATTTGTTGATCATGCACCTTAATATATTAATTCTCACCCCATTTGTAGCGTTTTCTCTTCCACTCATAGATTGTAGCACAGCCTTATCAAGGCCAAGCTTCAAGCTAGCTTTGTCAAACATTTCCCTTTCATAAGAATTCCTCGTTATCAACCTGTAAATTTTCACTGATTTGCTCTGTCCTATTCTGTGACATCGTGCTTGAGCCTGATGAAACAAAGACAGAAACTCAGTTACAAGTGACAAAAGGAAGAAAAAAAAATAAATAATACAGAGAACTTACTCTAAAAGTTTTTACTTTCAATATAAATAATCATCTTTATGCTTTCAAAAGAGGGACAACGGATAATTTCTCTTGTAGGTGAAGAAAACTTCACAGCAAAAAGGCAAAGAAAAATTTTCGGTACAATAATCTCTTGTAATATTACCTGGAGGTCATTTTGGGGGTTCCAGTCTGAATCAAAAATGATGCAGGTATCAGCAGCAGTAAGATTAATGCCCAAACCTCCTGCTCTTGTACACAGCAGGAAAACAAACCTATCAGAATCAGGTCTTGAAAACCTGTCAATAGCTGCCTGACGCAAGTTGCCTCTTACTCGGCCATCAATTCGTTCGTATGGGTACCTGAAATAAAGATGCATTATAAAGAGACCTTTACTGCAATTACATTGTTTCTCTGTAAGAACATGCATTAAAAAAGAAAATACGCTACTATGGGGTCAAAAGAACTACAACAAATTGAGCGCCTGTTCCTATATCCACTAACTTTATCAGTGGAAGACATACTACTCTGTCTCCTGCTTTACATCTTTTGGCAAAGGATAGACTTTCACTCCAAGGAAAAAAATAAAAATTCAGAATTAAGCTAAAAAACTCTACAGCCACTAAAACATTGAACT
Source organism: Tetrax tetrax (assembly GCA_009806455.1). Taxonomy (NCBI): domain Eukaryota; kingdom Metazoa; phylum Chordata; class Aves; order Otidiformes; family Otididae; genus Tetrax; species Tetrax tetrax. The sequence goes on from WHYT01016290.1 coordinate 412,249, forward strand.
GAGTAGCAAACTAAGTGGTTTAAAAGTCTCCATGTGAGGTCATTTTGTATTCACTTGAAAGAAAAAAATCTCAGTACTTGCAACTTAAAGGTATACTTTTCCCTTTAGTCAGATCACTACAGAAAACACCATAAAGTGTTTGAATTTCTTCTCTTTTCAATATGGATTACTCACAGGTTCAATACTGTGGCCACTGAGGAAAGCACAGTTTATTTAGAATTGTATTATATTGTTGCTCTCACCGTCTTTGAATGAGGTAGTCTTCCAGTATGTCCAAGCAGCGCACCATCTGGGAAAAGATAAGCACCCTGTGGCCACCAGCCTTCAGTTTTGGCAGCAGCTTGTCAATCAGCACTAGCTTGCCAGCAGCCTGGATCATTGCCTGGAGCTGAAAATCTGGAGAGTCGGCATTGTGTGTTTCTTTAAACTCTTCCAAAATTTTCTCTTCAGCACCTGCAAAGATTGGACAGCAATACATGAACACTGCAAAGGGTTTTATTAATAAACAATGCGCTCGCCTTCAATACCCTATAGAAACTGCAGGAATGTTTTAAGCATTACGTAAATAAACATTTATAAAAATTATTAAGCTTAAATTTAAAGCAAACATATACACAAATACAGTATAATAAAAAGGAACTTTGAACATTCTTTTTCTTCTTCCCTCTTTTAAACAGGAGTAAGCCCTTTCCTAAATAAATTCATATAGCTATTTGTCGCACACAATTTCATGAAAAATTAAGAAAAAAGATGAAAAAGCAAACCATATTCCTACTGACCAAATGGATTTTCTGTCCTTTTAAAAATTTTTAAAACATGAAAGTAAAAATATCTCATTTCCACAGGAAAATACAAGCAATACAAATCACATCCAACGTCTGTGCCTCCAAAACCAAAACTAGACTTAAACATGTGCATGATCTGGACCTGCTCCTTCCATTGTTAATAACAGAATCAAAATCCAAACAATGAAAAAAATAATTTCAGGGGGGAAAAATAAGTAGCTCTGAAATTATTATTTTACCTTCTATTTAGCTTTCTTTTCTCAGTTGATGTATTTTTTTGTTGTTGTTTGATGAAATTATCCAATGCATATATTCTCTCCAGAATTAGTCAAAAGTTCTTTCTGGCCACTCCCTTTGCCTATGAACGATATGCACAGCAGCAAATATTTCCTTGTACTGCTCATTAACTGAAGACTACAGACCAAGTTCAAGTTCTCTTCACCTCTCCAATGCTTTTATTCCATTTGTAATGTCACTTCTACAAACAGTGGACTATTCCAAGAATTATCAGATTACTCTTCTTGGCTACTTAAAAGGTTATGAATCTTCATTCTAAGCTTATTTCACATCCAAATAAACCCTTTTTGGAGCTGTCTTTTTCAGTCCCTCTGTGGGTTGGTTTTTTTTTTTTGTGTGTTTTTTTTTGTTGTTGTTGTTGTTTTGGTGTTTGTTTTGTTTTGTTTTTTAAAAAACAAAATGTAGTCTATAAAGTATTTCTGGTTTGTACAATAGTCAGCTTCAATACTGCTTTTGAATAACATAAGGAAAGGTGTGCGGGTTGGAGGAGGGTGGAAGAACAGCTTACAGCCAGGCTTCTGCTGAGCATCTCTCTTGTACCCCAGTTCTAAGTAGATGCCTGCAAACAAACCCGCAAACGCGCCCTCCCTGTGCGACTGCTGGTTCAGTGCCTACTGTAACGTGGTGTCTTAACTAGATACCACCCTAAACAGGGTATTGCTCAGTGCACTTGCACTACTAGCTTTTACAGAACGTGACGGACTCAAGATGGGATCACACTTGAAGGTAGTTGTACATTCCTGAATTTTCTTTATCTGGATTCCCTACTCTGAAAGCATTACTGATCCCAACGGTCTGCACGTAAGAAAAATAAACCCACGTGAAAATAGTATAATCAGACACTCCTTCAAGTTCCCTTCAATTGTATCACTTCCCATCTTTTAAAGTGGGCTTAACTTTGGGTAGCAAATCTTAAATTCTGCACTAAGCTGAGGCAATTTCAGGATATAGCAGGCTGCCAAGTAGTTCATATACAGTAACTCCAGTTATCTTCCTTGGTTACATCATTTACTTCTTACTCAACTGTGATATACAAATTTAAGTTTCACTACTAGAAAGTAAACCAATATGCAAACCCAGCATCTGCAAAAGCAAACCACCTAAGCCAAGCACACCACAAGAGACCCACAAACAGGTCTAACCCACAGTGAATTTTCAGTATCAGCTTGGTCACAGCAAGATCCACTTCCATAACAGACCGTGACCTCCAAAAATCTCCTCTTTCAATAACGCTACCCTAGCTAAACTCTGTAAAAAGACAGCCCTGTCTTTTTCATTTCTACTTCAATTGCAATTAAGTTATGTTCATTGAGTAACCCGTTACCTAGAAGTTACTTGATGTAGTACTTGTAGGTCTGTTACACTAGATCCTATCTTAGCTGATTTTTAGTACGGGATGAAAGGAAGGTATCTGAACGTGTGCTTGATCCATCATGGAAGCCCTCACTTCCACTCCTAATTAGGACAGGCTTCCAGGGCTCAAGAGGCCATAAGGAACACAGTAAGAAACCTCTCCAATGTTCAACTCTGTAGGATGTGGAAGTAGAGAGGCACTCGCCACTGCTGGCTCTTGGAGCCAGAGAAAGAGGAATGATGTATAAATACTTGAGAATGGTTGCTATGGAGAAAGCCAGGAGTCCAGCTGTAAGAAAAATGACAGACAATGCTTTGCCCAAGTTGGTTGGAGAATACACAAAACTCCCTCTAGAAGTCTACTCAAAGTCAGTCTCTGCAGACCACCACTCTCTTCTCCACAGAACAGATCTACCAGTCAAGAAAAACAAAAAAACCTCCTCCACTTTCAACTCCTACCATACTACTTCCCATCCTATAAGCTTTTATGGCTTTTAACTAAAGATTGTCCAGAAGACTTTCTTGCAACTTCATGCAAAACAAAACACACAGTGTTTTACTTGGATATTTAAATACAAATGCAGTATTGCTTGCTCACAAAACCTGTAAACTTGGAAGAAAATGAGAAGGATTCAGAGACACCTTTATAAAAGCAGCTAAGTCTTGAGAACTTGCTTAAATTCTGCACTAAGCTGAGGCAATTTCAGGATATAGCAGGCTGCCAAGTAGTTCATATACAGTAACTCCAGTTATCTTCCTTCATCAGGAAAACATTCATCAGGAGAACACTATGCAACATTACATGCTAGCACTGCAAGGCCTTAATAGAACTACAATAAACTTGTGCCATCACTCACAAAGATGTTAATTATTGATCGACAAAATAAAACCTCAGGCTCAGACTACTACAAGATGTAAGAGTTATTTTCTGCCCTAGAACTACAAAGGACATATTTGTTTAGTTCCATCTCTACACTAACATAGTCAAGATTCATTAATTTTCCCTCAAATCTGAAGACTTGATCCATTTGCCATGTTGCTGCATGACACCAAGCAAGTACAAATGTGCAAAAGTCACAAAAATGTTATAAAGGGAAAAGCTTTCAAGAGACAAACCCACCTCCCTTTATTAGGATTAAGATACAGTCATCGAAAAATACTTGACATGTTTGATATAGCTACCTGGACTTCAGCAGTCTCTATCAGACACTGAATGATACAAAACTTGTGAGGAAAAAAAAAAAAAAAATCACTGCTGTAGGCAACACTGCAAGCACTACTCGTGAGCTCTACTTGACAAAACAAAGTAGCAGCAAAATATTCAGTTTATTTCTTTGAGTAAAAATGAAATAAGGAAAAATAGTAAGGTTAAAACTAGCTAAAAACCAAGAAACATGAAAAGCATCAAGTTCAGAAGCTCATAACCTGAATAGCCTAAAATATTTTCTGGTAAAAATTTACATAGAAATTTAATTATATAATGGGATAAGTTAAAACAAAGAACCAACAAACAAAAAACCCCTACACCAGAACCACAAAGCTACTTTACTGTATGCTCATCTCAGTTCAGAAACTGAGTAGCGCATCAGCGTGGCTGGGCCGAAGTATGTTAGAGTAACCATATATCATGTCTTCACAATAATTTCTTGTGCATGGAATATAATTAGATGTCATTTCGTGAATCAGTTTAAGCATTTTTTCCCCCATTTAAACAAAAAATGTCAAGGAAAAAAAAAAAGTAAGCACTGCAATATGGAAGTCATAAAATTAAAAAAAAAAAAACAAAAAACAAACCTGAAATCACATATGGCTCTTGCACAGAACAGTCTTTCGTCATGAAAGCTTATAACCAGCATTAAACCAACCATAGCATAAATCATACAGCGTAAGGAAGAGGAGCTGGGAAACAAGAAACTAGAATGCAACCCTGTATGGAGGCTTGTGTTACATCCTCAAAGGGAAGATTTGATTTGACCAACACATACAGGTTCAGCATACTTGAGACAGTCTATAGCTAGCTAATTCATCATATGGTTGGTCACTGGAACAGGTTCCCCAGGTAAGCGGTCACGGCACGACAACTGTCAGGAGTTCAAGGAACATCTGGATGACACTCAGTCATACAATTTAATTTTTAAGTAGTCCTACAAGTAGGGAGTTGGACTCATTGATCCTTATGCATTCCTCCCAACTTGAGATATTCTATGATTCTGTAGTACTTGCTGTACATAATCCCGGTCTAAAACAAATAGTGTCACACTGAAAACAGTATTTGTCATTAAAATCTAAGATGACATTCATACAAATCTTTTTCTGACTAGTTAAATTAGGAAACGGAACTGACAACATGTGGCCATAAAAGCAGGCCTGATCATAATTTCTTACCTCAGAGCTTTTATTAAGCAATTTTAAGTTACTATCTCAATGTTCTACGGCAAGAAAATAAGTAGCAGCTAACTATAACTCTAAAGAAAATATTGCCATATTTATGCCAGCATCCAACAACCTGCATGATAACTAAAGTCTCGTCTGTTAGAAATAACAGAAAGGAAAACTTGATAACACCAACATTTACTCTGTCAGAGCTAGGAAGCCTTGGAAAAAAGCAGCACAGATGTTTTCAAAAGCAATGTTGTCCTGGCTAGCAGATACGCATACCTAAGAGAACCTGAAAGGTTAATTCACTTTTCCACTTAAAATAAATAGACACACTAGAACAGAATTTCTAACTTGCTGAACTTACTTACAACCATTTTTCAAATAAGGAGAAAAACAGGAAGCCTACCATTAATAAGGTACGGATGATTGCAGCATTTTCTTAGTTCCATCATAGTGTTTAAAAGATTAGGTACATTTGCCTGACCTCCACCCTTGGAAAGAAAAGTGAAATTCTTCTCCAGAATAGCTCGATAGTACTTCTTCTGAATATTTGTTAGCTCAACTTCAATGATGGTTTCCTCTTTGGGGGCCAGGTTCTTTTCTACATCCTCCTTGAGACGTCTCAGCATCATCGGCTTCAGAATAGCTTGGAGTTTTTGCACCTAGGAAATACATGTTTAATAAATAACTGAATTAAAACTGCAGGGCTTCAAATATTTATTTTTCAATTTCTTAATTCTAAAATCCTTGTTTCCTACCTCAGGTTCCAAGCAGAGGGCATTTGTAAAAAAAAAAAAAATATATTTCCTGAGTGACCTAGAAATGGAGTTCTTGTTAACTCAGTGACATGTACACTCCTAATGTCAATTTTTAGTGTGCAAGCCTTCTGTTTAGTGAATGTTACTAAACAGACTTCACTTAGAACTATCCTTCCAGACAAGGACGGTACTGCACACCACTCATACAAAGCTAACTCCAATTAAGCACAGCTATATAAGCTAATCTGACCGTAAGATTCAAGTTTTGCAATTAACTTCTAACCACTAGACAGCGTTTAAAGCTATTGTTCCCCTTGACATATCTGCTTCTAATTCTTTTCTTATTTCCCTAGTTTTGACCTCCACTGCAGTAGAAAAATATTTAGGCCCAGTCTCAAAAAGAAAATATTTCATTTCTGTAAATGTTTAACACACTGATAATTTTTACTGTCTCCAGCTTTTGCAGCATGTACTTTAACACACATCCTGAATAGGGGAGGGGAGAAGAAATGGCCATTTGCCTCCAAAGGGAAGAAGAAAAAAAAAAAAAAAAAAAAAAAAAAAGCTAGATTTTGTCAGTGTTTTGTAAACTCTGTTACATAAAAAGCTCAAACACGTTCCATATAGAAAAATACTGGCATTTGGGTTGCTTTTGGTTGTCTTTCAAAGTACAAACCACCTCAGCATTGAAGAGCTGATAATTCACCCTGAAATTGGTCATCTCCTGTTGCAGAGCTGCACAGCAGAAACATCAACAAAAGACACTTTCACCTGAATTCACATCATTCCCTTAGTAATAAAGCAACTTCAGGAGAAAAAAGACAAATTAGTATGGAGGGATGAACAACTGGAAAAATACATGGAATAGGATTGCAAGGCATGGAGGAGAATACTGAAGTCATTAACACAAACTCTCCCATCACTTGAAAGATAAATCAAATTCCAAAACCTCTAATGGTGTGTCAGCAGAGAAGGTACTTCTTCCAAAACCTGTTACCCCAAGCAATCCAGGCTCCAATTCTGTTCATGGCTGATGGCACTATTTTAGTAATATTTCCATGTATGGCTTCAAAAATTTCCAGGTCTGCTCTGCTGACATTTTGAGCTGGCCAGGCAAGAGCTGTGTTGAGAGTTAGGATATATTAACTCCAGCTCAAACACTATATTAACAGGACTACATGGCTTCTGGATCAGAGCTGGCTCACTTCCAATCAGGTCAGAGTCCGTCCTGACTGGCATGCAACTGCCTGCACAATCTGTGGAAATATATCCTACAATTCCCTCAGGACACACTATGATTTTTCCAGGAGGTAAGGGGCTGCGGGGAGACCTGTTTTATAATTTAGACTATTACCTATGAAACAGTTGCTCTGAAAGACAGGGAGCAAATTCAAGCCGTCCAAAGTCAGAAATACCAAAAAGTGAGTTTTCAGACAAAACCAACGTAAGTTGCACACAAAAATGCATGCAATTGTGAAGTTAGATTATCATAGGGTGCAAACAACCAAATTAAGGTGCCTAAATTAAGATGTCATGCTTCAGTCAACTCCTAATGTTAAGGTGATTTGACTGTTACCTACTGACTTCTTAAAACATTTTCATACACACAAGAAGAAATTTAAGTTTTTTACACAATCATTAAGTTTTACATACAATCAGCAGAAGCTTTTACATTTTAGATCTAAAACATGCTGCACTAAGGGTCTGTCATTTTGCATTGACTTATGCACTTCTTTTACGGGACAGTTTGAGAAATCTCCCTCCATTTGGTTACCTCTTCCTAAACTAGGTTTCAAATATGTTCCAATTTGCACAGAAGTCATTGATAAAACTCTCAGATGTTAACTCCATAGAAGTTACAGAGGAGAGTCCCCTCACTCTGATACTGATGCTTACGGAAGAATGTCAACAGACAAGTTAGTTCTCTTAGAATGAACAAGCAATTCTAGAAGTATTTTCATCCAGCAACTCTTAGAAGACACTCCATCTCCATTTCTAAACACTACATTTTAACAAGGGGAAACTCTCCCTGTTTCTGCATGATCGATGGACAAAGGATTAAAAAAAAAAAAAAAA
>WHYT01016290.1:419916-434317 GCA_009806455.1 Tetrax tetrax
CGAAAGGAAAAAGAATAAAAAAAAAAAAAAAAAAAAACCAACAAAAAACCAACACAGTGATAAAGCAAAATGACTTTTGGTCAAAAGCAGAAATGAAATGAAAACAAATAAAAAAAAAAAAACAAGGATAAAACTACTGTGGTCTTCCAAGAAGTAAGTAGATATTACTTGTAAAAAAAAGTAATGATGTTCAGATATAATAAAATGCATACATTCACAATATCTAAATAGAAAAGTAAGTAAGCAGAAGTTTACCTGTTCTTCAGTTTTCAGATCACCAAATTCTTGCATGAATGTGGTTTCTGATGGGAAGCGACCTGGTTCCAAGAAGTGAAGCAAGCTAAACAGCTCTTCTACTGTGTTTTGCAAAGGGGTTCCAGTAAGCAGCACTTTATGTTCCTGAAAGGTTAAGAAATACTTGCCTGGGAATCCATCTAAATTAATTTTCCATGGAGAAATACACAAAATTCTCTCTTTTTCCTATATGTATCTCTCATATTTGCTTCCTCTACCCTCCCCAAACTATTTACACACGTGTCTTTCCAAGACATTTCTAACTAGTATTCTGGCTTGCCTTCAGTGATAGCCCAGAAAAATACTTCACTAAACACCTTCAGAAGTCCTCCAGATACAGGAAGATATTTTCCTGATCCACAACATCCCAGTCCTTTCACAAATATGACTTTTAAAGGGCAAAATAACAGCTGAACTTGGACTTATAAAGAGACAGACAAGAGGAAAATTTGCATGTTGCTTTAGAGGAGGAGCCCAGAGTGGTGCAGCAACTAGCCCAAGGTCAAACATGAATTTAGGAGTAGGACAAGGACTGAAGTGAGAAGTTCCATATCTCCATCTACAGCCACGCCTATAAGCTCAGCTTTCCTCTAACAGCAACCATAATAAGGAAAACAAATTGCATACAGCATTTTTACAAACTTTCATTTGTTAAGCCTCGAGATTCCTTCAAGAAAAATACTGTTTAACAAACAGGGAAAAAGAAACTAGAAGTGACCTACAGGTCACCAGTGCTTGTGTGAGCGAATGTTTATGCTTCGTTGTTATTCTTATCAGAAATAAGAGGTTCAACTTAGCAAGACTGCACTCCTCTCACATTTTTAAAGAATCTTCTAACAAAAAAAAAAATAATTAAATTGTCTTTTAAATAGTAAATACTTTTTAAAATCACAATCTTCTTTTTCTCTGTATGCTTAATATATGTATTTTGCGCACATATCATAATCCTTATTTATGTACGCATCAGAAATCAACTCACTTTTCTCTTCCTTAGTAGTCTTAAAGAACATCCTTATGGCCACACAACAAATTAACGGTAGTGCTGACATTACTGTAGAGCAGTTTAACCCTCTCGCTCGTATTTGGCCACCTGACCCCATTATACCTTTAAAATCAATGTCTATGTGAAGAAGTGACTATGGAGTACGTCACATGAGAAGAGAGAAAGGAAAGAACAAATTTATCTTGATTATCTTAATAGCATCCACATAATTCTAGGTCTAAATCAATGAAGAGACTTATGAATCATCAGCACTCCAAAAATGAAGGTATGCATATGCTTCCAGGTATTTTAAAGACCTTCTCAGCTGCATTCTCTCATTCTTCTTAGTACTTGAGAAAAAAATATTTCATTTTATTTTTTGATGAAACCATAAATCAGGAGTAATAAAAATACAGAAAACGCAAATGTAAGATGTATACACTAACCAAGTCCATCATCTTGAGTCCTTCCAAAAGCTTACAGTTCCTGTTTTTCAGCCTGTGGGCCTCATCGATGACCACGCAACGCCATGGAATGTTACGCAGCTCTGGGCAGTCAGTCAAGATCATTTCAAATGTTGTGATAATGGCATGGAACTTGTAGGACCCCTTTATCACACGACCCTAAAAAGAACAGTAGAAGTTAAAGTAAACTCCCTGGCAAAGAAAGGAACTACATTTGTTTCATCTTCAAAATTCATTCTTTAAAAATACAGAACAGTACAAAGATATTTTAAACAAATGAAGTCATTATTGCTGACTCAATGAGGGAATTTTACTACTGGCTTAATGTTAGCTATGTTTTTAATCCTGTAAAAAGGCCCACAGAATCACTGCATATTCATTACAAAGATGTTATACAAGTATTTCAGTCATAATTCATATGGATTATACTAATGCCTCGAAGCATTAATGTATTGCTACAGTATTCAGTAAGGTTTTCAGACTTTGTCAAGAGAATTTTCTTTTTTCTTTTATATCAAAAGGTATGTGATGATCCTGCTAAACAATCAAAATAAGCCAGAAGCACGTTAAGGCTTAATTTTTATGACTATTATAATATCTTACTCCCAATAAACAGTAATTTTTTCCTGGTGGACATCAAGTATCTAAAACACCTACAATTCAAGTCAACAGCTTTGAAAAGCAGCAAATCTCTTAAGTCTTAAATGGAGAACATGTACTTCTGCATACATTTCCTCGATATTGCTGTAAATTTGTGTTACAGAAAGCTCAACAGGACGATTTACTTGATATCTGGCACCATATTCACTACTTAGTTAGTTAGTTAGTTGTGGCTCTTATTTTCAGAGTTGATACTAAGACACTGTTGGAAAAAAAAAAAAAAACTGAATAAACTTTATCAAGATAATGAAATTAACATCTTTCTGACATTATATTATATTTCTTCCCAATGTTGTTCAAAGAAAAATGTAACTTGATATCTCCAGTGTCACTGGGTCTGCACAGAAACACTGTCTCTCTAAGGATGGGCTTCACACAAGTTCAAAGCCACTGTCTGTTTTCAAAGCGGGGCTATGTTGTGGGTTTTATATTCAATACTTTCGAAAGAAACAGCCAGTTTACAGTAAGGTGATCATTTATTCCTTCAAACATGTGCAAGTCTGAATCCTTTTATAAGTGACCTACCTACAATCCTCTCCAAACTGTGAGGATCAGCACTGGTTACTGACTCAATAAAATGACTGGAAACCAGGCATCCAGAACTCAGCGCTAAATCTGCCTATGCACATCAAGAGTATTTCAGAGGAAGTAATCACTTGCTCAACAGAGCTTTCTCATGGCATAGTCCAGAAACATTTATCTTCTTAGGGAGAAAAAGAGTTGTTACCTAACAAACAGCACATGAAGACACACTAAGCAGGCAACTTACAAAACCAGCAAATTGAAATGTTGTAACCTCTTCATGAGCCAGGTGTAACTGAAAGTATGAGAACAGAGGTCCACAAGATTCATTTCAAGTAGTGGAAAACACTTCCATAAGCAATCTCATGACTGTACAGAAAGCAGTGCTCTTCAAAAAAGATCACTACCTAAGGCAATATATCCAGGTGAAGCAAAAATCATAAGAGGGACCCTTGATTATATATTCAGAGTTGTCCAAATCTCACATTGAAGCATGCATAGTGGTCTTGTCACAAAAGCTCACATTTTGTGAAAGACAGTCAAAGGCTGTACTGAAGAACACAGGAGTAAATCAAGTAGAAAGTTCCAAAAGCTCTCCAAGAGCTTTAGAAGGTGAATGATGTTGTTCTTCAACAGATTCAGGCCCCCAACACTTTGGGAAGTATGGAAAGAATCCTAAGTAATACCATTAATGTTACATTTGAGAAATTTAAATGTAGAAACTATTAGAAAAGTGACCTATTGTAACAGATGAATTTTTAGGCAACTAGATATCAATTTATCCTGTTTCAGTGTGGCATCCAAATGAAGTTATCTGATGTTGATTTCATATCCATTTATTCAGAGCAGTTGTTCTGTTTGAGGAAATCAATCTTCCTCATAGGTAGCAGTAGTCTGTTCTGTTTGGGAAATTTGTCTGGAAGGAACTCAAGCAACAGATGTAGCCACAAGGTACAACTAGATACGAATATAAAAGTTGGGTTATGTTCTGAGGTATTACCTCTTAGCAGATACAAACTGAGAAGATAATTGCATGTGTATAAGAAGCAGACTTCTAAAAATATGCACATTCCACCAATGGGAAACGTGAAAGATTATTATGGTCTTTTCCCACCAACCTCAGACTCCACTTTGAGGAACAAGAGAAGAGATGCAAGAAACAGGCATGTTAACCAATTATAGCTGGAAGGCATCTGGAAAACTGAAGTTACAGTCACTTTGTAAAATGCATTTGAAGTCATCTTTGGTGAAAGACAGAGTGTCCATTGGTGAAATACTGCCTTAAAGTGCTGCATGCTAACCATTGTTTGAAGAAATCTGAGGTAATCCTATGCCGATGACATGTTCATAGCTCAGTAGCTTCTCAGCAAGGAAGAAAAACATGCAGGAAAGAAAATACTCTCTTAAGCCAGCACCCACTGAGACCAAAAGGAATGAACCAGGTAAGCCAGAAAAAGTCCTGAACATCAATAGCATTATTTTGAGTCAAAATCATGCAAGGACAAGGTATTCTGTTTCTACACGAGTGAGGTGGTTCTCTTTTTAGTCCTCATTACACTGCGAAGTAAATTTCCCTCATAAACAAGTCAACTCTTTTGCAGGGCTCTGTCATTAATTTTATTTGGCATATATACTTTTCCTGATCTTACAACAGAACTCTTTCTCAGAGGCAGAATACTACAGAAAAACAACTAGTTTATTTGATATTCCAACCAGGGAAGGCCCCCAGAAGGACTTTTCAGTTACATGGCTCAAGAACACCAGAACAGACTTCCTTATGCGACCATCACAAGCATTAAGGCAGGAAGAGATTTCAGGGGAATGCCTCTGGTAGCATGGCATCTGTGGTATTGAAGTCACATTGCTACAGAAATGTGTTTTGCTATCAATGACTCTCTAGCTTTTCAGAACTTGACTCTGGTTACTGGTGTTGACTCTGAAAAATCACGCTACTGCAGATGCAGTAGGTGCTTCTTATGCATGCTGTCTCTCATACTTGCCCTTCAAAACCATTCAGACTTTCCTGATGTTCAGTTGTCTTTTTGAGAAACAGCTCAGCTCAAGAGGCCTCTTTTCATGTTATGACCACAAAAGCCAGAGATGCTGATGTCTAGGTTGATGTGTTTGGCAAGAAACCAGAAATGATACTGCCAAAGCCTGCCTTCTTTCTCTCCCTTCTCATCCCTCATCATATGCCCACTGATGATACTTTAGAGGATGCCAGACTGAACACTACATGGGGATTCTTTTTGTCAGAACATTAAGGGATTTTTTTCCCCGTAATTCAGTTTCTACCATGCGTTTCACAGCTGACATGGTCTTACAAAGAACGGAACACAGAAGGTGATTTCATGACACATCTAAGCTAGCAGCCACCAAAAGGACAAGTTCACTCAATTTCTCCTTTATCCTCAGCCATGGCAATTGTCTGATTCTCCTCTTAAGCCAGTTCAGGAAGTAAAGCTAGCAGAAAATGATTATTTTTCTGTGCCACGAGTGCTTTGTCATTACTCGCTATGGGGTCAAAATGAGTGCCATGGTCATTGCAAGAGACAAGTTAAGAATTTGGCAACAGTGGGAACAAAACTTTTCTGCAGCACATCTTGCTTTAGATCCTTTCAGTTGCCTTTAGATCAAGGAAACGATATTACCAAAATAACACTAAGAATCTGCACAGTAAGTGAGATTTTTCTGACGACGATCCTTCATGTTTCGTGCTACATAACTGCTGCGTCCTAAGGAAAAGAACATGCTGAGAACAAGCACCACTTAAATAATAAACATGATTTTTAACACAGGAAACATTTCAGTAGAGATAGTATTTGTATAAACCTAAATTTTTAAATTTGATATAAAATACTAATCTCCGATAAGAAATAATTTTAAAGCCAGAAAAAGTACAAATCAATTCCAGTTCACTTGTGTATTATACACGTAGGTAAGAAGCAAATATTATTGTAAGGAACATAAGCCACTAGATTTAAGTGTAGCAACTCTCATTCAAACCAATTTTCTTTAACAACAGTGTATATTTTGATTTGAAAGTTTCTTTGATAAATTGCTGAGAAAATGGTTATTTTCTATGCCAAACAGATTTGATTTCTAACTATAAATTATTATATGTTTTCCTACTGCATTTAAGTATGGGATTCTATTTCTGTTTGCCTTAATGGCACGTCACGTTGTGCTACAGTCATCACTTTCAAGACAGTTTTCACTCAGTTCTTTCCCTGATATTTTCTATCTCGCAGCCACCCTCATAGCTTTGCTCTACAGAATACTGTTTTCCAACACTCTTCTTGAGGGCAGAAAGTGAGAACCAGGCAGAACTGGACTGCCCACCACATTACTGACAAAGAGAAGGATGCTGTAACTTTTTGAATCTTTAATAAAGACTTATTTCCTTCTATACGCTTGCACCACGCTAGCCCTTTTAACACACACAGGCTCACAGTATGAACTCATGTTTAACTGGCCACACGTCACGCTACAAAAGGATCTGCATTTGTCTTACAGCACTCCCAGAACTGAGCTCTCCTTGTTGTAAGAATCACCTGCGTTCCTTGACCACAGATAGCCCTATATTTAGCTACTCTGAGTATTGTTCGCTTGAATCCAATTCACTAAGTAATACAGCTTACTCTGTATCCATGAACTGTCTTAATTATTTACCGCTCTCACCATCTTTCTGTCATTTGAAAACTTCCTCAGTAATGATTTTATGTTTTCTTTCAGGTCATTGATAAAAGTGTTATATAGCTCATGGACATGAACCAATCCCTGAAGAACTACACTGGAAATGCAAATCATTTCTCATTTACAATTTCATCAAGAAATATCAGTTAGCTAGTTTTAAATCCACTTAATGTGTGCCACATTGATTTTATATCATTCCAGTTTATTAATCAAAATATCCACTGGCATAAAATCAAATGCTTTACAGAAAATCTAAATATATAAATTCACCACTATCACTTCCTCAAGCTCAGTTGGAAATAATACTCCACAATGTATCAAAATCAGGTTGAACTTCCACTCTTTTTTTCGCCCAAGTGAGGATGATTACGTTGTTTTGCAGTAACATCCAATGTATGTACATTATTTTCTTCCAATCCTGTTTACTTACTCTGGGCAAAGCCATGCATTTAAGTGTACAAATTTGTTGCTCTTCACAGCTTTAGTTTTCCAAATAATTTTCTGGTTTTACCCTCCATCTTTTCTGTACCTGCTTTCCCTCTCTTATAAGAGCTATTCAACCCGAGCACAGTAACAAAGATTCAAAATATATATGACTTACAAAATTTGATAAAGAAGCATCAACAAGTTTAATTTCTGCAAGCTGGTCTTTTCCTGGAATTGCAGGCAAAGATTGATTTTTAAGCTTAGTTCCAATTAAAGTAGCTTCTCCAATAAGAATCTTTTCTGCTAGCTCTCCTCAGGAATGCAAAACAATGAAAATCTTGCATGAAACAATGAAACCCTGAACAACAGTTGCACCACCTCTGCAACTCTTGGTCCCACTCTATTTCCAGCTAATCTCTTGGCTAATATTAAAAAGCACTCTGTTAATACAGATGCCTTCATTATTAACTAAAACCTACTTTATCAGTAGTAAAAATCTAACTGATGCTTAGTTAACAAACAACGGTGAAGTATATTAAAAAAAAAAAAAAAAAAAAAAAAAAGAGAATAAGGAAAATCATTAAGAGCTTTTACCTGTGGATCTTTGAAATACATTTCATACAACTGAATGGTCCGCCGGCTTGCTTGACTCCCATGATACACTACCACATTCAACTCTGTCCAGGTGCGGAACTCCCTTTCCCAGTTGGGAATTGTGGACAACGGTGCAATAACCAAGAAAGGACCATGGATTCCTTTCAAATATATCTCATAGAGAAACGTAATGGACTGGATAGTCTTTCCCAACCCCATTTCATCTGCTAAAATGCAGTTTCGTCTGAAAATAATAATAAAAATAGTTGGAATGATTTATTCCTAATTTAAAACATAGAAAATCATTAACTAGCTAAACTGAATAAAACATAAATTTCTAAAATGGCAAGTTTACACTGAAAAGTCATCATAATATTTTTGCATTTTAAATAAATGTTATTATTTGTGCTGCAGTAAGCACAGATATATCCATTTGATGTACCACTCATGCTCACATTGGACAGGAAGGGTTAGCAGGGGTGCACATGAAGATGTACGCATGCAAAAGCATTTGCCACAATAATCTGAAATATTCACATTTTATGTAACATTATGTTACCCACCCAGAGTCAGTTTGTATATGACTCCTGCAGCAAAAAATGAGACATATAAATCATCCTAAACCCTCGCTTTAGAAGACTGCTTTAAAAGTTTATTGTTTCAGATAAGCTATAAAAAGCTTTTCCAAAGCAAGATTCAGCAGTAAGCAATATTTTACGTACGTGTTGTACCAATTGAAAAGAAGCCAGTTTACTCCCTCCAACTGGTATTCCCTGAGTTTGTTATTGTTTTTATACTCCCTGGAACTCTCCGATTTCTTCCAGTCATCGGCAGGAGGTCGCTCCTGTTTCAAATACAGCAAATCCCATTAGTGGTTTCTGAAGACCACACTACTTTACTATTTTCAAATAAAATCCTCTATAGTGAGCCAATTCTTACCACACGCTCCATTTCTGGCTCCCTAGACATCAGTTTCTCAAATTCTTCAATCTTAGCTTGGTCGATGTCTTGCTTGAGCTCCCAAGTGCTGTCTTCATAAGGAAGCGAACACCATTTCACCAGATAATGCATTACAGGCTTTGTTAAGACAAAAATAAGGTTACATCAAAATTTAGAAAGAATAAAAGTGTAACCATTTTTATAGGATACCTGCAGGCCAGATACAATTCAAAAAGCTTTACCAGACCTGAATGTCTGAATCAGCCACAAGGATAACCTAACAGCAGGCTGACACCTTGACAACCTAACGAAGTAAGGTTAGAACACGGGAACACAGGCTTACTACCAAAACGAGCACAACACTACATTTGAAATCACTAAGATTCTGTTAAAATTTAGAAGTAAAACAGTATTTGTTTTCCAACTCCTACGATTTCTATGGTTTACCATATATTTAAATAGTCAACTGTTTTTTCTCATCAGTGTTGTCAGAAACTCCCCAACAAACAACCCAACCACCACCATTCACTGATAGAGCAGTACAGAAACACTGACACTGTCAAGTGAAGCTTTATATTCTCCCAGGACCAAAAAGGAGTCTCATGGAAGACAAAGTGATCTTGTTCTGCAGAATAAGTTGTTAAAAAGTAAGAAACAGTGAATTCAAGACCTCTTCTGCATCAGAGAGTCTAAACAATGTCTGAACTACTATCACATTTAGCTAAGATCCTTGCAATTTTCATTTAAATTTTGTATTACGTGCACGGATATCATATTTCTACAGTTTAAAGTACCACCTTAGACCTATGTGGGGGGGGTGGGAGGGTGTTGGGTTTTTTTTTTTGTTTTTTTTTTAAACATAGCCAAACTTATCAAAAGTTACCTTTCTCACTTAAACCCCTTTATTTCAGGAAAACTGCCGTATCAGCCAATGTTTTCTCAAACATGTTCTTATTTTCTACACATATACACCCTAGTAGCTTCTGAAATGTTTAATATATTAACATTTCCAAACAATAAATTCTAAACACAATGTCTATTTGGCTATAGATGCACTAAAAGTTTTGTTTACCTCTCCCTTATCATCTGTGCTACGTGAAAAATCCAGGATTCGATCAACTTCCACATAATCTGGATTAAAAAGCTCATCATCAATCTGTTCAAGGAGAGAGGCAAAAATATAAAAGATATCTCTATTAGCCCTTCCTGAGAGGAAAAATTATTATATATCTCACCAGGCAATAATATTTTGGGTCACGGTGACACAGAATTTATATTTGGCAAACTTCAACATGTTAATTGAAATGCTACAATTCAGCAAGATCATTCCCCGTGAGGGAATCAGACTTCTCAGACTTTGTTAACTGGGCCTCTTAATTACTGTGTGAAACCTTTTACTGTGAGAGAATGTTTAAGAATATTTTAAATGAAGTGTGAAATTACAATTCACTAATGAGCAATCGAAAAGGCTTATGGCATGCAATGCATTTAGCATTCTTGAAAACTACAGCTTGCAATAAAGAAATTAGAGCCTTGTACACTAAGTACCTTTGGATTATTTTAACTATAGGAATTGTCTAACTGCTTTATAAGCAAGATTCAAAGATTATTATTTCAAAAACAGAGAAAAGACACTGCATGTATACACAGTGTCTCCAAAAATCACAATTTGTTATGCTCTTTCTTCAACAACTTACAGGATTCTCTTGCGTACAAAGCACTGTGTTACATTTTATACTTTTAAGAGTCTCTCCAATAGAAAAGCTAGACAAAAGGACTAAAGACTATGTACATTTTGATAGCGTTTTCTACAACAAGAACAAATTCCAAGTATTTACAATAACTTGTGACCTACTTGGAAACAGATCTACAAACAAAATTTTAAAAGAAGCAATTTAAGGCATCTTCACTTAGAACAGATGGAAGTTTTCAATTTGCAACAGGTTTTGTTCACCTTGAACTATACAGTAAAAATAAATATAAATAAATACATGCAGTGGCATATGAGCCTGTTGTTTTTTGATTTTTTTTTCTCAAAAGTCAGCACTCTACCGAAAGGTAAGCTTTCAGAGACACAAATCAGCAGATCTGGTCTTTTATTGACAGGACCCCTGCCACACTACTGCTTATGGCTCTAAGTGAAATTAAATTGATGATAAAAAGCTTAGAATCCCTAGTGAGCAGCAGTCCACAGCAGAAATATGTGATGTATTTTTCTGCCATAATCAGTTCCTGAGAAAAGAGACCTGATTCAGTAAGTGTCATGCTTACAAGGAAAACAACTAACCAGTCGCTTTAAGAAAAAAATAAAACCATGGTAAAAAGTACTGAGTCAGAATAGATCACTTGTGTTTCATAAACTTGCAAGACTTAGATCAAGAAGGGTTATACTTTATACCAGAATAAATGCTACTGATATATCATACAATTATTCAAACCCTTCTGCCTGTACACAGAATAAGAATTCCTAAGAATATTCCTTAAATACATAGAAGAAACAAACAAACAAATCGTACTTCTGAAAGGAATTTGTTCTGGCCCTGTTTTGCCTTAAAACGTTTAATCTTCTGCTGAATTCTCTTGTCTTTGTCCAGCTCTTCCACAGATGCCCACTGGCAATGAAGGTAAGAACTAGAAGATGAAACAGAAAATCTTACTCAAAACTATGCCTCCATTGCATATTCCTATGTATCCTGCTAGTACAGCTAGATCTTTACAGTACATGGAAGTGTTACACTTGGAAAACTGGACACTATCTTCTTCATCATACAGGTTACTAACAAATCATCTTAACTGGAAGTAATTATACTTACTAATTGGGGAAACTTGTCACTAAATAAAAGTAACTCCTACTCAAAATTTAAATACGTATCCCATACATTCAGTGCTTGGCACAAAGCTAAGATGATTTTTATTGGGCATACTTAAATCATAATTATCATACAAGACATTTATCATAAATGTCACCATTTAACATCATATTCTAGCAAAGATTAGGGTTTTCAGAAGTTAATAAAAATATGTAGAAGTTTTAAATATTAACAAGCTATACACTGTTTTTTGCGAGAAGAGCATTGTAATTAGAAGTCGCATATGAGTCAACCGAAGTTTTAACACTGGTTTAAAAAAATATAAAATCCCTTGTAATTGTAAAGATAGTAATCAAACCTATACTTTACTTACAAGTTTTTGTACTTTACATAGAATTCCTCTATTTCTACCTCCTCTCCATTCTCCATCTATAAGAAAAGAATTGTTGAAACATGAATTAAACCACTGAACAACCCAATGTAGTTAATGATTAAAACTAACCGAAATACAGAACGCAGTCCCCATGTAGAGAGACAAGTGGAGGTGTAGGAAAGTGTTCGCGTGGGGAGGACATGGGCGAGGAGTTTCCTCCGGCAGCTTACCCAAGTACGTACTGCACTGCTTACTACAACTTCCAAGACATGAATCATTTGAACTCCTCCCTAAACCACATGCAGCTTCATTCACAACCTCACCCCAAACCTGGCCTTCTGCCAAACCCACAGTGTTAAGTAGAAGCCAAGTGTACCATTTTCTCAGGCAGCAGCCAATTAGCAACTGCACTCCTGAATGCCATATGTATTATTTTTGGCTGGCTCATGGCAACTTTACATTGTGGGTTTTGTAATGTTTTAAAAAAAGAGTTTTAAAGGGGGTTTATTCCTCCATATAGTTAATAACTCCAAACAAGAAGCCATATAAAACTAAACCTTATACCTCTGCTAGAATTTTAGTGCATCAGTGTTCATGGCTTTAGTTTTACTCAATGGTGCAATTAAATTCACTCAGGCAAGATGTCTCACATACAGAGCAGCCAAATTAAATTAACACCCAAAACCTACATTTAAAGCAAGGTTAAAGTTGTGATATAAACCAGCAAAACCAAGGGCATTCAGTGCTAAGGGCTGAGACTACCCTTAACTCATCCCTAGTGCCAAAGTGTTGCATAACATATGGCATGTAATACTTTGTTGAATTACTCCTGAACCCAGCCATAGGACAAACTAAGGACAGTGCACCAGGCACACGTTTAGGATTCAGTTTATGTCACAACATTAACAGTTTGTGTTTACTAATGAACTCTGGAACAATTTTAAATAGAAGAGGATTTTCTGGTTTACATACTTCACCAGGGACTACAACATCTGTAATAAATATTGTATGTAGCGCTAAACAGACAAAACTGTTGAACCCTGTAAAAGTCAACATTCTCTGTCTTTTTTATATATATATATACACACACACACACACATAAAGAGAGGAAAATATATATAAGAGAGATTACTCTGAATTGTCATCTCCTAAATTCTCCCTCTAAAGAAAAGTTGCTGGCCAGACATTACTTCCACAGCAGTTAAAGAACAGCAATTAAAGAACAGTAGCAGCTGCATTAAACTCTGTTCTAGCTCAGTCAAGAGAGCTAATGCATTCCTAATCCCTGATTTACATAGTATGTCTTCTCTTACAGACTAGCAAGGGATTTTGCCATTTTAGCATTTATATCATTCCAGTACAGTCTGCTCGTGTTCCTCTCTAGAGAGAGGAGCAACACCAGTTTCCACCTACTGTTTCCTATCTGTTCTCCCAAAACAGATACGCAGGCATGTTAAAATAGTGCACGGCAGACTTAGACAACACAGGACGCTTCAGACTCTCACTGCCCAAGTCATTGGACAATCTGATCCACAGTCCCTGCATATAATTGAAGAAATAAATGATCCCCTTCCTTCAAGCAAACAGTTGGGAGTACACAATCTTGCACTGCCATTGCCACGGAAGTGATACAGTAATATCTGCTAATGCAAAAGTTATTTAAGCAAGCCACTTAGGTGCAGAGACAAGTAAGAACTTAAAAAAAACCCAAAAATATAAACTGCTAGAAAAACAGCAGACAAAACACATTATAACAGAGTCAAAACAACACATATAAACCAATCACCTTAATTGATACACAGCACTAGATTGTAAACTAATCAGTTTGTGGAAGAGATGTAGGCATTTGAACACAGTTTAATTAGATGTACTTCTCACCACGTATTCTAGACAAAAAGAGAAATTCAGATGTGTAACATGCCGGTATAACGTTCTACAAACTCCACATCTTTTCATATGTTATTTGGACTGAATAGCATATTAAGTTCTAGTCACTCCTTTTCAAAGTTAAGGAGCAAAAATACAAAGGGGACTGAAGCTGGCCAAGAAAGTAATTAGAAAAATGAAAAATTTCCACATAGAAACTGAAGATACCAAGACCATGATGGTTTGGAAAGAGAGTGATACATGTAGTTAACACTTTCCGCAAGAGGGAAGAGTATTCCACAGAATTCAAAATTCCATGTTAAGAACAACAGGGAAAAACATTGCCTTTTATATTTCAGACATGAAGTAAAGTAATTTCTACCTTTTATTCTGTACATTCAAAAATGGTCGCAAGTACAGTGCTGCATCATATCTGGTAACTCCAAAACTAGACTAAGGCTATTTCTGAGAAAACCAGCATAATTTTATGATAAGAATACTGCTCCAAAAGCATATTCATTATCTCATGTCCTTTACTCGAACACAACATCTTTGTTACAACCTAATCCACTGAAAGGTTTCCTAGTGAAGCCTTTCCTCATGTTTATTTTATGCACTGGTCCTGATCGCAGCAATTTTACTTTGATTAGTAATCTAACAACCAGGGTTTTGATGACGTTAGTAAGAGTGTAAAAGACCTTTAATAAAGGCACAGTTGGATACTTCAGATGTTAAATATTAAGATCCTGAAATCTTTTTTTTTTTTTTTTTTTTT
>WHYT01016291.1:15284-58360 GCA_009806455.1 Tetrax tetrax
TAAAAATGGCAGTTAAAATTGTGTTGCCATTTCCTGACTTGGAATTTATGTAACTGTTGTGGAGAGAGGAGAGATTTGGCTATCTAGAGAAAAGAATCATGTTTATTCATATTTTCTTATCAGTAGCTTGCTGTATCTGCCGTGTGTGCTTTTGTTTCTTATGCAAACCGGGATGAGATCGATATGTGCACAGACAGACATCCCAAAAATGCCGAGACGCCAAGCCGGTTCCTTTGCAATCTCATAGTGCTGGAGAAACACCTGCGGTGATGCGCAGCCCTCTGCACGGCAGTTAACGCCCGGTGTCTGCAGAGCAAGCTGTCGCCGTCCGCACGCTCTGGATTTATTGAGATCAGTGTGCAACTGGGAGGAAATCAGAGCTCGGGAGCCGTGAACGTTAGCGGGTCCCAACGTGGTTCTGTGAGCGGGCTTCACGAGGTCGGGTGCTGACCGGGGCCGCGGCCGCTGGCGTCGCACCCCGTCGGCGGGACCGGGACCGGGACCGCAGCCGCTGGCGTCGCACCCCGTTGGCGGGGCAGAAGCGCCTCGGCATGCTTCCAGCTGGCACGTGTCCTGCGTCACCTGCTGAATTGCTGGTTTCAGTATTCCCTGTTGAAGCACAGCAGCAATATTTAGCTACCTTAGGGTGTATTAAGAGTATATCTTTTTTTTTTCCACGTTTAAACAAAAATAATTGAGAAATGTTTCTTTTGTGTTTGTAAAAGCTTTTGAGGTTTTGCATTTGGAATCTGTGGATGGAATTCTTTGGTGTTCAGGCTCATTAAGGTTACTATTAATGAGACAGTAGGTTTGTGTGTTACTCTGTAAAGTGGGGCTTGTAATTATGACACAAATCTAAGTATATGAAATTATATGGTTTGTGTTGTGTTGATTGCATGCATTAGCATTTATAGAAATCTGCTCTGTGAAAAATATAACTGATGATTTTTAATAGGAGAGCTGTTAGAAATAGCCTAAACTTCTGTGAACTGGTTCTTAATTCATAGTAAGGAAAAAAATAAGAAAGATAATTAATGTCTCTATTTTCTTTCTCTCCTTTCTAGAAAGGTGACAGGGTTTTTGCCATGGATACAATCTCTGGAGGATATGCAGATTATGCAGTTGCTGCAGCTGATAGAGTCTTTCCTTTGTCGGATAAATTTGACTTTAAGCAAGGAGCAGCGATTGGAATACCCTACTTCACTGCTTATCGTGCTCTTTTCCACAGGTAAGGTGCCAAATCTAAGCTTTTTCATTTTGCTTTTGAATATTTAAAATCTTGAAGGCCATATTTTCATTGTTGTGTAAAAGGGAGGGACATGAATGAGTGGGAAATGTTTAAACCACTGAAATTAAATTTGTTATACTGAGGGAATTGCCAGATAATTCTTACCTAGAAGCTAGCAACTGTATTTTCCTGTTGAGTATTTCTAGTTAAGAGAACAGACCTGGAAAGGCTTCTTTGGTAATTATCACGTGATGAAACATGTAACTCTCTTTCGGCGCTCATGGGTGTTTTAGCTAGGGAATACTTCTGATTTCTTAATGAAGCAGACAGTGTGCTGTAGAGCAGGCCCAGCTCTTTCCTTCGTGACCCGCTCTGCCGCGGAGGCTCTGCGCTCTGTCAGTTGCCGTTGGACGGCGTAACTGGTAAAAGACAGACCTCCGTGTCAGCCAGGGAGAGCTTAGGGCTGGAAATCTGGTTTGGTTTGACAGATGGAAGGACTGGAACTAGTGTGGTTTGTTTTAAGGTCTGGGACGGGTGAAGATCTTGAACTGAGGTTCAGTACCAGACTGTCACTTGTGTTAGTTGCATGTTGGCATAATTGCATGTCACTTAAATTCATAAATGATAGGGTTTATTTTGTCTCCTTGTTTCCCAAAGAGGCTGATTATACCTGTTTAGCCATAACATAAATTGGAAATAATATGGTGTGAAAGATGAGACTGGGTGTCAGTATGTGCAATCTGACGCTTAATGATTACGTCCTGCGCTCGTAATGGCGACGTTTTCTGTTTCTCCGTTCAGAGGGCGTGCCAGAGCCGGGGAGAGCGTGCTAGTGCACGGTGCGAGTGGGGGAGTAAGTATTTTGAGAAGGCAAGTTATAAGAAATGCTGCTGTCTGTCCTTGTGGCTGCTTTTGACTTGCTGATTTTCTTTGCAATATATAATGGTTCCATGAAGAGGAGAATTTCCTTGGCTTTGTGTCAAATATATATGGCCCGACTTTAACAGACAGATAACATTCCATGTGGATTTATATCAAATGCTGATAGCTGTTTAAAAAACCTTAAAACTTTACTATGCCTCTGTAAATATATTTTCTTTTTTTTCAAAGATGATTTGGCTATTTTTAACAAATTACTTATTATGTCAAAAAAAAAGTGACTGGGACAATTTTTAAACAGGTAAGTTTCAAGTTGCTGGTAGAATGCATAAAATTTAAAATGCTAAGAAAGAGAAAAAATACCTTTTTTTGTTTGTTTGTTTTTGTTTTTTTTCCCCCCTCAGGTGGGAATAGCAACATGCCAGATTGCCAGAGCTTATGGTTTAAAGGTTTTGGGTACAGCAGGAACTGAGGAAGGCATGAATGTGGCTCTGAGAAATGGTGCTCACCAAGCATTTAATCACAGAGAAGCTAATTACATCGATAAAATTAAGGTAAGCATGTATCAGGGTCAGGTGATGCAGTACGTATTTTTCTTACTTACAAAATATGAACAGTTGTTTGCCGCAGTTTTTTAGAGTAGATTTATGTAGGAGCAATAGCGTACTGCCTTTTTCATTTCTGCACAAGGAAAAACTTTTCCGGGCTGGAAAAGCTGAGCTTTCTTCACAGGCAGTGGCACGTTGAAACTCTTGTACACCAGCAAATTCCAGCTCGGTAGCATATCATAACTCGGCATCTCAAAATGTGCTGGAACTAAACTTAGGAGCTGTCAGCCTTAGCGCAAAGGCTGTGTTTAAAATTCAGACAATGAAGGGTGAAGTGTGTGTGTCTGTAGCGTGCGACGTGAGCAGGTACCCAGCACTAACTGCAGGGTTGAAATAACGTGTCATGTCCTGTGTAGGAGTGCACCGGGACGGAAGGGGTCGATCTCATCATAGAAATGCTCTCTAACGTCAATCTTGCCACTGACCTGCAACTGCTGTCCTGCGCAGGAAGGGTGATGGTAGGTGGTTTTGTCCCTGGCTGTAGTTTGTGCGCTGAGCAATGCAGTGCAGCAGTTTAGCGTATTCCAGCTCCAACGTGAACTGTCCTTCCACTGCTTTGTGACAGGTGGTGGGCTCTAGAGGGCCCATTGAGATAAATCCGAGAGACACCATGACTAAAGAGTTGAGCGTAATTGGAGTTAGCCTCTTTCTTGCAACTGAGGTAAGAAACATTTTTATTTCAAAGAATATTTTGTTGGTTTATTCCAACACCTCTCTATTTCCATTTAAAATTGTTTGTGGGGACGAAAGCGTATTTCCACTGTAACTAACTTGTTTTTTCACTCCTTTACGTTTTGATTTAATCTCAGAACATCATAAAATGTTTTTGGGTTGTGAAACTTGCTTTAACACTTGCATAAAGTCAATGCTTTTCGGACGTGCAGAGACCTTGTGGTACATGCTGCTGTTATTACGTGCAGGAGGAGAGGCGTGAGTGCGCAAAGGCGCTCCTTGATGGCATGGAAGCTGGCTGGCTGAAGCCGGTGGTGGGCTGCGCGTACCCGCTGGAGAAAGCAGCGAAGGCTCACGAAGACATTATCCACAGCAGTGGTGCTCGCGGAAAGATGGTGCTCCTTCCATAACGTCTTTTTTCATTTATTTTGGAGCTGTTCTAACTGCACCTTTGCTTATGTGATTCATTTGAATGTATGTTATAAAACATACTTTTGATCAGGTTTGACAGTAACGGCAAATGCTAACTTTAATTATTCACATTGTTAATTAACAATCCATTTTTTTTTGTCGTAAGCAGAGATGTGTACGCTTTAAAGTGATTTTTGTTGCTTTTTAGGATGATGTGGAATAATGCATTTTCTCTGCTGCTGAGAGAATTTTTTTCCCCTTGTGATGCAAGGGAAACTAATGTCTGAGGTAGAATTTGGTATCACGCTCTATGTGAAGTTATAGCGAGGCCACTGTAGGTGCTGCAAAATGAAGCCTGCTTTTTAGGCAGATACCCAAACGTATGTTACTAACTATGTGCATATAACTAGGACTCTGCAAATTCTTTAGCCACAAAATTTGTCTTATTCATCTTTTGTCACATAATTTACCTGGAATAAAAGTTTTACTGGCAAAATAGTTCACTGCCCAGCCCGAAAGATGGCCAAAGAACCTCTCGGATATGAGCTGTTGGGAAGCAGAGGCAGTTCCAGGGTGCTGTGCCCGCTCGGTGCCTGAGGCGAGTGTCCCGGCCGATCACAGGACCGTAACTCGGAAGCTGCATGCTAATGCTTGCTGCTCTGCAGCTGATCGTGGTGGTGGCAGCGGCCGATTCCTTGATGCTACGTGGCGGGGTGGCGAGGAGTTCAGTTCTTCCTGGGACCTTTATTCGATTGAAAGTCACCTGGATCCCTGGCTACAGCCGGCAGAAAAGAGAGGCTGCGCGGCTTTCGTGGGTGCTGAGAATTCATCTTCTTTCATAAATGACTGTGTATACATGTTGACTTGTTCCAAATGCAGTCCAAATAAGGAGGGATTATTTCTTTGATATGTTGGCAGTTTTTACACTCAAAATACTGTTTGCTATTGCAGGCACTTCCTTTTAATGATGCAGTTCTCTAATGAGCAGTGAAGTCATCACTTGCAGAAGAGTTTTCTCAAATTCAAGAATGAGCTTTTCTGTTCCTTTGAGGAAAAGTGAGTCCTTACCGAACAAACTTTTTAGAAGGGTTTTTGTCTGTGAAGGTTGCTTGCTTTTTAACATTCCTTTGGTCAGCACATGTTCTCTGAGTCCATGTACAGTCTCCTCAGCATGGTAGCTTCATCACGCTACCATCTTCTAAGTTGTGATTTTTTTCTGAAAAGACATTCATTTCTACGGGCATTTTGCTCAATCTAAACTAAGAAAATAATTGGCAAAATCCTTTGAAATGTGTGGATTTCCCCTCTATGTTTGTGGTCCCTTGTTAAAATACTGAGGTGAGAGAGGGCCTCACAACCTGTCTCTTTATAAGCCTCTCCATCAGATCTCAGCCTCTGGTTTAGTGCTTAATTGACCACGATTGTTCTGTGTGTGGTTGGGAGAAATCAAATCCTGACACACTCCTTGTCTGTAGAGCCTGAACTGGATTAGTTATTTCACCTGTGTGTCCTCCAGGAGCAACTGGCTCCTTTCAGAAACGGGACAGTATTCGTGTTGCACTCTTGCTGGCGTTTGAGTGTCTTCACTGTACTTGGCAGACGTGCTTAGAACAGAACAAACCCCCATGCCCACGGGGGCGTTTGCTTTGTTCTGTTTCTTGTTTTTTTAAATTACAGTAGTTTTAATTTAAATATTTTCCAAGATTGTAGACATGTTAGCATATAAATACTAGGTATTACTAAAAAAAAGTAGTAGAAAATTGTCGACTTATTTGCACAGAAAATATTGCAGGTGGTAGCATCTGTCCCCTGTAAGATCCTCCTTCTTGCCAAGTGACTTCCCCTTGGAGGAGACCAGGCACAGTTGGATCATTTGAACCGGTGCAGTGCCAGCTTGTTTAAAATCTGTCTCAGAAAATACCCAGTCTTCTGCTTGATTTTTCTCTTGTGCATAGCTATGCAAAGAGATGCAAAATACTTGCTTGGAAATGAGATAAGATAGCTTTGCTTCCTCCTGCTCTGCAAATGCAGTCTCGGTAGAGCCAGAAGTGGGCCCTGGGCTCCATGTGGTCTTCTCCAACGGCCTCATCCCTTGTGCTGTCCCTGCTAAGTGGATCAAAATGTTTTGGCACCTTGTTAATGGAAAGTGGGTGGAAATCAAGAGAGAATTTTCTTTAGAGTTTTAGCAAAAAGACTTATTTTTGTGTCATTGTAGTTGATTTGGATTACAATAGTTGAAGTATCATGGAATCGTAGAGGGGTTTGGGTTGGAAAGGGGCTGTAAAGACCAACCCCCCTGCTACAGGCAGGGACATCTTTCACTAGATCAAGTTGTTCTAAGTGGTATCCAGCCTGACCTTGAACACTTCCAGGGATGGGGCATCCGCACTTCTCTGGGAAACCTGTTCCAGTGCCTCACCACCCTCACAGTGAAGAATTTCTGCCTTATGTCCAACCTACACCTACCGTCTTCCCGTTTAAAACCATCACCCCTCGTCCTGTCACAGCAGGCCCTGCTGAAGAGTCTCTCCCCACCTTCCCTGCAGCCCCCTTTGGGCACTGGGAGCCGCTCTCAGCTCTCCCCGGAGCCTCCTCTTCTCCAGGCTGAACAGCCCCAGCTCTCCCAGCCTGGCCCCACCGCAGAGGTGCTGGTTGAATACATCAACCTTTTCCGTGTTGGTTGTCAGCAGCTCTTTTCTCTTGTTTGCTGGAGGTGGAACATTTTCTTTAATCTTCCTTTTTTGGGCCAGCTTATCTGTAAAGCCTCCTCTTAATATTCTTTGCATGCCTTGCCAAATTCAGCTCCAGCTGTGCCTTAGCTTCCTGAATCCCATGCCTACACATCTGCACAGTGTCCTTGTGTTTTTCCCAGGATACCTGTGGAAGTACGTGTGCTAACCCTACTTCAAATCTAGCTGGCATAGTTAATGAGACTACTGGGAACTCTTCTTTGCGCAGTGCATGTTATTTTCTAATTTGAGAGAATGTGAGATAAATAATAAATGTTGATATTTTTGTAAATAACCGAATATAGATACTAATCTTTTTAATATTCTGCAAGTCAAAATTAATTCTAGTGCTCACCCTGATTTTTGGGTTAGCAGTTAATGACAGGAAAGACTGGTGTCAGATGAAAGACAGGTGGCATCTGTCCTTCAGTTACACCTAGATTAATGTTTTATATACTTATATACTTACTTTTATATACGTATAATCAGTTTTGGGAACTTCTTGAACTCCATCTTCTGAAGCAGGTAGATCACAGTGCTGTTTCTTCTGTGCAGATGTAAGCGTGAGGTCGCTATGCTGCTATGGAGTCATGTAGTTGTTTCCTGTTCTTATAAACTTGAAAAGCTTTGCATCAGACGGATTGTTTTGCCAGGGAGGACGGTCGAGTGTTTCTGCAGTTAGTGATTTCAGTAAGTGCTTTTGGAAGTAGGATCAGGCAGACCCAGCTGTAGTGAGGCATGAACTTGGTACCCTGGCTCCTGGTCCCCCCGGCGTGGTGGGATGGCTGTGCGCGTGCCCCGACGGAGAGCAGCTGGTTTCCTTGTGTTGCACTTTCCATGGGGTAGGGAGCTGCATTTCTTAGTCTGACTGTGAAGGCTTAAGAATGATTAACCTAGTGCACCTGCTGTGGGTAGGTATTTTTCAGCTGATTATTCAGGTAAAAAATGCTGATTATTCCTATTCATTCAGGCAGAATGCAGCCTGAGGCAGCGATGGCATGTAGAGAATCTGCGATTCCACTTGAAAACACGGTTAGAAAAAGTAAAACATCTCTTAATATTACGGTACTAAATAGCAGGTTAAGAGTAACAGTTAAGCATGGATATGATTGTGGGAGATGTGCATATAAAAATTCACGTTTTCTTCATACATTGTATGTTTTAAAATATTTAGTTCTTAATTTGGCCTTTGGTCAGAGGTTATTACATGAATGAGGTGCTTGTGATTTACAGTGACTCCTTTCTTGCCTAGTGCTGCATTGTACCTGCTGCTCAGAGACGAAATTCAGAGCAGAGGTTTCTCGTCTGTGTATGCATCGCTGCTGGTAACGAGGGTGGCGTGTGTTACGGGGTTTCTCACCAGAAGGTGTCAGAGTTCTTCTATTTTGTTACATTTGCAAAGGCAACCTAGCAGAGTGAGACAGCATAACTGAGGCCGCTTGTGAAGACATGTAATAGAACATTTAATTATTTCATCCATTTTGATGTATCGTGCAAATGGAAGGCGTTGTTTTAATTTTGGAAAAAGCAGTGTGAATGAAAATCACGGCGTAGCACTGACAGTGAAGTGCAGGAGGAGCGTGGCAGCTGTAGAGGGTGCCCTCAGGCGTGGGCAGGAGGTGGGTATTTGAGAGGCCCGGCCTGTCCCGCTGGTGCTGTTCCAGAAATAAGGCTGGGCTCCAGCCGGTGGGTGTCGTAGCAGTGTAAGATCTCGTCACCGCCGTCACGCGGAAGGTGAGGGACATTGGTTTGCCCGTGACTCGGTACAGCAGCCCAAGCCTTGCCCGTCAGTGCAAAGCCACCTTCAGTTGATGGGCAGGGGGGAATGGGTGGGGTGTTGCTGGGTGTTCCAGGCTCTGCTCTCCGTTAGAGACGCACCAGTGTCCGGTGGGGGGACAGTAACTTCTGCTGCTGCTGAGTTTCTTCCAGCCGTTATTCGCCACGTTTCTGGCAAACCTTTCAGGTGTCTGATCTGTGCAAGCCCCCCATCCAGGGAATCTGTCAACCCCCAGAGCCTTTGGTTCAGCTCTCCTTTCAGACGTGCTGTCCCCTTGGCAGAGCGGAGAAGGATGGAGGATGAGGATCACAGACGATTGAACTGGGCAGAATAATTCTGTCGGGTTGTTTATTTTTGAGTAACTTGTCGTGATTTAATCAGGTGGGGTTTCCGAAGCAGTGGTTCCCGGTGGCAGCCTGCTCGGTGCTGCCGCGGGCGGTGGGAGCGGGTGCGCAGGCCCCTGCTTCGTGCTGGCCCTTGCGTACGCAGGCGAGGTTTGGGTTCCAAATGTGCATGGGTGTACGTGTGCCATGGTCTGGAAACTGCTGCTGTACATGTTTCTGAAAAGAGTGGAATTGTTCTGAAAAGCAGCTGCTATCTGTTGATTTCATTGTGGCCAAAATAAATGCTGCCAACACTTTCTAGTCATTGAAGGTCGCCCCTCGCCCCTCGCCCCTGGAATCGTGCGGTGCCCTGTGTGTGTTCCTGACCTCTGTAGGACACACCAAATTAACAGCACGCCCCCCGACCCCGTGCTTGTGCTTCGACTTGCACGCGCAGGAAGCGAAGGGAGAAGGGAGCGTGGAAGGGTGAGTGTATCTCCTCTCGGCGTGAATCTGGCGGTCAGTGGAAGGCATACTGCGGAGCTTCCTCTCGTTTGTCCTGAGAGGGGGAATGGGGATGGGGATGGGAAGTGATTGTGCAGCCTGGCACCTCCTGCTATATTTTTAAGTTCACAGGTCTGTGTTACAGAATCACAGGGTGGTTTGGGTGGGCAGGGACCGCTAAAGCCCACCCAGTCCAACCCCCTGCCAGGAGCAGGGACATCTCCAACCGGATCAGGTTGCTCACAGCCCCGGCCAACCTGGCCTGGAACGTTTCCAGGGACGGGGCACCCACCACCTCTCCGGGCAACCCGGGACACTGCTCCACCGCCGTCAGGGTAAATTTTTCCCGTGTCTCAAGATGCCTTCTCGCCCTCCCTTCCCCTTCCCGGCAAGCCGGCGGTTACGGCCGGGCCAGAGCCGCCCTGCGGGTGCCCGCCGCGGGGAGCCGGGCCGTGCCTGGGGCCGGGGCCCTGTCCCGCCATTTTCCCGGGCCGGAGGTCCGCGCTCCGCGGGCGCGGCTGCTCGGGGCTGCGGGAGCGCCGGGCGGAGCGGGCCGGCCCCTCGCCCCCGGGCGGCCGCGGAACGGCCCGGCGCGGCTGCTATTGGCAGCGGGAGCCCCGCCCGCGGCCGCCCGGCCGTGTCCTAGCGACGCCCGGGGACGCGGCCGGTAGCGCCGGTAGCGCCGGCAGCGCCAGGCCCGCCGCCGCCCGGCCCGCCGCCCCTCGCCGCCGCCATGAGCGGCCCGCAGCCGGGGTGAGTGGGGCGGGGGGGCGCGGGGGGCCCGCGGCCGCTGTGCGGGGTCGGGGGGCCGTGCCCGGTTAACGCGCCGTGCACGCGGGGAGGCGCGCAGGGGTGTCCTGCCCGGCACAGCGGCGGGACGGCAGCGGGGCCGGGGGCGGGCGGGGTGCGCGCCCCCGTTCCCGTTCCGCGGAGGGGCGGACGCGCTCCCCCTCTGCAGGCTGTGCGTTTCGGCCTCCCCCGGGGTGGCGTGAGGGACCGGGGAGCTGCGGGCTGCGCCGATCTCCGTCTCCGTGAGCGAACTTGACAGGTCCCGTTGTGCGGGCGGTGCTTCGAGTCGAGAAATAGCGACACGGCTTGCTCGTGGTTGTAAACCGATCCGCAGCAGAGCAGCGGTCCTTTGGCTCCCATTTCCATGTCCAGTTGTGTTCCACACTGGAACCTGTAGCACGATTTGATTATTTAAAAACCTCTGAAACAGCGTTGTGCATGAAAATCTCTTTTATGAAGAAATATATGGAACTCCAAACAAATACAACTGTTTCACTCCAGTTACCACTCAAGGCACTTCTGCACTCTGCATGGCATTTGTTAATTCACTTTTTGGGAAACAATTCTGCTGCAGCTGATGGCATTCACTGCACAGATATTTCAAGGAATATCTCCGCTCTGCATCTGGCACAGGAAGCAGTGAAAATTACCGAGCTGTGACTTACAGAAGGCTTGCTGAGCTGGCCGGGGAGAGGCCAGCACGCGTGGGCTTTGCCTCTGCTCCCCACAGACCAGATGTAGCCCACGTCCCTTTCGGAAACATCAGACAGTGCCAGCCTCCTACAGCAGCCAAATGAGTCGTAGGATCACAAAATAATTCGCTCTGGAAGAGACCACGGGAGGTCTCTAGTCCAGTCTCCTGCTCACCGGGTCAGCTATGAGATCAGACCAGGTCACTGTATCCAGTCCGATCCCAAAAACCTCCAAGGATGGGAACAGCACGCCCCCCTGGGCTCCTCCTGCACTGCATGGCCCTCCTCACACTGAAAAACATTTTCATCAGACCCACCTCAGCCCTTCTTCTTTCACCTTGTACCCACTGTTCCTCCTCTGGCTCCATCTTCTCCACACCCCCCAGGCCCCGGCAGGCTGCTGTGGGACCGCGGAGCTGCCCCTGCCCAGGCTGCGCCGGCTCCTTCGGCCTCTCCTCCCAGGACACGTGCTGCGCTCCGCCGTCCCGGCGGCCTTCCTGAACTCGCTCCAGTGCAGCCAGGGCCTCCTTCCCAGGGCTCAAAACTGGACACAGCCGTGCACGTGCGGCCGAACGACCTGTGTGTCCGTGGAGCAAGACAACCGATGGGCTCGTTGAGGCCAGGTGGCCAGGGCTGAAGGGGTCCTGCTGGTATTTAAGCAGCGATACAAAGTGATTTGGAGAGACCGTGGCCTCTCTTTTCCTCAGTTATCACTTGAGTAAAACCGTGCGTGTGCGTGAGGGTTTGCGGGCTTGGAATAAACCAGTTGATTATTGTTAGACTCCAAAGGCCTGGTTAAATTTCAAGAAATTTGCTGACTTCAGTGAGAGCCCAGGGTTCTGCGGCCGGGGTCGGTCGGTGACCTGGCTGCAGGGCAGCACCGTCCCGTTGCCGGAGGAGGGCTGGTTCACACGTGTTACAGCCCTGCCTCCTGGCAAAGCAAGAGCCTCCTTCTGCGGAGACTGGGTCCCTCGCTTTACAATTCTAGGCAGGTGAGAGGCAGAGATCATTGATGGTTGACTTTCTGCTTTTAAAAATGTGAAAAATGTAATCTCTAGTGTCATATAAAGTGTGTTCTCATCTCTGATAGTAAGCAAGATAAAGAATATTTATTAAAAAAAAAGTGGACATCCACTGAAAAGTTATTGTTAAAGCAGGATGCTGCTGTTTCTCAGTGACTGCAGTCAAAGTCCTGTGTCTGGAACATCACTGCTGGAGAATTTGAGGAGCTTGCTTCACTTGAATCGGTCTTGAATGTGGGGAACTTGACTCAAATTTAGATGGAAGTGAGGGAGGATTTTGAGCAAATTAATTAAAAAAAAAATCAGGAGCAAACTGTGTACATTGATGCATTCTAAATAACCTTAAGTGTTAAATTGCTGCACTGCCGGAGTTACGTGGTCCTGGCTGTGATACCAAAGGAACAAATGTGATATTAGTTCTGATACGAGCTTCAAAACCAGTCCCGGAAACTACACATCAGTCAGTCTAGCTTCTGTGCCAGGGAAGTGGTCTGCAATTCTAATAAAAACCCTGGAATTTGTGGAGAGAAGAATAAACAGGATAAACAGGCAGAGAAAAATGAATCCCAGGAATATCCAGAAAACCAGACTTTTTGGACTTGCTGTGATATGGGCGGAACGAACGTTTTTCTAGTACCGTTTGAGACTGATGCTTTTCCTGTGCTGTGTGTTTTTCTAACACGCATTTTTGTCGGTTCTGCACTTCCATCTCTTGTAGGGGGTTTGGAAGTGACATTTGTAGGTAGTTCTTAAATATTTAAATCTCTGGATTTAAAGGAACAGGAACTTTTATTATCCATTTGTTGGTAGCGTGTGCAGGCGCAGAGGAGCAAATGAGACCAACGGTCTGTTTTGCTGAAGAGCTTGTTTCTGGCAGTCAAGTGAGTAACTCCTGCCGTTTCTCAGGTGACGTGCTGATAGGGAATCACCCCCGCGGTGAGGGGCTGCGTCACTCCGGGGAGCTAACAACGGGCCCGGATCTGTGTGGCAGCAGTTCTGTGGCTGCGTCTCTCTGAACCCTCCTCCTGCTCTTCCGCCCTCCTCGTCCGTAAGCGGTGCTCTGGTGATCGCTGAGCAGCGTTCTGAATTATTCTGAATTCTGGTGTCATTTGTGAGCAGCACAAGCGCTGGCTTCTCGTGCCAGCGGGGCTCTGCCGGAGCCCAGTGGTGCGGTTGCATTCTTTCTACTGGTTTAATGGGTTGTGGTTCAGGCCCGAAACATTTCCTTGTTTCCTCAATACCCTTTTGAACTCTGGATTTAGCTCAGCATTTCTGAGAACCAGCCTGTTCATACTTTAAATAAGAAAACGTGTACAGCCACTTTGAAGCTAGCGTTGCTACGTCCCTGTGCCTGATGGGAGTTGGGTTTTAACTGGTTGTATGGTCCGTGAAATACTAGATGGAGGATGTAAGTGAAAAGGACTTGGATTGAGTTTCTCCTCGGCCTCCGAGCGCCATTGCCAGGGGATACCCCACGTCAGTCCTCAGCACAGCTGATGGAATCGGGTGGTTTCACCTGCAAACAGCGGATTAAAACCAGCGATGTCGAACCGTTGCTATAGCACCAGGGCTCAATCAACAGGCAGCTAAACTGTTTAAAGTTTAATTTGTTGTTGGGAGGCTACCTGTGAGATTATTGTGAAACCCCAGGTAAAATTCCTACAAATCCATGATCTCTTTGATTTTTTTTTTTAATTTCTTTTTTTTTTTTTTAAATTGTTCTTTCTGTCCTTGAGTATACTTTTGTGTGTGGTAACTCAGCCCAGCAGCAGACATTCCTCTTGAATTGTCACAGTGAAAGATATGTAATAGGGGTACAGTGGCATTTAAATTTCAAACCAAAGGAAACAAAGAAGATCAATCTCTTGTTGTGTAATTAAAACGTGCCCTGCCTAGAGAGCCCAAGGGTCAGGCTGAACATACTGTGCAATGTGTCTGAGTGTACGAAGGTGACTGGATTTAGAGTATTGAAAAATGAAGCCTACTGTCACTTGTTTGTTGTGTCCTGTTTTCCAGAGGGTAAAGCAAGATAAGGTGGTTGTGCTACAAGCCATTTGAAAATGTGTCTGCTGATTACCGGTGCTTCAGTTTTTGTGTTCAAGTCTCATCTCTTAGGTCGATTTTTGTACGCTGTGATCTTTGGAAGCAGCAATAATTTGGCTCCGTTGGCTTTCCGGAGAAGCACGACATTCCTTGGGTGGAGCAGGGGAGGCCTTGCTGGGATGGTCTGTGTGGTCTGGTTCTCCGTGTGTGCTGGTCGTGCGGATTTTCACCAGTCAGTAGAGACATGCCATTTGTTTACTGTGGATTGTCCAATGTGTGCATTAAAGAGAATCTTTACAATATTGACTTGGGATAAAGACTTGAGAGGTTCTTGCATTTCGTGTCGGGCCTGTTTTTGTTGCTCTGGAGACAGAAGAGGACTTGTTCCCCCCTGTGTCGGGGGTCTCTGCAGGCTGAAGATCAGCAGAAGGCAGCGCAGCCCGGCCCTTCTGGCCACTACAGCAGCGTAATCCCAGCACTTGTCTTGATGGAACGGCACTCCAGAGCCGTCGTAGTACCGGCTGCTTGGTCTCTCTGAAACCTTGGGATCACAGACGGCCAAAGAGGTCTGGGTCCTTGGCTCTGGGCTGCGCTGATGCTGAACTGAGCAATGAGTTGTCCAGTGGCTCTGCTTTCTACGGCAGCAGGGGCTGGGCTCTCGAGAGAGCCGCCGTCGGCAGCGCTTGGCTGGCTGCTGACGCCCCAGTTTGGATGAGGACCCGTTCCTGACCTTCCAGCACGAAGCGTGCTCTCCTCGGAACGCGAGGCGGTGAAGAGGTGGCAGCCAGATGAGTGGCAGCGCAGGGGTGCGTCGGGGTGCACGCGGACAGATGAGCATGCTTGCTGGCCTTCTACGCGAACTCTGGTTTCCTGCAGAGTACCTCTGTTTTTTATTCAGCTCCAAGCATGGTGTGGCGCGGTACTGACCGGCCGACGGTCAGTTTGTTATCTGAGGAGGCTCTTCCAGGCGTTGTTCTTGGAGGAGACTTTCAGGGCCGGGCTCTGCTGGGCCCTGTGCCTCGGTGGTGGTGTGCCTTTTCATCCTGAGCTGCTGTAGCCTCTGCAGAAGTCACTCGTTTCCCGTAGGAATCTTCCGGAGGCAATAAGATGTTACCGTTACGTAATCTAATGGGCATTTATCTGACAAAATGCTGGGCGTGGGTCATCGACAGCATTTTGTGCAGCAAACTATCGGGTAGGTCTTTATAACTTAAGCTGTAATAATTGCCTGTCAAGGGGATTATATGCGTCTGTATTGGTTTTATTTCAGGTTTCTTGCAACCTACAACAGCCTCACAGACAAACACCTGGTTGGATATTTCAGCAATGCCAGGATAAGACAACATCTTCAGAGATCAGGACTGGTGAGATTGAAAAGTTTCCTTTTCTGAGAAAAAAAAGAAAAGAATTCTTAATTTCATTTAATATTGCACAATTCAAACCACTGGTGGTTCTGTTGTTTATTTGTTAGAGGTATGTGTTGTCATTGGGAAGGCTTTGACCAGCCTGCCAAACAGGAGAAGTTATACTGTGCCAGGTTGAAGCCACGTGATCACACCGCAGCTGCGGGTGGGTTTGTTTAATCCAGGCATTGCCAGGGCATTACTGCGTACCCTTGGGTCAGCTGGGCGTGGCAGGGATGGGGGCTGTGGTGTGTACAGGTGTGGCAGGGATGGGGGGCTGTGGTGTGTAACAGGTGTGGCAGGGATGGGGGCTGTGGTGTGTAGCAGTGTCACAGGGATGGGGGGCTGTGGTGTGTAGCAGTGTCACAGGGATGGGGGCTGTGGTGTGTACAGGTGTGGCAGGGATGCAGTGGTGTGTAAGGCTGCGCTACTGAAATCGGAGTGACGGAACGACAAGGCAAGCTGAGCTGGGAGCTGAGCTCCGTGTGCGGAGTGGTTTTGAAGACACTAGTGACAGCTGAGGAAATGCGGCAGCCGGCGCTAAGCACGTCTCGGGATGTCGAGGTCCAAGGGCCAGCTGGGCTGTGAGGATGCTAGCCTGGGGGCTGCTGGTGGGTGGTGATTCCACACTAGCAGTGGGGTGCACGCTCCACAGAATAGCGATCTTACGCTGCCACTGCACCTTCTGTAATGCAGCAGTCATAACGCTTCTCTGCGTGAAACTGGGAGCAGCGCTGACACGGAGTGATGGTGGGTGCGAACACCGAGGGCCCTGCGTGGCCCGGAGCAGCTCCTCAGTTTCAGTGGCGTTCCGCACACGGCACTGTATTGCTGTGCGGTTATGGTGATGTGAGAGGGAGTGTCAATCTGCTTGTACTTCACATCCAGGCAGCAGAAATTTCATGGAGAGGTTTTGATACATACAGAACGTTTGTATGGTTTTGCTCCATATTTCTTTTTGTTCGTTGGAGTTTGCCTCCAGTTTGCAAATATACAGGATCATAGTGATGCTCTTAGGTTTTTTAAACCATGAAATCTAAGCATCTTTGGCTCTACTAGCTGTTTAAGTAGCTTCAGTGTTATTTTTCAAAAGCATTTAATGGAAAACTGAAGGATTTTGTAAAGGTGAATGTGCTGAATCTTTTGAAAAATACCGATGCACTCCCAGGTGTGACTGCCTGGCACGGGCAGATGCAGCCCTTACGCTGTAGGAAGGCAAGTGTTTAATTCCCCTCCACTGCCTTGGGCAATGGAGGGTAAGGCTGAGCCCTTAACTGGTAGAAGATGTGCCTGCTGCTCTCCTGCGCCCTTCGTTTGGCTGGTGGGTTCATGGAGTCAGAGAAAGTGCAGTTCTGTGCTGGGAAGGTGAGTTCCAGCGCCGTGGCAGGAGCAGAGGTAGTGGCTAACTGGGAAAAGAGAGCAGCCTTTCTGGGAAACTGCACTCTCTTTAAAAACATACTTTATTCTGTCTTTTCATCATCTTTTTAGTTACATTGTGTTTGTTTATGGCAGATCTCCAGGAGTGGAAGAATAATACCCGAGAAGGAATACTGGCTAAATGCCATCAGGAGGGATCACCAGAGATACGTGGAGGAGTGCCTGGCTCGGGCCATATTTCAGAAGGTTCTCGACATGGAGGTACGCATTGACGAGTGATGTGTACGCCTTTTCAGATACTTCCCTCTGACAGCCAGTGGCTCTTAACTCGTGCCAGACTGTTTTCCATAGCTGGGCCATCCTGCTCTCCTGGAAGGCTCTCTCCTGCGGGGAAAAAGGACGATCTTTGTGCTTGACATCCTTGCGTGAAACCTCCACTGGCGTCCAGCTGTTGAACCATACTGGTGTTAGAACATACGCCGTCCTGGCTCGCTTACTGCACTTCGACGGTCATGGCATCATGGGCTGCTATTCACAGGGCTAGTTTGCTTTAAAAAGTTCTAATCCAAACAAAATAGCTTGAACATGGTTACGTATTTTATCTCAGTACAAAGTTCAGGCACGTTCCTGGTAAGCACCGGGAGCGGAGCTGGTCCCTACCACTTCATAATGCTCCTTTCTTCCCTTACCACCGTTACACAGCCGGTGCGGTGCACGTGGGTCCAATCAATCCTGCTTTCGTAGCAGCGCTCAGTGAGGGTCGCGGCCAAGGAGCAGGCGAGCGAAGCAGAACAGAAGCAAGTGTTCTTACAGTCATTGACACCTCATTAACATCCATTAATGAGATTTCTCTTTCTCTTACATGGATAGCGTCGTCATCAGCTGGAAATAAAAAAGAAACTTGAAAATTCCATGAGGAAGGAAAGGGTGCAGAAAATCAAGGTAAGACTTCATGTCTGTTGCCATTTTTTAATCTTTTCTAGTTCTACCATTTCTGGTTTGAAATGGGGAGCCAGAACAGGCTGAATAATTTAAGATACGTGTTGCAGTTCTCGTAATTCTAGACACTATCTGCTTTTGACTGCTGCAGGGCCATGAGCTCACATTTTCAGCCGTCTGCCTCTCCACATGATGTTTGGCAAAACCAGCATGAAAGTAATGAAAAGAGGTTTCAGAAGTCTTCACTTTGGTGTCATGCGGGTAGAGCTTAATCCTGTAGTTGTCAGAGTCATGGAAATCCCACAGAAGTCAATGGTTCTTCTCCCCATGAAGTCACTTGGACTCATATGGAAAAGTTTTTTTTTTTGCATTGAGAAGCTAGTTGCTTCTTTGAGCCATTGAAGAACAATGTCAAATCTTTTTAATTTTAAATAATACACTTATGAGCATTTAATCAGGTAAAGAAAGGAGGAGATCTTAATGAAAAACTCTGATCACTAAGGTAATTGCAAAGGCCCTATTTACTGACAGAACTTCTGCTGGTAGAAAGTCACCACAGTGGAAGCAACAACTAAGGCACCCTATCAAGGGATTCTGGACTTGGATAATTTTGGAACCAAACCTGCTTCCTGCAGTGAGGTGTGTAAGGGAGACACCTGTAGGTATGTGATTTGTGTCTTTGCTGTGATGCCGCACTGGGACACAGGAGCCTGGCTGGAATTAGCAGTGTAATTTAATTCTCACCTCATACACTCAGTGAATTCCGCTAAGTAGCTAGCCGAAAAGGAAAGGAGAAAGACAGATGACTGGGCAAGGGAGGATGAGAAGCATAGCTGTCTATTTCCAAAGGGCAGTCAGCCCAGTGTGGAGCTTTTGAGAAGAAAAGGTAGTGAGAGGCAGCAGTAGCAAGGAAGTGGCAGGTGCACTCAAACTTAAAAAAGAAAGAGACCTTCAACCAAACCAAGAATTGGGAGATACACCAAAACAGGTAGAGGAATTGAATTTGGGGGGATCTGCAGCTGGAGAGGGCTGCAGAGAAATGAATCAGAGATGAGAACCACTTTTTTTCCCTCATCCCTCTCTCATTCTCACCTTGTTTTTCTTTCCTTCCTTGACTAGATGTTCCATCGGGTCTAGGCAATTTGATCGTCATAGCTGTGCAAGGAAAGGCAGATGGAAGGCAAGCCCAAGCATTGCTGTTAAGAGTATTTAGTACCTCAGAGACCTAAACTTCTATTCTTTCAGGTGGAACAATCCAGAAGATCAGTGGAAGGTGCTAGGCCTATGCGCTCCCCACATCCACCGCTTGGTCCAAGAAGTCGTTATGTGCACCATCCTCTAGTGGCTGTAGAACCAGCTGGGCACTCACAACTGGTGAGTTTCACCAAATCTCCATGTGCTACAGCTGAGAGTGTGCACATACACCTGTGGTGCCTGTGCTTAGTCTAGAGCATCACTGCCCTGATTGCTCCAGGCTAGTGCCTTGACCTTCGTCACTTGAGGCTGATCTCCTGTTTGCCAGATTGTGTGTTTAAAGAGAAATCTCGAGAGCTGATGTTGCAGGAGTGGCACATCAGAACTTAGGAAAAAAAAAATCTTTGCTTGTGACAAATCTGCTTTAATCTTTCCCTTTTACTGCCTTATCAGCCAAGGCCGGGCCAGGATCAGGACGCTAAGTGTTGTCAGTGAGTACTGTGGCTGTAGGCGAGTTTATAGATGTTGGAAAATCCTGCAGTGGGGATCTGCAAAACAGAGCTGAAGGGGTGCAGTGAGACTAAAGCTCTGCCTCAGGAGCCTCTTACTCTGCTAACAGGCAGAGAAGGAATGTTAATATACTCCTGAGATATGATGATGCTGAAGTCTAAGATCCAATATATAGTCCTGTTTCAACTAGTTCTCTGTTTCAGTAACGATAATTGGTGCAGATCGAAGAGAGACTTTCAAGCCCGACTGACTGTTCCTTTCTGTCCCGTGCAGAGGGCACCTGGACCTGTACTTGATCATAATGGTGGACATCCACCTCATCAGCACCGATACAAGGAGCCTGCCTTTTCTAAGATGGTGAGTTAACTCAGTTAAACTGCTCTTGGAGTTTAACATTTCAACGTGGTATTCTGAAGGGTATACAAGGAAAAGATGAAATTAAAAAGTTAGAAAAACACTGAAGATTCAACAAAATAGGCATGCTTTTGTCATGCATTCTGTCAGTGTCCGTGCGCTGGAGTCACCCAAACACAGCACGCTGCTGCAGTTTCTGCGAGTTCATTATGCTTGCTTCAAGGCTGCACTGTGAAGGAACAGTAGCAAAGTCTAGAGTCATTTTGGATGCTCGTTTTTGGATGCTCAATTAGAGATGCCTAAATGGATCTGGCTCTTCAGAGGCAGACTAGAAAATTCTGTTTCCTGAAGGTACCTGAGAATCACTGGTCACTTCCACACATCTTGATTGCTGCTAGTTTTTTTTTTTAATGGTGCTACTCTGCACTGGAAACTATGGACTGAGATTTTGTAGCTGTTTGCTTTTTCCTTTTTTAGACTTCCTGGCGTCCAAATACAGCCCCAGGAAATATGCAACACCCGCTTCGCCTCCAGCCACTTCACGGCTGTGCTGCAGTAGGGTCTGTACCGAAGGCTTCAAGCTCCAAACAGAAGTGCCACATAACTGAAAATGATCAGCAGCTTGCCGGTGAGGTGAGGCCATATTTCATTCTGAAAATAACCTAATTTTAGGGGCAGCTTTATAATACTGCTTTAGTGCTGTAGTTACCAGAACTGTATACATGTCTACCAACTGGTTCCCAGCTTCTGTATAAACTCTCCTTTTTAACTTCCCCTTAGTTTTCAAGACATTTTCTTACTGATCTAATGGTTCTCAAACACAGTCGGGAAAAATGTGGTGACTCGTCTTCTGCAGTATAAAATGGACAGTGGGATAGAGTGCAGCCTCAGCAAGTTCACTGATAACACCAAGCTGTGTGGTGTGATAACACGCTGGAGGGGAGGGAGCCATCCAGAGGGACCTGGACAGGCTGAGAGGTGGGCCCGTGCAAATCCAGGCTGGGTGGAGAATGGATGGAGAGCAGCCCTGAGGAGAAGGACTTGGGGGTGCCGGTGAATGAGAAGCTCAAGGTGAGCCGGCAACGTGCACCTGCAGCTCAGAAACCAACGGCATCCTGGGCTGCATCCCCAGCAGCGTGGGCAGCAGGCCGAGGGAGGGGATTCTGCCCCTCTGCTCTGCTCTGGTGAGACCCCACCTGCAGCACTGCGTCCAGCTCTGGAGCCCCCAACATCAGAAGGACATGGACCTCTACATAGATTTTCTGTTATGTAGAGAGGAAGGCAGCCACTTGGTTAACACCAATAACTCAAGAATATTTTTACACAAACATACAAGTTTTCATCTTTATCTACCACTGCAAAGTAGCAAAAACCAATTTTTTTTTCCTTTTAACTATTCCTCCTGCTAAGTCACACTAGTGGGTTCAGAGACTGAGAGCTTTTTGGGTGGCCAAACATGATCTTGATATGTACGCAGTTGCTTTCAGGTGAGATTTGGACTTGTCTTCTGTTCTAGAAAAGCATTACGTAGTTGGCTTTTTGTTAGGAATTCCATGGGACTGGAGGATTTTGGAATGAGACTGTCACCTGCTACCCCTGACGAGCAGACACTAAGTATAGCTCCCTTCTGCTATGCATTTGCTCTGTATTGTCATGGTCATGATCCTTTCTCGAAGGATTTGCTGGCACTATCTATGTCTACTCAAATTATGAGTGATTACGAGTGATTTTAATGATTTCTTTAGTGCTCATTACTGACAAAACAGCTAAATCCAATCCAGAGCATGCAACGTTTGCAGAATTTCTTCTCTAGACATCTTGCTTTTCAGGGCCCTGGTTCTCTGTTTGCATTTCATCCTGAAGGAGAACTAACCCTCCACTACAAATGAGAAAGAAGCGTTTTAAACCACATCTTGTACAACTGATGCCAGATGGTATTACTGTTGGAAGATTCTGGCTGCTTTGGAACTCGCTTGCCAGCTGCGAGCAGGCAGCGCTGCTGTGGGGTTGTGCAGTGTTCTCTCTGCCTGCTTACAAATATACCTGGGTCAGTGTGGTGTGAATGTATGAGGGGGACCTCTTCAAGGAATCTGCCTGGTGCTTTGCAAGTGAAAAGAAAGGATTTTGGCAAAGAAATGTTTTCATTAACAAAATGGCAAGCACCAAGGGATAATCTGTTTCTGACTGCTACAATTCATCAAGTGTTCTAGAAGTATGTGTGCTAGTAAACGCACAGAGTAGTCAAACCACAGTTAGTTCAACATGCTTGTTAATTCAACATGTTTGCATAACCTATGTAACCTGGCTGAAATGTTTCTGCAGGGGGAGAGGAGCGGGTTAAGACTTATGAATTCAGTGGAATATGTGCCTGGTATATCCCCGTATCAGCTCCCTGCCATCAACAACTATGCGATACCAGTGCCCCCTCCCCGCCTGCAAAAAGGAGACAAGACCCTAAATGCAGTGAGGAGTGGGATGCCCAGAGGCAGACGATTTCGTCCCACCACTGCACCAAATGACCCAGAGCAACTTGTAACAAAGGTAACTTCTCTCTGCCTGCTTCTCTCTGTGTGTAGGTGCATCGCCTTCCTCACTGATGTGTCTGCCTCATGCTGAAAGATATGGATAGCTAGTTTGCATGAAGATTCACAAAATTTTTGAAAGAAATAAAATTTATAACTATTAAAATACATCACTGCCACCCATCTCTCTGTATACTAAAGTATTTGATGTTTTTTGTCAGCTGGGGGAAAAAATGGTGCTTGAACGGAAAAACACATAGCCACCCTTATTTAAAGCCTTCCACCTTAGTCAATCTGACCCTGTCTCTGGCCATATCTAGCACCAGCACTTCAAAGGGATGTGTGAAACGCCTTGGGTGTATGAAATCTGCATCCCTTAACACTATAGCTCCAGCCAGTTTTGACTCCTGTAAGGGAAATAGTAGGAACCCAGGGCTGAGAGGGACAATATGGGTAATTAAACCTGGTCCCTGCGATTCTGGGCAATTCAATGCAATAGATTTTCAGTCCAAAATGTTTTCCTGCCCTTCTGTGTGTTACAAAACACTCCCCAATTTAAGCAGTTCAAGGCCCATCTTAAAAGACTGGAAGCCTCAAGTGTGTGCTGCACACGCATAACCTGTGTGTTCACCTTTCGCTGGAGTTGGAAGCTGAATGCATTTTTTGTATCTTCCCTGCTGCAGGGTTCTGCAGGATTCCCTAAGCCCACATTCTGCAGCAACGCACTTGTTA
Organism: Tetrax tetrax; assembly: GCA_009806455.1. Classification (NCBI taxonomy): domain Eukaryota; kingdom Metazoa; phylum Chordata; class Aves; order Otidiformes; family Otididae; genus Tetrax; species Tetrax tetrax. Next base: position 37,993 of record WHYT01016291.1, read on the forward strand.
CCATGATCTTTCTAGGAAAAAGTCTGCATTTATCTCACAACGATGCTGCTTACAGAGATGAAATCAAAATCTATCAGCAGCATTGTGGAGGAGAAAACCTCTGTGTCTACAAAAGCAAGCTGTTGGAAGGAGGTAAGGACAAAGACTCAGAGTTCACATTGACTCTGGCAACATCCTTTTTTTTTTTTTTTGGCTAAAATGTTGATGTGATATCCAAATGATTTCAGCTGAGTTCAGTCAAGATATCAAAAATCCAGGGATTTTTATACCATCTGCCTCCACACTAGATCTGGATCTACTGTTTCATGACTGAAAGTGAGGTTACAATTACTTTTGTTAATTATGGTAGAATGAATTTAGAGAACTAATTTAATGAAATACTGTAGCTTAGATTAATTTTGGATAGAGATGTATGGTTAATAAAGTAGTTGTAGTGGTAAACTGTCCTTAAATAGGGGTTATCTGTTTCTGACTTGCTGAAATACATCGATGCATGTTGCTTATTGCTCCAGAAGGAAAAGTACACAGTGGGAGCCCAGTTCCCGTCTCTCTTACGGGAGTGCGGTTGCATCACAGCAGTAAAAGGCAAATTATGTTTTGGGAAACTGGGAAGAGGAAATGACTGGGAGTTATTCACTTGTGAGGAAAAGTGACTCCACAGATCATAGCCCTCATTGCAGCTCACAGAACCCACGGTGTCTGGGTTTGCGCTTTTGCGGGATACGGAAAGCCGGCGCAGAGCTCCCTGCGCTTCCGCCTGTCCCCTGCGGTGCGGGCGCACTGCGGTGCCCACGGCTCTGGTCAGGGTGTTTGCTGCAGCTGTGTCCCTGCTGTGCAGAAGGTGTCCTTTGTGTGTGCTCCCGTGGTCCCGAGCCCCATTGCACCTGTTGGGGAACCTGCTGGAGCGCAGCGCGGCTTCCTCCCCGCTGGCCCGCGCTGGGTTTGCTCCCTTTGCCCACCATGGCTTGTGGGCTAAGGGACGTGGCCCGGCCTCCCCACCGCTGCGCGGAGCCGCGTGGCAGCCTCAGTGCCCTTGGGGCCCGGGGCCGAACTGTGCCCCTGCAGAGCGGCCTGGAACGGCCCCAGGAACAGCATCTTCCAGCTGCTCCTGCAAGGCAAGCGGCAGGGCTGATTCTGCTGAGACGGGGCGCTCTGGTCTCTGTTGTGCTGCGGCAGTGAGTGGCCAGACTGAGGATGTATTCGCTTGGCACAGGTGTGTCCAGCTTGGCACTCCTGGGACCAAAAGAGACGAGGCTGGTGCGTGGGGAGGAGGTGGAGTTTCACCAGCTAATAAATAGAGCTGAGAACCAGAGTATCTGGGTGCTTTGGTGGTGGTGCAGATGAGATACGATGCAACAGGCTGACAGTAAAGCATAACCTTTCTCTTCAAACCTGTTCCTTCCTGTGATGACAGAGACCTTTCAGTTCGTCTCAAAGAGGCACCATGGTTTCCCGTTCAGCCTCACCTTCTTCCTCAATGGGATACAAGTGGACAGGCTGAGCTGGTGCTGCGAGTACAAACATCAGAAGCATTCCAGGCTGGGAGGCAGGCATGGATACTTCAGGTTCCTCAATGTGGAGGGAGCAGCTCCTTGCTACAGGTATGGAGACAAATACACTCTGCTCACAAGGACTTAGCAGCCCAGTTTTTAGACGGTTTATCACTTGTTTCCTCTTTTTTAATCTTTCTGGCGCCCCACAGCTCTGTGGAACCTCATCTGTTTCTCAGCGCCCCTTGAAAAGTGCAGAATTGAGCTTATCCCTCAGGGCCCCGCATCCGAGGATGCCGTCAGTCAGGCTCTCCGTGCTGCCCCGCCAGCCGCTCTGTGGGTGCGCGGCAGTGGCGATGTTTGCGCTGTCGGGGGCGGTCAGCACCTCCTCAGCGGCCCAGCGCAGGGCAGTGGGTGTGGGGTGGTGTCCATGTGCCCCTTGCCTCTTACTGGTGGAAGTGAGAGGGAAGTAAATCTCCAGTGCAGCTGAGGTAACTGTAGTTTTCAGGCTGTTCTTTGTGGTTGTGAGAACAAGATAGTTTATTTTTACACAGCTCTGCCTCTAAGGTGGGATTGTGCTGTAACACCCCTGGCTGCAGAATAAGACAGTGTTGCATGTTGGCCACGTTTCCGACAACAGGCCTGTGCAGAAGCTTCTTGGTTTTGGGCAAAAGTCAAACCTGTGAGCAACAGCTATGGCTTTGCTGAGAAGCTTTAATTTAAAAAGAAATCTTCCTTTTATGTGATTAAGTCATGCCAGACAAGTAAACTTCTGCACACCCGGATGACTTAAAATCTTTTTTATTCCTTTTATAAGTAATTTTTAAAAGAGCAGCAAGCAGTTGGAAGCTCCAGAGCTATGCTCTATTTTTCAGGTAAGGACCGAATTAAAAGACAAAAAATTCTACTTTATTGCACCATGGGTTTTTATTCCTATCTAACATTGAACATGATTTATATAAATATATTACTTACTATAAAGTTCAAAGTAGTTTTTCGCTGAATTCAGAATGGATTTAGTGGCTATGGAATTTAGGAAATGCCCAAATCCTACCTTTTGTGTTGTTTCTAGAAAGATTTGAGGTGAATTTTCTGAATTAATAGTCTCCAGAAACTGGCTGATTTCTTCCTGAGTCACCCCCACCTTCTGTCCACCTTCCCCTCTCATTCTTAGTGATATCTTTGTTTCTCTGTCTCTTGTCAGTCCATCCAACCTTATCTGGTGACTGAAAACCATCTCCATTAACCAGATTCTCCCCATCAATGACGGCTATTTTCACATCTCCTTCAGGTGAAATGCAGTTGTGTTTGTTTCTTGTTTTGCGTATGACACCACATCCACACACTGAACGCCCACTCTGATTCTCCGTAAAGATCCCAGTGGATTTTCCCTGTTGGGTTAAGGCTTTGGCTCACAGAGAGGTGGTGCTGCAGTGATTTCTACACCGATGCTGTGATCATTGCGCAGAGTTTTCTGCTGGCCTAGGCCCAGCATTTCTGTACAGTAGAAATGCTTCAGTATCTCCAAGGTCCCTGAAAAAAATACCATGAACAAATAATTAAAAGGTAGGGCACTTTCAGAAATTGTCATGCTTACACTTCATGCCCCAAAGTAAAGGATTCCTAGACGGAATGACTGTAGGGCATTTCACAGCAGGTTGTGAACAGCTGGAGCGCAGGGAATTGCACTCAAGCCTTACATAGAAAAGCAGTTCTGGGGGAGGAAAGGGTTTTAAGCCACAGCTGTCTGTGAAGAAAATAGTTTTCCAGAGAGACTTGTGATCAGCTAAAGTTCCAGTTCCAGTTCCATCCTCTCCCTGCGGATCTGAATCAATGCACTCCGTACACCGCACCGTCCTGCCGCTCGCGGGTGCTGTGACTGGCTCTTCTGGCTGCCGTTAGCGTTAATTGGGAGGGGGAGCGCTGCGCCCTCACGGGAGCCTCCCAGCCATCACACAGAGAGGCTGCCGCTCCATTTTGTACCAGAGGAGCAGGCTCAACCAGGCATTCAAAAGGCTTTGTTTTCCAGCTGCTTGGGTTTCTGTTAGGTAGGAAGCTGAGAATAATTTTATTTAAATCTCCCTCTTCCCCTGCAGTTATTGGACCCAGCAGACAAATTAAAAAACAAAACTCTTATCCACAAAACCCAAGTTATCGCTTTACTGGTGTCACAGCAGGATCTGGATCAAGCACAGCTCTGACGTGAAGCTTGTCTGTCTGGCTCAGTGATGGCATCTTCACAGCTTGGTGTACCTTCAAATTAACGGCCACTTATTCTAATTTTGATTTTAATCTGTTTATACTTCAGTTTTCACCTTTGAGTGCAGACAGCATTACTCTCATGCAAGGAGGAACAGCATCGGTGTTTGTGGAGCACGTGAGGATTTTGGGGTGCTTCTCCAAGTCAGTCATTATCAGGAGCCTCGTTGTCTGAGTGGCAATGCAGAGGCAGGCGGGTAGCTAGTTTTGCTGCTGATAATGAGCTAAATAGCGCACCGTGTCTGCTGCCCTTCCATTGTTCACAGAAAGAAAAATGTGATACTTCCCAATTCTCCTTGGTTTTTTATAGGTGCATTATTGCAATGGGTCTGGACAAAAAGCCATCCCCTCCCAAGAGAAAGATGGAGATCCTCGAGGAAAAGCACGTGAGAGATGGTGTGCACAGCGAGCCGAGTAAAAGCAATGTTGAGCAGAAGTCAAGCAAAGGCTCAGTGTTAGTCATCTTACCAGGTCACAAAGCAAGTGTGGAAGCTACTGAGGGGAAAAAGGAGACCAGACAGGAGTACAGAAAAGAAGAAAGGAAAATTCTGTCTGATCGGGAGAGTGAAGATAGTCAGGAAGACACCGGCAAAAATGGTACAGTATTCCAAAATACGAGCAGAGGATGAAAAATGGGAGAGGATGATTCTGGAAAAGGGATGGGACTGTGGGCCTCCAGCTTGCCCTGGAGCATCCTCTCGTAGGACGCCTCATGTGTGAGAAATGTGGTGATGCCTGTGTCTGGGCAATAAAATCAGTGGGGCTCCTTGCAGCCAAGCAATAGGATGAGAGGGTTTTGCAAGAGCTGAGAAAGTGAGTAAGGTCTGAGAGGTGAATCAGGAGCCTGAGGTAGGTGAGCACGCAGGAGGAAAGCGGGGTGGTGAGGGAGAATGGCAGCAGGTGGAGGGCAAGCAGAGCAGAAGGAAGAAATGGGACTGGGCGTGGGTAGGGAGATGGGTCTGAGGTGAGCTCCTGAGGGAGACAGGACATCAGCAGAAGGGGAATGGAGAGAAGACGGTGGCCACAGGGGCAAGAGGTGGGAAAGCTGTGAGATGAATGGAGGGATGAGCTCTGAAGGGGAGGAGGCTGAATGCTGGGTGCAGAACGGGAGGGAAGGTGGGAAGAGCATGTAGCAGCAAAACGTCAGCAAGGTCAGCAGCAGATGAACTATTTTGGTCTTTTCTCCTGTCTGTTGCCAGCGGGAGTGCAACGCTTTGTTCCCCTAAGGCTCTTTCCAGTCCCTTCTCCACCACACTGCCTCAGGCACTGCTTACCTTACACCTGCCCAAACCTCCAGCTTCCTCGCTTCCTGAGCATTTGTTCCCTCTGCTCCAGGTCTGCCAGCACACCTTTCTTGCCTTCCCTGCTCTGACCCCGCCGGGGCTGCCGTCCTTTCCCTTTCCTCAACGCTCCCGTTGCCTGGTGCAGCTGGCTGACCTGGCCCTTTCTGCTTGGGTCCCATCTCGTTTCCGTTGACAGAAATTTAAAAAGAAAGACTGGAGAGAGGCTGCCTTTGCTGAAAGCTTGCCCAGGGGGTGTTTCTTGTGCCAGACAAAGATAGTATTTGTGGTATAAAAATGATGCGTGGCAGCTCCGAGCACGTGCTGGGAAAGTGCCGTTTCCCGGTGCCGCCCGAGGCCGGTCCCTGCTGCGGTCAGGCTGCGCGCGATCCGCCTGCCCCGTGGGAGAGGCTCAGCCCGTGCCTCCGCTCACTCCTTGGTATAAAGCCTTTTCCAGAGTAAGGCAAATCTAGGGAAAGATTTTAATTCGTACCTCCTAGTCCTATTTTTACTCTCATAATTCTGCAGTGCTGCTGCTCAGCTCCCTCGTTAGTCCCTGTGGACGCGTGTTTGGGATTAATCAAGCCTTTTTCCTTCCGGGAGGTGGGCACCTCTGACAGTTACCTAAGGAGGCCTTGCTTCCAACAATGCTGTTGGAATCTCAATTGATTTTTAATACAGGAAATAAATCTCCCTATTCCCTTCATTCTCATTGTCTGGGTAATTGTTTATTTGCCTAATTGGTTCTGCGTCAGAAACTCTTCCCTTCTGCCCTTGGCATTCTGTCAGTTCAGTACTTTGGAAGCACTGATGGAAAGAAAAAGAGGCGAGCAGTAAAATCTGAAAGGTGGGAAACTGCGGCCCCAGGGACAGCTGGCACGTCAGAGGCAGCAGCTCTCCTTCGCGGTTTAGGGTGCGCGCCGCGGTGGGATTGCTGACTGTTAAACGGAAACGATGGCCTCGCTGCGCGCGCTGGTGCCCGGGGATCTGCGCGGCGCGGCCTTGGCTGGGAGGGAAGGGTTCTTCACGCCCGTCCGTGGAGATGGCCTTTGCCTGTAGGTCTGAGCAGTTGTCTGTGGGGTGTTCCGGCCTGTCGGGCTCGGAGCTGGGGTGAAACCCAGAGCACGGTGGTGCAGGACTGGGGATTTGCCGTAAGCTGCCTTTGTAGTGGGATCTCCCCTGGGGCCTGGACAAGCCTGTTAGAACAGTGTGATAGCAGCGCCTTCCTCCGCAGCACCCTTTGGCTGCGTTAATTAATTCATGTAGGTTGTAAGCCACTGCTTTGCTAATTGGCCCTGTCAATCCACATTCATCTTACTTTGTGCTACAATATATTACCTTTCTCCAGCTTTCTCTATTGCTTGCATCTTTTTGATTGCAACAAGTTTTTCTCCTGTAGTGACTGTCTTGCATTTTATTTCTGAGTTTGACCACTCTGAGTTTTTCCAGTCTTTCAGTAGCTAATGATTTTGGTTTTGTTTTTAATGTCTTAATCGTATTTGATGCACCATTCAGTAGCTTTATTGCCTTTTTGCTATTGTACCTATGAAGAACATGATGCTTTTTTTGATAATGCGCTCTTATGATTCCTATTTGTGGTCTTAGATTCTCTCATGGCTTTAAAAAGACTGGGCAAATGCAAAGGCAAAAGGAGATTAATGAAGTTAACCTCTGTCTGCTTAAAAAGAACTTTATTAGTTGTGAATTCCATTTCCTGTCTCACAGTATGATTCTTTTATTTTAGAGTATGATGAAGATTTTGAAGGAGATGAAGCAGTTAATGAAGAGGGACAGACTGATGATCAAATGAGTGGAATGTCAAAGTCATCTTCAGATGATAAAACCCGTAATTTAGATTATGAAAATGAGAGTGAAAGCTCATCGCAGAAGGCACTGCAAGCCTCTGACAGTGAGACAGACGAAAGCGATGGATACTCTGACAGTGGCTCAGAGGACGATAAACAAGGTTAGCTTTTTCATCATGAGGCTTAGAGAAGCTGACCTGATGCATGTTTTACATTTTCTGCGTGCCCAGTACGTATGTTGAGGCTGTGTAGGAAAAAAAGTGCAATTCCTCCTGAATTGGTAAAAGACAGCTATTTTATCTGTTCTGGCTCATTCTGCCCTCTGTCAATGAAATACAGCCAAACCCCCTGGCAGTGTGAGCGGGTGCCAGCTCACAGCAGACACTGCTGAACTATTTCTTCTGGCGTAGGCTGTCCCCGCCGTGCAGCGCTGGTCCCTGGCAGCGCAAGCTTCCTTTCTGTCGGGCTCCTAGAGGCGAACGCTGCAAGCACCCAGAGATTACCCAAACCACGAGTTTCTGTGTAATTTAACTTTAACTGTTGCTAGCTTCAACTTTCCTCTCCTGCTGACCTGAAACTCCATCTGCTCTGTACATTTACTGTGCCTTGAATTCATCTGCTGAGCCTCGGTTTGTAATTTTTTTTCAAAGAACTCACTTCCTTTCAGTTCAGCACGTGTGTTCATGTTGGTAGACCAAGATTTTGGGGAGCAAGCTTTTGGGCACACAAAGTATGATTTTGCGTTTCAGTAATGGGTACGCTAATCCACTCACAGCCTACGGGTGCGGCTCTGGTAGGACTACGTGCTAACAGAAATGGGACCTGGATTTTCATGAGTACACGCTGCACACAGATCTTGTCTCACCTTGGGTCGGTACATCATTACATTTGCTCAGGAGAGTCTGACTTTGTTAGGGCCTTGGCTCAGCGCAGCCAGCACAGAGAGGTTTAGAATAACACCCAGATAACTGGGGTGCCAAAGATGTTACTTTTGCAGATGTTTGGTGACAAATACTAAACCAACATTATGTTTCTATTTCTAGACAGGAGGCCTGCACGCTCTCTCTCATCCGTCAGTACTCAGTATGGCAGTGAAGATGACTCTCATGCTGAACTGGTGGCAGACGATGTTAAGGACAACGAGGACTATCGGCTCCAAAAGGCGTCTGATAACGCAGCACATGCACACTCTGGAAATGAGAACGAGGAGAATAAACCACTCGGAAAGGAGGAAAATCAGGAAACTTTTGCTCTGGAAAAGGAAGAAATAGATGAAGCAGAAAAGGCAAAACCAGAAGATCTGACAGCAAGGGAAGACACTGCAATTTTTCATGAAAATATAATGGGAATACAGCATCAAAGCCCTGAGGTTAATGGGAAGCTCAAAGAGGCTGGATCTGCGGGAAGTAGCACAGGGGAAGATGGGGAGAAGAATGCCAGTACCGGGAGGGATGATGGGGAGGAAAGGCTTCCCGTGCCTTTGGAACGCAGTGCGGTGGAGATGGAGGATGGCAATGGAGAGTCCCCGCAGAGCGCCGAGGCGGGTGGTGAGTACGGCGCCTCTGCACAGCGCTGGGTGACCAGTGCGTGCGCGTGTCGCTCCATCGGCCGTTACACTAAGCCACGGGTGGCACGGGGACACAGTCGCTGGGCTGCTTTCGAGCTGCCGGAGCACTCTGTGCTGCTGGGAGCCACATGACTACCCGCAGCTTAACCCTGGTTTGGTGTTTCTTCTCTAGAGCTTCCAGTGCAAGGCTTTGCCTATTCCTTTTTCATCCAGTAGTTGGTTTCACCTGTCATGCAATTATTATAAAATCCAAACGTGATTTATTACCCATAGGAGAATCTGCATGCCAGCCTGGGGGACTCCGTTTATGATGTTGAAATACTAGATTAAACAAGAACACCAAAAATTGCCATGTGCATCATAGTGCAGCAGGTGAAGATCAAAACTGTGTCAGCTGGCCCATGGTTGTGTTGCTTCACTCTGGCATGGATTTGTTGGCAAGGAACAAATCAGTTAGCTGTGTGACACCTCGTTTTTACTGGTGATAAAATGGACATCTCGGTGTCAATCTTACCTTTATGGATAACGGGCAATTAAAAAAAGGTTGGCCCCCTGAGCAAGACTTTGCATTATTGTATCTGGGGAGTGAGCAAAAATGTAAGCCCTTGCTTTGCAGTGCCATCGGGTCACGGGGGAAACGTCTGGGTGCTGTTAAACCAGGCAGTGCAAGAGAACGGCTGGCTGCGCTGTGCTGGTGACGGAGAGCCACAGCACATGGTACATGAAATTTCTGGGTGTCTTTCTAGTGTCTGTGTGCTGGATTTGCAAGGGAGTGCAGAATGCTTCCCCTTTATTTTTAGAGAAGCATTTGGTTCTGTTCCTGTTGCTTTCTGTTCAGTGCAGTGCATCTAAGAGTCCGCGTGTGGAGCCCACAGTTTGGGTGCTCGTGCTTAAGGCTTTGCACGGGTTCCTTAAACCGCCCGGTGCGGTGCTGTTGCTTTGGTACGCGTTCAGAATTGAGACTGTAAAGACAGTGACATACTATTCATTCAGCAAGGCTGAAGTCTTCAAAGATGTTTGCTTCTGGAACCCCTCTCTTCTCTTGTGTGAAAGAAACTTCATTGTGAGCACCCTCCCCACCAGGCCCAGATGAGTTGAGTAGGGACTCCTGAAGAAGGAACTTTGAAAACCTAGAGCACAGATATTATGCCGTGATAAAAACCATGGAAAGATCAATGGGATGCGTCCAGCTGGTGATCTGGTACTGAATTGGTTCTCAGTCTCTTCTTGGGCCTCCCTGATTTTTTGACACAAACTTCTCTCCAGGGCTGGTCGTTCTCGCCAGCTGTCCAGCCCACACGTAGATGAGACTGGTACGGCGCTGGGCTGGTTTGGCCCCGGTGGGGCCCATCGTGCTCTGCCTGTGACAGGACTTCTCCTGGCCAGAGCTGTCATTAGCAGTGCAGAACTAATTTATCAGAGAAAGTCGTACAGGCTGAAAAAGAAAAAGGTGCGAAGTGCTCCTCTGGGAGCTCTGGGTTGTTCAGGTGCAGGCTGCTCTGGGCACATCGCAGCTGGTGGTGTGACAGCATCCGTCAGACGTGCGGAGACGCCTGGGGTGGGCTCCCGCTGCGCGTTTTTGGATCTCGCTGTGCTCTTGGTGACAAGGAGATATCGCTGGTCCCGAGAGAGAACTGCTGGGAGCGGTATTTGTCACCCTTCCCTGGGCTCTGTGTTTGAGGGGCTGTCGATTCCTGTCTGTCAAACGTTAGGCAGGCAGCAAGCTGCTGGGAATGGGAACGCCAGCGGGGCAGGCTTCAGGCCGGGGATCAGGGAGAGTGAAATACAAGGACCACACGCAGCAGAGCGCTTGGCATTCCAGCAAGTCGGAGAGAGCGCTGCCGGTGCCTCTGCGCGAGGCAGCCGAGGGACGTCCCGCAGCGGAGGGCGGCTCGTCGTCTCCGCAGGGCTCCGCAGCGATTCAAGCAGGTTGTGCGCTGCCACGCAGACTGTTGTCAGGATCCTGGGTCCCAGGAGGAGCCCTGTAAATGCTCTCCTGGGACCTTCCCCGCTCAGCTTTCCTGTTCCCTGCACAGCAGATCTTAGAGCTTGGCCCAGCCGAAATGTGACGGCCAGGAGCGAAGCCATCACTCCCTCAGGAGCTGTGGTGCCGGCCAAAGGCGTGCGTGTCGGCAAGCGCCCTGTGCCGCAACTGAAAGGGCCTTTAAAAAATGTTCTCACGTTTCTGTTCAGAGCTGTGTGGGGGCAGGCTGCTGACGGGGTAGGAAGGATGGGTGTAAGCATAAAGTAGAAGGAACCACAGCAGGAAGAAGAAGAAAAAATAAAAACATTTGAAATGATGACATTGCTGATTTGGTAGTGGGCTGAGCTCTCCCGCGTTCAGGAGGCAGGATTTTCAGTGGGAGTGCTGTAAAAATATGATGGTCATTGTGAACTGATTAATGTGTCTATATATAAAAGAAGAGAAAAATTAAAATATAAAGGACAGAAAGCTAGCAGTAAACATAAGCAACAAACCTGGTGCAAGATGCATCTTGGACCAAGGCATGATTTCTCACATTGCAAAGTGCAGAGATTTTAGTTTCAAAGTGTGGCCTGCTGTTCAGGCGGTGTGTGGAGGGAACAACCTGCTGTGCTGGCTCTGCCCCTTCCCCAAGCTCCGTGCTCTCTCTGGAAACTGTTCTCAGCCTGTCCTTGCTTCTGGTTCACAGAGCCATGCTGGTCAGCATTTTTGCTGCACACCAACGCTGTTCTCTGCAGAACTAATGTCTGATTATTCCTTAGCAGCACCAGATGGAGCCTCCTTGGTGGGAAGAACAAGAACACGCGGTGTGCAGAAGGCAGCAGAACAAGTGGCACGAGAAGGGCAGGCGGCAGGGGAGAGACAAGCACTTGAGGAGGAAGATTTTGTTGCTGAGGGAGGAGATGCTCGCACTCAAGAGACAGGAGAAGACGTGGCTCGGGTGGGAGATCTGCTGCCCAGGGAGGAGACGGTGGCTGCGCTGCAGGTGGAGGGTCAGCTCGCCGGGGACGAGTCTGGGCCGGCGGGGAACACCATGGCAGAAGAAGATCCCAAAGGAAAGGGGACGGGGAAGGGGATGGAGTCTGGCACAGAGGTGGCACCCGGGGAGCAGGAAGCTCTGGTGGCGGGGACGGAGAGTGAGGCAGCGCTGGGAGAGTGGGCACCGCGGGGAGAGGAGCTGGCAGGGACACTGCTCAGCAGGGAGGCAGGCGGAGCAGAGTCCGCGGGCGAGGAGGAGGCTGGGGAGGACTCTGAGGGAGAAGAGGCTGCGGAGGCCTCGCGGGCCAGGGAGACTCTGGGAGCGACAGGGCCTCCGGTGCAGCAGGTGGTGGGTGCGACGGTGTCGGAGGCAGAGGAGGCCGTGGAGGAAGGAGGTTTTGCAGGGAAGGGGGTTGTGGTGGGTGCTGTGTCTGAGGCAGAGGAGGCCGTGGAGGAAGGAGGTTTTGCAGGGAAGGGGGTTGTGGCAGGTGCTGTGTCTGAGGCAGAGGAGGCTGTGGAGGAAGGAGGTTTTGCAGGGAAGGGGGTTGTGGCGGGTGCTGTGTCTGAGGGAGAGGAGGCCGTGGAGGAAGGAGGTTTTGCAGGGAAGGGGGTTGTGGCGGGTGCTGTGTCTGAGGGAGAGGAGGCTGTGGAGGAAGGAGGTTTTGCAGGGAAGGGGGGTGTGGCGGGTGCTGTGTCTGAGGGAGAGGAGGCTGTGGAGGGTGCCAGCTTGGCAGAAGAAGGAGTTGCTGGGGTAGTTGGCCCTGAAGGAGAAGAGTCTGTAGAGGAAGCCATTTCTGAAGGGGAGGAGGCTGTGGAGAAGCCTGGGGCTCTCCTGGAAACATCAGGGGACACGAATGTTTGCACAGGAGAAGCAATGCCTGGAGAAGACTTTGTAAAGCCATCTGAGTTTTCCCAACTGAAAGCATCAGGGGAGGAGCGGATGTGGATGGGGAAGGCTGCCCTGGGAGCAGCAGCCTCTGCGACTGGCAAGGCGTCGGGGGGAGAAGGGAGCTCTCTCCCGAGAGCAGAGGGTGCAGTGGAGGAGGCTGCGGAGCCTGGCAGGGGTCCCGTGTTGCAGGTAGCACCTGGATTAGAGGCACTGGTGGATGCTGGGGGGGGTACCCTAAGTGAAGGGTCACCTCAGCTGGAGCAGAACGCAACAGCGGAGCAGGAGGAGGGCTCAGCAGAAGCACTTCTGAGTGAAAGCCCATCTCTAGGCAGCAAAGCAAAGACAGAGGGAATGGAAGAAGGTCCTGACGGCGAGGTGATGGGAGGAGTGTCTGCCGAGACAGGCAGCGCAGAGTCAGGGGCTGTGGAGGAGGAGGCCACGGGTGGAGCAGCAGGCCCAGGGCGGCTGGCAGCTGGGGTGGCGGGACCGCCGGAGTGTGCTCCAGGGAGAGGGAAGGGGAGTCCTCCCGGTGAGGCGGTGGTGGATGAAGCAGCGCCGCCTGTCCCGGGGCTGCGTGTGGGCAGGGCGGGGGGCCCAGGGGTGGTGGCTGGTGCTGTGGTGGTGGGCGCGCAGGCAGGGCGAGGGGCTCGGGCTGAGGGAGCGGCAGGGCAGCTGGCGCTGGTGGGGGAGGCGGCAGGGCAGGAGGTGGCAGTGGCTGGGGATGGCAGGGTGGGCAATGGGGCGCTGGCACAGGAGGGGGTGAGAGGAGCAGTGTTGGGGGGACAGAGTGGGATGGGGGCAGCAGCGGCAGAGGGGGCGTCAGCTGAGGGCACGGGGGCAGCCGAGGAGTCTGGGAGGGACAGAGAAGGGGCGGCCGATGGAGCCGCAGCCTGCGGGCGAGGGGTGAACCAGGAGACAGCGCTGGGGTGTGAGGGAAGGGGGCCAGCACCAGTGGGGGCTGAGGGCCAGGGCGAGGCGCAGTGGGGCACAGCGCATTTCGTGGGGGGCGAGGATGGGCTGCAGGAGGGGACAGGGCAGGCGGGAGTGAAAGCTGAACAGCCAGGCCTCCGTGAGAACGAGAGAGAGAGGGAGAGTGCATGGAGCGCTCCTGGGGTCAGGGAGCAGAGGAAGGACGGTCCCGTTGGAGGGAGCCCAGGCGCCCCGGGAGCTGCGGACGCGGGCGAGAGGAGCCGCAGTCCCTGTGAGGTGAGTCCTGCGCGGGTCGGCCGCTACCTGAGCGCCCAGGCAGTGCCCAGAGCGGTCGCTGTCAGAGGGTGCGCCGCTCTGTCCTGTGTCTTACACTTCCCTTGAGCATCTGCTGCGGTAGCTGGGCTAGGGGACGACAAATCCTTTCGGATGGCAGCTTCTGTTCCCGAAATCTCGTGGCAAATACCTTTGCTCTGGCGCTAACCTGTGCAGCCCCTCAGTCGTCCCCACGTGTCGCTCCACGGTCCGGCGTGGGCGGCAGGGGTGGGAGAGCTTCGGCAGCGCTCCAGGTCAGCGGCAGCACGCCGCCTCTCTGCTCGCTCTGCCGGCTGCTCGTAGGAGATCTGTTACAGCAGCGTCTCAGTCACTCAAAGTTTAGCAGGTTTTTTGTAAAACCAATGTTTTTCTTGTTGTTTCGTAGGATGTTGCAAACCCAGACGCAAATGTCGTGCCCTCGGTACAGCCCCAGGACGGGGAAGAAACTCTCCTCTAAGCTTTTCCGGCAGCTCCTTCAGTGCTGTGACCTGCAGGAAATCACTGTAGGCTTGTGTCAGCTGGGGTGCTCCCCCCTCCGCTCTTCCCTCCAGCAGCACCACAACCATCTGCCGCCTTTTACTGGAGCAGCTTCTCAGCGTGCGGCAGACAGCTGGAATAAGCCTGTGTATGCCAGCCTGGAAAACAACGCTCCTTTGTAATTTTGAAGACAATAATCACAAGGATTGTTCCACAGGTGTCATGCTTTTTATTTCCCCCAAAACACAGAGAAATATTGGACTGGCTGGGCCCCCTCTGCTCCCCCAGGCACCACTTGCTTCTGCAGGCGGGCGGGAGGGGGGCTGAGGATGGGGGTGCTGTAGGTGTTTCTGTGGGACAAGGAGTGTGTTGCACAGCCTGCCCCTGTTTGGCTGTGCCGTGGCTGTGTGCTGACAGGGTTTTTCTGCTGTCGCACAGGACTTCCCTGCGTCGGGGAGTCCCAGATGAACTGTGCATAGTGATTGCAAGGAACTGGAGAGCTGACTATTTGTCATTTAAAATACTGAAGTATTTATAAAAGGCACTTGTGCATATGATTTTAACAGTTAGGGAAATTAATCCTTTGGTTAGGAGCATGCCCACTTGTGCAAGTTCTTGTATTGCTCTGAAAAACCACACTTCAAATACTCCAGTTTTATATACTGGGAGAAAACATCAGTTTTTCCCAGAACACACCGTAATTTCTGATGAGATAATCTATTTTCTCCCACGCTTCTTTCCCTGACAGCCGTGTTACAGGACAGGCAGAGGCGAGCCTGGCTCTGCGGTGGGGAAGGAGCCCTTGCCCCGTGCCGACAGCTCGCCCCTGCCACGCACCGGGCAGTGCCGCGGGCAGCTCCTTGGTACCGCACGCCCCGGGGCGACGCGAGCCGGTCCTGTGCCTGGGCCAGCGCGTCGCGGTTCACTGTCTGGGTCCTTGGGGCAACTCATTTCTGAAGTGGTCAGAGGACTGGAGCCGACTGCGGAGCTGAGTGAATCCGGCAGGTTCAGGTTCAGAGAGCGGCCCGGCTGCGGTGGCGTGGCTGGTGCGGATGTACCGTACTTTCAAAACGCGGGTGCACCTGCAATCTGCACAGGTGGCAGCTTGGGAAGAAGCAAAACCATTGAATTGGACAATTTTACAGTTTTGGAAATGCTGCCCATGGTAATTACTGCTCTCCCAGCCGGTGCTAGTTAGTAATTAACCTCAGAGTGAAGAAAGGTAGGTAGCACTTAGGGAAAAACAAGATGTGCACCAAAAAAAAAAAAGACTAATTATTAAACTGAGCATATGTGGGAAAAGCAAACTAGCTAACTGTGTTGCACTGGCAAAACTCACTTTTGGCTCATCAGAAAAGCTCTTTTTAGCTCCCTGAACTGTCAGGTATTCTCAGTAGCTTGTCACTGGATGCTGATGGTTGCGCCTCAGATGCATGGTTACTGGCTTGCACAGCTGCCATCGTGCCCTGGGACATTACGAGGCTGAGTAGAGCGTTCCACCAGCTGGAAGAATGCCAGCTGTGCCCTACAGACGCGGTATAGAGAGGTTGTTCCAGGGCCAGCTGCAGGAACCGGGCACCGAGCCTCTGGCATCAGCGGCAGGGCTGTGAGCCGGGGATCTTCCCGGCCGCCGGCGGGACCCTTGGCGGGACGAGCCTTGGGGCGGTGCGCACATCCGCCTGCCGCGCGGGCTTCTCTGCCTGGGAATTTTCTGTAGCGATCCTGTAAACGAACTGGCGTTGGTGCTTTCTGCCAGAGACTCCAGGAAGGGCCGTTCTCCCCGGCTGCGGTGTAGAGCACGTTTTGTACCTCTTGCCCTGTCCGGACTGGCCCAAGGGCTACAGCATGAAGAGTTTCTTGTTTAATTTGTTCAAAGCCTTGCTGTTGTTCAGGGCCCCATTTAAAATCATTCTTCTTTCAGGTTACTTTACACAGAGGGCTTCCAACACCCTTTATACAGGGGGCGTTTTGCGGGCACAGCCTCTGCTCCGGGCTCGCTCCCACGTGTGGTGCAAGCACTGGTTTGGTTGGGCACCAGTTTATTTTAGATTGTCCATTGTTGATATGTTAACAATTCAAAACACTGCCACAGCTACCAGGCACTGGCTGGCCTTAAAAACAGGGTAAGAATCCTTGGGGCGTCTCATTCTTTACAAATATTCCAGTGGGCTGGGCTCCTCAGGCTTCTCTGGGAATGGCACAAACTAATTTCTTTCCCACAAACAACTTCAGAGCGTGTTCTATGCAGTAATTTACATTTTTCAGAGTTTTCATTTGTATTAATAACTGATCACTCCTGTGAAACATGCTTTCCGCCTAAGCCTGGTGTTCCTTCTACAGAGAACAATTAATTAAGACATTGTTTTCTTCAAGCAGCCAGTAATCTTAATTACTAGTAGAATTATTTGCAAGAATTGGCCTTGTAAAGAGCTTTCTCAGCTACACAAGTTTTGCCTTCAAAAGCTTTCTGGTATTTTTTTTGTTGTTGTTGCTGCGTGTCCTCTTCCGACGCTTTCCAAGGAGGTGCTCAGAGATTTATCTGAGGGGGCAGAACACTCATTTCAGCAGGTTTTACACTCTTTTCCTGCTTTCAGGAACCAAAAATGGGAACTAATCAAGGAGGATGTTTTAACCTGAGCAAATTCTGGCGGTTTGCACCCAGTCCCGCAGATGAGCCTGCCTCTCAGCTCGGATGCTGCAGGGTTGGGGGTCCTTCTCAGGGGTATCCCCCGTCTCAAGCCACAGATTGTACAGATACAGCGGGAAATACTCCGGCCAGACAAGGCATTTGCAAAACAGCAAAGCTAGTCGTGGGTTTGAAAAGGTACCGTGATGACGGGTGGTCTCCTGTGATCTACGGGAACGGCTGAAGCTTCCTCCTGCTTGTTTTCAGCAAAGCCCTTGGGCAGCTGACGCAGCACTGCCCGAGCTGCGACCTGACTTACGGCGAGAGCTTTGCGAAGACGGGGTGGAGCGGTCGCCCTGGGTTTTGCCAGGGGCCTGCTGGCAGCAGATGCTCATCACCTCTGCAAGGTGTGACAGCACGCAGGGAGGGGCGGGAGGCTGGCAGCAGCTCCCTTCCCGGGGTGAGCGCTGCTTCCTCCCCTGAATGCCGGCCCGCGGTCGGGGTGCTGCACTGATGCTTTTTTTTGCTGTGCTGAATTCCTCCGTTTCACAAGATTGAGCTGTTAAACCAAGAGGGCCACCTGGCTCGGCCTCAGGGGGAAGGGGCTGCTGTGCTGCCTGTTGGTGGCACGTTTGATGCTTTGTGTGAGCGTCAGAGCTTTCTGGTTTGCGCTGGAAAAAGGAAGAAGTGTGAGTCAGTGAGAAAGAGCAGAAGGCAGGCGCGGTGCCCTGCGAGGCCTGCTGACACGAAACTCCACGTGAGGATGTGTTTCTCTCGGCGGGCCGGGAGCGGTGGCTCTGCGTCAGCCCGCAGCGAGGGCAGGGAGCTGGCGTGGAGCAGAGGAGCCGGCGCGGGCAGCGGTCTGTCCCTCCGGCCGTGCGCTGGGGCAGCCTGCTCCTCTGCTCCGGCCGGAGGAGTGACGGGATGCTCAGGGCCTGGGGAGGGTCAGGGCTGTGCAGAGCTGCAGCCAGTACCTGTGTGAGCCCCAGGTGCTGCAAATGAGACGGGACAGGGCTGTGGAGAACCCAAAAGGACACCAGATCTGGTTCAGCAGCCGGGAGCAGGAACAACTCTGCCTCTGGGGTGGCGGCGGCGATGGGCTGCTCCTCTCGGCCGCGACCGCGCCGGCGGCTCCCTGGCTCCCTCCCTGCCTTTGTGCAGGCCAAGCTAAGCACATCTTGCCTTGGAGCTCTGAAATTTAACAGCTGCAGATTTATTTTCATCTCGTCATGGTAATAATGCTGGAGGTGAAAGCGCAGCGTTCCCTGCGGCCATTCACTTTGCTAAAGAGTAAATGCACACCACCAAAAACCCAACCCTCGAGCAGGGCGGAAGAGAAAGCCGCTAGCGCAGACTTAGGACAGGGACGTTTGCCATCAGCAATAAAGCTGTTCGGTTTGGGGACCCTCAGCGCGACACGCGGTGCCTGGGCGTTGGGCTGGCGCGGTGGGAGCTGCGGTGCCGGTTGGCGGGGGGGGGGGTCTCTCTGCAGGCGGAGGGTTCGCGCCGTCAGCCGCTTTCTTCAAAGCTGCCGCTGCTGCTGCAGGAATGAAACCTCATGGTGCTCAGGGGGTCCGACACGTAGCCTGCAAGACACAGAGATGTTCACGTGTGGCTGACGTAGCAGCACATCTCCCCCACCTCACCCCCCTGTCCCCCGTGACAATGTCAACAAAACACCGTGGTGTCATGGTGAGATGAGAGGCACAGGTCTCGCTGATTGCTTTTGCTGGCTGCGCGTCTCCGTTCAATGTCATCTGCCGAGGATCAGTTGTGGTAGGACGTGAACAGACCCTCCCATTCGTGCAATGAATTCACACTAATGAAGCACAAGGAATCCTTGGTGACTGACATAAAAACATCAATCTCAATGTTTCAATAACACAGTGGAACACACAACAAAAACACACAACCAACCTTTTACCTTTCCAGCTAGGGCTTTGGGTGGCTCAAAAATAACCAGTCTGATACGTGTTTAAAAATATTTTAGTTCTTGACACTACAAACCAGAAAGCAACTGCTCTTGCCAGCACTCGATTGCCGATGAGCTGCTCCACCAGTGCCAGGAAACCGGTTCTCCCCTTACCCGGTGCCGGTGGGCAGCTGCTGCCGCGCGCTTTGTTGTCCGGCACCAGCAGTACAGGTCCCGTGCAGCCAGCTCAGATCTCAGCAGGCGCTGTACAGAGAGACTCAGATGCTCGGGGAACGAGAGCGCAGAGAAACTACAACACAGAAACTTCCTGGGGCGCAGGGTGGGCAGGGAGAAGGGTCCGAAACCACTGCGAAGGCTCCTGCGTGCCAGTTCCTGCTGCCAAACACAAAGGCCCCACGGCCGCACGACACAGAGGCGCTGGCGAGCACTCCAGCGCTGACCGCAGGCGCCCTGGGCTGGGAGCCGTAGCAGCCCTGGTTTAGCTCCTCGTCACGGCGCACCAGCCGGGGCAAGGATCGCAAGGATGCCTGGCTTGCTTCACTCCCGAGGGCCCCTGCCAGGATCCAGCTCCTCTTGGTCGGATGGTGCCTTCCCAGTGCCAGGAGCGGTGACGCTGTGCTGTGCCCCAGCCTGTGCCCGCACGCTGAGCGCGTGCCCTTCCCCGCGTTGCAGCACAGCCTCTGCGCTGCAGACCTTGCCAGGGCCGTCGCTGCAGCCGGGAAACGTTGGTGACTGCGGCAGCAACGCCGTGAGCTGGTCTGAGAGCTGCAGTGAGCACGGAGAACCATCAAATCATAGAATGGTTTGGGTTGGAAGGCACCTTCAAAGGTCACCTAGTCCAACCCCTCTGCCAGGAGCAGGGACATCCCTGACTAGATCAGGTTGCTCAGGGCCCCATCCAGCCTGGCCTTGAACGTTTCCAGGGATGGGGCATCCACCACCTCTCTGGGCAACCTGGGCCAGTGTTCTACAACTTGCATTGTAAAAATTATTTTCCTAATATCTAACCTAAATCTACCTCCCTCTATTTTAAACCCATCACCCCTCGTCCTGTCACCCCAGGCCCTGCTGAAGAGTCTCTCCCCACCTTTCCTGCAGCCCCCTTTGGGCACTGGAAGACCGCTATCAGGTCTCCCCGGAGCCTCCTCTTCTCCAGGCTGAACAGCCCCAGCTCTCTCAGCCTGGCCTCACAGCAGAGCTGCTCCAGCCCTCTCAGCATCTGCGTGGCCTCCTCTGCACCCTCTCCAACTGGTCCATGTCCTTCTTATGTTGGGGGCTCCATAACTGGACACAGTGCTCCAGGTGGGGTCTCACCAGGGCAGAGTAGAGGGGCAGAATCCCCTCCCTCGACCTGCTGGCCACGCTCCTCTTGATGCAGCCCAGGATGCCGTTGGTTTCTGGGCTGTGAGCGCACGTTGCCGGCTCCTGTTGAGCCTCTCGTCCACCAGCACCCTCAAGTCCTTCTCCTCAGGGCTGCTCTCCATCCATTCTCCGTCCAGCCTGTATTTGTGCCTGGGATTGCCACGACCCAGGTGCAGGACCTTGCACTTGGCCTGGTTGAACTTCATGAGGTTGGCACGGGCCCACCTCTCCAGCCTGTCCAGGTCCCTCTGGATGGCATCCCTCCCTTCCAGCGTGTCAACGGCACCACACAGCTTGGTGTCATCGGCGAACTTGCTGAGGGTGCACTCTATCCCACTGTCCATGTTGCCGACAAAGATGTTGAACAGGGCCGGGCCCAACACGGACCCCTGAGGGACGCCACTGGTGACCGCTCTCCACTTGGACATTGAGCCGTTGACCACCACTCTCTGAGTGCAGCCATCCAGCCAACTCCT